>JASEVX010000004.1:500822-505822 GCA_031761405.1 Serripes groenlandicus
GGGGGCTTCTTAGGACATTTTCCTACGAAGACTTTGGAGTTCCTATGAAATCGAATTCTTATCAATATTTTATAAACATTCAATCTATATTACACAATATTTTCATTAATTAAAATTTTCATTATATTTTAAAGTATTTAAGTTCAATTGTTTTCAAGTTAGAAAAAAGTTTTTTTTTTTATGATTATTAAATGATTATTTGATCATTAGCATACTGATCTTAAATGAATACATCTAATTTACAGACAAGGGAAGCAACTCGAATGGAACTAATGTTTTCGTATTTATGACTGACCTCCCTTTGAATTTCCTTGATACAGAATTATTCAGTATTGTGAGTAGTTTTATTGTTAGAATATTTGATAGATTGGCCGGAAATTATCATCGTTAACAACATAATTACAGTTATAACACGGTCAGTTCAACTTATCATGTGGATTCCTCGCACCAGTACTCCACACAACAGTATCCACTGCCAACTGCCCATCTTGCCGCATTTTGTGGAAGACAGTGGTACAGAGGTAGAGCGTCGGCCTCTTCGGTACCGAAGGTCCCAGGTTCGAACCCCGTGATGAGCGGGTTCTGCCTTTGTGATTTCCCCACACAAACGAGGCGAGTACTGGTTAAGTATCCAGGAAGCAGACATCGAGCGTGATTATTATAAGCTTAAAGCTTGTTTCGAATCGATGTAAAATTAATAAGATTAAATAACCCTTTCCCTCATACAGCAAACCTGCAGCATACAACTATGTAAACATTCATGCAAAAACAAAGAAAGAGCCTTCTGAAAGTATAATTACTGGAAAAAAGTCTTCTTTGGTGTCACATTGTTTTTCAAAAGTCGTCAGCTGCAGTTGCACCAGAATGGCTCTACAAGTGGGAAAAGGTTTAGCCCATTGGTGGGAGACGATCTTTCGAAAACGAGAGCAATCAGAACTGCTGCTGAGCATTTTTTTATTGATATAACTTTATCACGGACTTGCTTCGCATATAGTATCAAGTAATAGAACTGATGCTGAGTTTTTTTTATTCATATAACTTTATCACTGACTTGCCTCTCATAAGTAGTACAATATAATTGCATGTAAATACATGTCTCGAAAATACATGAATTAATTTAGTATTCAACGAGGGGAACCTTCGAACACACCGGTACTCGAGGTAGTTTATATGATCCGTCCCACGAGAAAACCAACATGTTCGACACTGCGTAATGTATCGACCCAGATCAGCCTGCGCAATCCGCTCAGGACTGATCCGGTCCGACACATTCCGTCTCTCGGGATAGAGGTATAAGGTAATTATTCTTGAAATAGAAAATCGACAGGAGACGAACAGTGTCTGCCCGGGTTTAGCCTGCACACGGCATGCTTAGGCTGATCCGGGTCGATGCTTTACGCAGAGTCCACAATGTTGGTTTTCTCGCGGGGATGGCTCATAATATATACAATATCTGCGTAATGTATCGACCAGAACAGCCTGCGCTGTCCGCGCAGACTGATCCGGCCGACACATTCCGTCTAAAGGGGGATAGATAGTAGCGATTCGCTGAAACAGAAAATCTACAGGAGTGGTGAAACGTGTCTGCCCGGATTAGCTGCGCGGTATGCTTAGGCTGATCCGGGGTCGATGCTTTACACAGAGTTCACAATGTTGGTTTTCTCGTGGGGCGGCTCATAGGGTCCCTTTCGGCTTCGAGTTATCGCGAGTCTACTGTGTGCTTGTATCAAACGTACTCCGTTGTGGCCGGGTGGTTAGCGTCGGGGAGTTGGAACCGGGCGTCACGGATTTTGATCCCCCAGTCACGGTGCGGCTCGGCCAACTTTCCCTTTCCGACGATTGACAAAAGTCAATGGACATGCGTCATTCGTCTTCCACAATGGGGCTAAGTCTATGTGGAAAAGCAGCCAAGTGTTGTGTGGAGTACTGGTGTGAGAAAACAGGAAATGCATGAGTAGGTGAACTGGCGCCGTGATATAACTGAGAAATTGTTAAACGCGCGTCTTAAACCCATTTCAAGTCAAACCAGTCACGTGCAAACGGTTATGGTTTGAGTGCCCTTGGGAAAACACATTTCCTAGCCTAGTACTAGGTTGTTTACCCAGGGATCGTGACTAAGTGAACTGTAGTCCGTGATATTACTTAAATAAAAACCCAATAAAACATATGAACAGAATATCATATTACTTTTCATTGATTAGAAAATCATTTCAGGAAGTGAAACATTATCAACACTATTTGGTCACGGGCTTTAATTATAGAATCACGGAGAGGTGTATGAGCGAACCGGAATCAAAATGGACTGTCAGATAATAAGGAAATCTCGCCTACGGTTCGGATTCGAAGATAATGAATTATCCCTTTCCTTCATCCCCTTTCCTTTGAAGTGATACAACTTGTTTTCATTATATTGTTTGTTAAATAATATCAGCAGCAACATGCGTAATGGGGTATTGGCGGGTTTTTCCCCCGCGATAGCTGATTAACCTCAGTTTAGACCTAGATGTTAAACAATGATCTAGATTGCTAGACCATCAAATGTTGTATTTATGAATAATGTCGAGGAAATAAGGGAAATGAAAATTAACTTTTAATTGTTTCCTTCAAAAAAAAAATATCAGATGAAAAAAAATCAGTGAAAACGATACGTATGAAATATCATATCTAAGAGCAAAATATTAATTGTTGATTGAAACATGATAAGTTTCCAGTTATTATCGTCAATTAAACTTATACTTAGGAGCTCGCGGAATCTCCGTCATGCCTTGATAATCTATTTATAGAAACTGAATCTGGATTGGATGGCCGATATAGCTTGGTAAACACATAGATTTATTGTGCAAACGCAGGATTCTGATAATTACTGATGGTTTTGATTATTAATTGTGTTATCTTTTTTAAAGATATTTCTTGGTTTTTAGATGACATTAACATTAAGGACAGCAACGTTTATGTGTCATATGTCATACGCCACTTTTACTTTTTTTTCTTCAGATCATTGTTTAAGAGGCAGTACCTGCCATGGATCGAACCTCCACGCACCGAGGCGGACGCACTACCAATCACACTAAGGCGGTAGAATTAGCGGTGTCAGCAAGTGAGCTAGTCTAAACTTTCATTTATAACATATATGGATCCATCTGAGTTTTCTTTGGAGATCAAGATTTCTTTAGATGAGTCTAGAAAAGAGGTTATTACTCGAGCCTCTTGCGAGGTTAGATATCTCTTGATTCGAGACCTTAAACAGTGTTTTTAATGAAGAATATTGACAACATCAAAAACAAAGACCGATAACCTATCTTCATGAGAACTTGTGATTCACCGCATAAAAAAGTAGTCCTCATCATTTTTTGAATAGAAGAAAAAAAAGAACAATGTCTTTAAACAATTAAGACTCGTTATTTTTCAAATAACGTTTATTGCATTTTTTCATGTGTAAAATTTAACAACTTAACAATATACTAACAAGAGAGAGTTGATGCAACGCATCAATGTCGCCGGAATGCATACTGAGTTATCTAACACTAAACAGTATAGTAGTTGAATAAACAGTTATCACTGAGGGGCATATTGGAACATCAGGGGCGGGTCAAGTGATGCCGTAATGTGGTTTTACCACAGGGATGCTCATATTTTCATTTTATAATTTTTTAAATATTTTTGTCTAGATGTTTCAAGTCGCTTACTGCAGACTTAAAATTGTTGTATATAAGGAAAAGGATAACCTTTCTCACACACAAGACATCTGATGTAGACGCCTTTGAAAACAGTAAGTCAAAAGTATGGAAACTTTCTATCAATGAAAGAACAATTATTGTTTAAAGTTGAAAACATTACGGCAAAAGTACGGAAACTATCTATTAATGAAAGAACGACTTATTGATTAAAAATGATGAAATTACTCCATTATGAGGAATTTATCTTTTTGTCAAATGTTTTTAAAGGCGTCTGCACCAGCGTGTCTGTAGCGCCGTATGTGGGAAATATAATAGTAATAATAATAATATCTTTATTTTTTGGGAGGTAACCTCTAGACACATACTGCGATACATATTATGTTCTATGACCTGCATTACATTATAACACACACAAACATTACATTAACAACATGCAATTTCATGACAAATTATGCAGAAATATAAATAATTAATTTTTCAATCGATGAATGTGAAGACAGACACTCCAACAACTTTAAACACAATTCTTACACAATAGTGTTAGTATGGAACCTGTTCCAGAAGGTATTTCTTATAATTTCGTTTGAATGATACAATAGACGTTGAGTGCTTTATATATGATGATTGCTATTCCAGACTTTAAAACCAAAATAAGGGAAAGGGTTATGCTTCAGAAGTCATCTCTATTAGTTTAGTTTAAACTTATTTATTTTACTCGATTGCGAAACAGCCTTGGGCTTAGATTAATCCGCTCGATGTCTGCTTCCTGGAGACACTTACAGTACTCGCGCCGTTTGTGTGGAAAAATCCCAAGTCAGGACCGCTCATCACGGGACTCGAACCATGGACTTTGATACGAGAGGCCGACGCTCTACTCATGCACACTGTCTTCCACATATCTATTAGTCTGTATGAGGGAGGGTCAGAAGTCTGAGTGTTGTATAGGGAAAGGGTTATGCTTCAGAAGTCATCTCTATTAGTCTGTATGAGGGAAAGGGTTATGCTTCAGAAGTCATCTCTATTAGTCTGTATGATGGAAAGGGTTATGCTTCAGAAGTCATCTCTATTAGTCTGTATGAAGGAAAGGGTTATGCCTTCAGAAGTCATCTCTATTAGTCTGTTTCGTCTGATGAACGTTTATGACGTAGAATATGAAACACTACAGACGAATTATAAATGAAATATGAGCAGACGATATCTTTTATAGGTCTCGATAAGAATCGTCTGATTAGTTGAGATTTACGAAGGTCTCGCGTCCTTTACGAGATCACGATACCGAGACCTAGATAAAGCCTTGGCTAGACAGGGGAAAACAATATTTTT
>JASEVX010000004.1:510822-858285 GCA_031761405.1 Serripes groenlandicus
AATAAAGTTGAAAACATTGTGACCAAAGGAGAAATTTGCTCATTATGCGCAATTTCACCTTTGGCCGCAATGTTTTCAAAAGTCGTCTGCTGCTATTGCGTGAAAATGCGTCTGCAGAAGGGGAAATGAATACACCAGAAATACATGTATCGAAAAGTCCTAGCAGCAAACGGTTACGTTAGCCTATCCTAGGACCGCCTCTCAGCTGTGCTGTGGTAAGAGCGTCTACCTCGAGAGCGGGGTCACCAGGGTTCGATCCTCGACAGGGTAATAGCAAAGACACTCCAAATGGTTGTAATGACTTTTGTCCTTGGCGCCTTGGGCTATGACTGATGCACTTACGTGCTGGTTCCATAATAAGTTTAAACACAGTACGAAATTGCTCAAATTATGTTTTTTTCACCTTTTCCAACAATGGTTATATTCTTTAACCGAATTACATGTCCAATTTTCCAAATTATCTTTTTTTTTATCCCGGCAGAAAAAACACCTTATGAAGAATACGGTTAAACAGACCTCTATTTGGTGTACTGATAACAGAATTGATTTAAATGTCTCTCGTTATTTTTTTTCCTAAGCAAGAAGAAATTATCGCAATTATTTCGGAATAATTCCGAAGGATCCCAAATGAAACACAACTGTCAGATTACAGTTGAATTTTATCAGTCATAATTGATGTAACTGGAAAACCACAACAATCTTTTAACATAAAGATTTACAAATACCGCGTGATTTCCCCGAGGAATTACGAGAGTTTGGCTAAAATCGACGAATCTCGTCTCAGTGCACGAGATTTTGATTTTTTCTTTTGTATTATTATGAATATTCAGCAAATGAAAGTTATCTTAATATTCTTATCTCTCTTTGTGTTGTGTATTACAATTTCAAAGAAATAATTAAACCCTTTCCCAAATACAAATATGTAGCAGATGATTAGACGAAACATCGATGCAGACATTTCGAAAGTCGCGACCCCCTTCCGGTTTTTATTTGTCAGTTTGGTACACTTGGGAACATTTATGTATGTATTATGTGTTTTTATTTACACTTGCCGTGCATAATTAACTATGTTGCAAGGCATTTGCGACTACTGTAGTTCCAGACTAGCCAGAGCTCAAAACAGAGTTTTCACTATTGCCTTGTGTATTATACGGATCTAAATGCAACGTTCGAAAAATAAAATAAAATATTCACCAATGCCCGGTATAATATACGGTTCTAAATGCAACGTCCGAAAAAGAAAAAAAAGATCTTCACCATTGCCCTGTATAATATACGGTTTTAAATGCAACGTCCGAAAAAGAAAAAAAAATCTTCACCATTGCCCTGTATAATATACGGTTCTAAATGCAACGTCCGAAAAAGAAAAAAAAGATCTTCACCTGCGTATTATCCGGATCTAAATGCAACGTCCGAAAAAGAAAAAAAATCTTCACTATTGCCCTGCATATTATCCGGATCTAAATGCAACGTCCGAAAAAGAAAAACAAAATCTTCACTATTGCCCTGCGTTTTATCCGGATCTAAATGCAACGTCCGAAAAAGAAAAAGAAAATCTTCACCATTGCCCTGTATAATATACGGATCTAAATGTAACGTCCAAATAAAAAAAACAAAGTTCTTCACTATTGCCCTGTATAATATACGGATCTAAATGTAACGTCCAAATAAAAAAAACAAAGTTCTTCACTATTGCCCTGTATATTATACAGATCTAAATGCAACGTTCGAATAAAAAAAAAATAGACTGTTTGCCACCTTTACGCGAATCTAACTTTAAAGTGTGCCCAAACGGAGAGGTTATAGGACCCTTAGTTAGCGTTGTGAATTTGGGACCGTGCTGGGTTCGATCCCCATTCGCGACGTGACGCCCTTAGACAAGGCACACATTTCCTGGCCTAGTTCCGATTTGTTTACCTGGAGGGATCATGAATAAGTGAACTGTCGCCGTGGTATAACTGAACTAATGTTGAAAACCGCGTAAAATTCCAATGAAACCAACAATCAAATCATTAATGTACATAAAATAGTTAACATCTAGAATCTGTATTTCATGAACTATTCAAACTTATATCATATAATTGAGATATCGAACACAGGTGACGGCTGTTTTGATCGGGAGAGCAATTTAATGATGATACGGAATTGTATAATATGTTAATTTTAAATCGCGTGAACATCTTAACCCTTTCCCTCATATAGACGCTTTCTGACGCATCTGCAGCAGACGGCTTTTTGAAAACATAGTGACTTATATCATATAATTGAGATATCGAACACAGGTGACGGCTGTTTTGATCGGGAAAGCGTTAACCGTTTAATGATGATACGGAATTGTTTATTAGGTTAATTTTAAATCGCGTGAACATCTTAACCCTTTCCCTCATATAGACGCTTTCTGACGCATCTGCAGCAGACGGCTTTTTGAAAACATAGTGACAAAAGAAGAAATTGCACAAACGTGCAATTTCTCCTTTTGCCACATTGTTTTCCACTTTTTGTAATAGGCTATCCATTCAATTATGGAGATTGTCTATTTCTTGACAAAATACGTTCAAAGTCGTCTGCTGCAGAATTGCCGTATGAGGGAAAGGGTTAACCTTGTCCCACATACAACATATCTGCAGCAGACGACTTTAAAAACGACTAGGCAAATATATGGAATATATATATGTATACATGATTTAAAGTTTATCTATTGAAAAAAGAGTTGGAAATATTGTGGCAAAAGGAGAACTTGCTCATAATGAGCAATTTCTTCTTTTTCAACAATGTTTTAAAACGTAGATGTGTCAGAATGCGTTTGATTGTTTGAAAGGAGTAGTCATTTCTCGTATGCAGACGCAGTTGACCCATCTATTATGTCTTTCGAAAAACATTCTGACAAAGTAAGAATATGTCATTAATGTGTTTTTTTTTAACTTGTTCTGCGGTATAAAATATATACAAGTTCTTTAGATAAGGGGCGATTTGCATGTTCTAAAATCCTTATTTGACCATGTAACGCTATGTTGTGGGTACTTAAAAGAATCGTATCAATGCGACGATGCTTTGAGTACCCACAACATAGAGTTTGGTTAGATAATATGAGAGATATTTGGGGATATAGAGCTGGATACCCCTCCTTATCTAGACCTCTGTATTATTATACTATCATCATTTATAAAGATTCTTCACTGTTCGAATAGATATTTTCAAAGTCGTCTGCAACGGATTTGTTGAATGCGGGAAAGGGTATGCTCATTTACCGGATTTTATTGTTTAACCCTTTCCCTCATATATACGCTTTATGACGCCTCTGCAGCAGACGGCTGTTTGAAAACAAAGTGACAAAAAAAGAAATTGCTGAAAACAAGCAATTTCTCCTTTTGCCACAATGTTTTCCACTTTTAGTCATAGGTTATCCATTCAATTATAGAGATTTTCTATGTTTTGACATAATATGTTCAAAGTCGTCTGCTGCAGAATTGTCTATGAGGGAAAGGGTTAAGAGTCGTCGGTTCTTGAAAGGTCTGATAAAAATACAACATGTTGATTGGATGTTTATTTAAACAGTTTTGAAAATATCGAAGGATAGGGAGAATACGCTCATATTCAGTAATTTCCTCCTTTTTCGGCCCTACAATCCGACCATTTTGTTCAAAGTTATTTTATGCAAAGATGATAAAACCGATCAGTGTGTGTTTTGTAAGATTGTATGTACAAGATGGAACTTTTGTCTTTTGTGAAATAAAATCTTGTATCTTAAAAAACGATAGGTCAAACATTTATGTTTATTTTATTGCGTTTCATTTGTAAATTTGTATGGTGTTTAAGCCACTTTTAATATTTTTTCAGTAATATCACGTTTTCTGAGTAAGTTACTAGTACTATTACTAGTCTATTTATCCTGACACCATGCTCACCCCACAACCCTAATCGCCAAGGATGGTAAGTAATAAAACTACCGATGAGCCGTTCCACGAGAAAACCAACATTGTGGACTCTGCGTAAAATATTTACTCGGATCAGCATAGGCATGCCGCGCAGGCTTACCCAGAGATACACTTTTCGCCTCTTGTGGATTTTCTGCTTCATGAATCATTACTCTATACCTTTATCCCCCTGAGACGTAATGTGTCGGACTGATCCGGGTCGATACATTACGCAGAGGCCATAATGGTCACATTTAAAAGTATTTGGTATGAACCGACCGGGGATCCCGCATCCAAGGCGAACTCTCGAACACTACACAGGACAGTCAGAATAATTTATTTGAGATTCAATTATCAACACTGATATGACAGTTATCTTGCCCAAGGAACCATGACAGTACCGAGAAGAAATCGAACCCGGATCGGTCTTCAATTGTACATATGATTCCGCGTTAGCTGATCAGGATCTCAAATGTTGGCCAACTTACTAACCGACAGGTTTTGCATATTAAATGTAGATTGGTATATATCCCTGATTGATCCCTGATCCCTGATTGATTGATTTGGGTTTAACGCCGTTTGTATCAATGTTTCAGTCATATCACGGCGACACGTTCACCTACTCACGTGTTGTATGGCTTTCTCATACAAGTTCTCCACACAACATACTTTCCAAGCAATTGGCTGCTTTTCCACATAGACTATTAGCCCATTGGTGAAAGACGAATGACGCTTGTCACAATGACTTTTATAAAATATCGAAAAGAATGTTGGCCGAGCTGGGGTTCGAACTCACCTTGACGTATATATCCCTGAATTTTACGTGTTATAACAATATTAATATTAGTATTTTTAAATCTCTCATTCCTTAAAAAGTTCCCCCAAAACGGAACATTCATTTCAGGTTCAGGGAGTTGACGGAGCTTTTTTTTCGTAGGCAACTGGCTACCTTCCAACACTTTCTTATATTAGGATATTATCCCGTTTTCGACATCAAATCAGTTATATCCCGGCCACAGTTTACTTATTCATGATCCCTTGGTTAACAAACCAAAACTAGATTAGGGAATGTACCACCATGCCCAGTGGCGCCACACCATGCCCAATGGCACCCCACCATGCCCAATGGCACTCCACCATGCCCAATGGCACCCCGCCATTCCCAATGGCACTCCATCATGCCCAATGGCACCCCACCATGCCCAATGACACTCCACCATGCCCAATGGCACCCCACCATTCCCAATGGCACTCCACCATGCCCAATGGCACCCCACTATTCCCAATGGCACTGCACCATGACCGCCGAGATTGGGTATCACACCCGGGACGCCAGGTTCCAAATCTCCGACACTTACCACTCGCCCACGGCGGAATCCTGCCTTCGAACATACACCGTAAGACCAATGGCCGAATACGAATTATGCTACTAGTCACAATGACTTTTGTCCTTTATCGGAAAGAATAAATGACGGTGTCGGCGAATGGTCGCACAAAGGCAGATCGAGGGATTCGATTATAAATTATAAATGATTTTCTCTTTTTTTCAATAATACGGTATAAAACAATTGTTTGTTTTCAGTGATTTATCTGGCCGTATCGCAACCCTTTGCGCCGCATGCGACAAAATAAGCAGCATGCACATTTAAAAACATCTATGAAACAATCTCAATTTGATGAAGATAACTATGGAATAAATATTTAAACGTTGTGATAAAAAAAATAGAAATTTCTCATAAAGTTTGCCACAATGTTTTACAATTTCATCTGCTACAGATGTGAATAATTGAGTTTGCTGTTGGTAAAGGGTTATTTAGAGAGAGGAATGCAGAGTCATGTAAGCTCCATTAATGTTAGCCGTGTTGTATTGTTTATTAAACAGTCCCTCTAGGACTGATTCAGTCTCAGAGCCGCAGAGGACTAAATAAGAAGGAGTAAATAGTTTCTTTTTTATATAATGCCTCTCTTAGCACTCATTAAAACCAATGTTGTGGGTACTCAAAAGAATCGTCTCACTGAGACGATTCTTTTGAGTACCCACAACATATGTTTTGGAGGTCAAATAAGGATTTTAGAACATGAAATATGACCCTTATCTAGAGCTCTGGTTTCTTATATTCTTATATACTATTATAAAACCTATGTTGTGGGTATTCAAAAGAATCGTTTCATAGGTTTTGGAGGTCAAATAAGGATTTTAGAACATGGAGTATGCCCCTTATTTAGAGTTCCGAAAGTCTAAATATTTAGTCCGATCAGGGACACTATATCACAGGGACACTATATTACATGCAATATAGTGTCCCTGGTCCGATTCACAATTTAGACGTGTTGGTGAATACGGACCAAATCTTAATCGACGTAATTTAGTCAGATAATTTAGATTTAGTCCAAAATCAAATTTAGACGAGTTGGTGAATATGGGCTCGGGGTCTCTTATATTCTTATAAATAATCATTGTTAAAAACGCATATTCAAGGGTTTTCTAAATTTCTCTTAACATCCTTGTCGACGAATGACTTACAGTGTTGAAAGGTTGCTATTTGACATTCGGGTGCGAGAAAGCCACGCACGCGTAGGTGGCCTGTCTGTCCTGTGTGACAAGTCCACACATGCTGTGATGACCAGTTACTGTTCTTTTGCTAGAATTTACACGGATTATGAAACAAATTCTCAACAAGTCATATTCATTCCAAATATCTGCTTCCAAAAGATCCAACCAGTACTTTAACCCTTTCCCTCATATAGACGCTGTCTGACGCCTCTGCTGCAGACGGCTTTTTGAAAAACATAGTGACAAAAGAAGAAATTGCTCAAAACGAGCAATTTCTCCTTTTGACACAATGTTTTCCACTTTTAGTCATAGGTTATCCATTCAATTATAGAGATTTTCCATTTTTTGACAAAATATGTTCAAAGTCGTCTGCTGCAGAATTGTCGTATGAGGGAAAGGATCGAACATGTCACCGTCGATTCACGGAGTGGAAACCTGTTCCTCCCGCTCCAGAACGCAGGGGCGTAGCTTTGCAATAATCAAATATGTAGGCCGTCTCTAGAGAAAATCTACATTGTGGACTTTGTGTAAAGTATCGACCAGGATCAGCCTAAGTATGCCACGCAGGCCTACCCGGATAGACACTTTTCGCCTCCTGTGGATTTTCTGTTTCAGGAATAACAACTCTATACTTCTATCCCCCTAAGACGGAATGTGTCGGCCAGATCAGTCTGATCTGGTCGATACATTACGCAGATGTCTATCAGCTGCATTTTGGGGCATTTTGATAAAAAATCTGTAGGCACGTGCCTAAATGGAGCTACGCCCCTGTAACGGATGCCTTCCGCACTAGGTCATTGGGACTACAAAGGATGTTTTGACAGCTCGAATTCGAACCCATTATCTTTTGGCAGGGCATTATAACTTTCTCCCAACAAACACAAATCTGCAGCAAAGAATTGTCAAAATGTCCGGTAATTTCCATTAATTAGCAAAATGATAACAAGAGCAGAAAACAGTCGAATTAGTCAACACTTAGTACGGCTTAAACAGTGGTACATTGTCTCCCCTGTTTATGGCATGACGAGCATTGTGCCATATGACTCGTCTGCTGTAAATGTGTGAAATTGGCGTATGCAAGTGGTTAATCGTTAAAGTTAAAAGTTTTCCCCAACAGTTTAAGAATTATGCAATAGTTTCATTGCATGGAGGATAGGGGGGTACATTTTTTTTTTTTTTTTTTTTTTTTTTTTTTATCATGTGCATGTATACATGTATATTGTTTGTCTAAGTTTGTATGGTTTTCATGTGCATGTATATATTGTTTGTCTGTGTTTTCATGTTCATGTACATATTGTGTGTCTATGTTTGTACATGTGAATGTGTACACATTATGGAGGCGTTTATACGTCTGAATGCATGTGTGCATATTCACATTCACAGTGTTTTTGTTGCTTTGCTTCTTTTGTTTTCTTCTTCTTTTTCTATCAATTGTATCTCCATTCTGTTATTTTCAATTTCATTTACATTGTATTCTTGTAATATTCAATATTGGAGGAAATAAAGATTATATATATAACTTTGGAAGAATTGGAGTTCGCCATCTTTTATATCCAAGTTCAGCATTTGTAATTTGTTAATGAATCAAAGATTCAATTCGTTTATTATTAGACTTGAACATCATGTGTTCCTCGTCATTTCATAGTTTCATGCGTTACAAACAATTGTATACAGCAACAAATAACACAAATTAAAATAAAATAAACACAAAGCAAAGAGAAAAAACAAATAATGTATTATATGAAAAAATGTGAAATTAAAAAAAAGAAAAAAAGAATCTATATAGACTATGCGGGAGAATATTTGGATATTTTCACGGATACTTATTTTAAAGTTTATTTTATAAGTTCAAAAGACTTTATGCAAAACCTAGCTAAATTGTTTAAAACTGAAACATTATTACAATTCAAAAGTTCTAAATATTTATGCACACTTGGTTGTCTAAAATAAAATTGCTTTAAGTACTTTTTCCTTAATATATTGTAATATGGGCAAATAAGTATGAAGTAAAATTCATCTTCAATTTCGTTGAGAGGGCGGCACAGTGTACATTTCCTGTCACAACTTGGAATAGTTATATGTCTACCTTGTTCTATATTTAATCTAGCATTATGGCAAGTTAAAGTTAACCCTATCTCTGATACAGACGATATTTGACGGATAAGCAGCCAAATACCTTTGAAATATACAGCAATAGCAAAAAATAATGAATTACTCAAAATTAACAATTCCTCATATTCTCATAATATTTTAAACTCTTAACAATTTCATTTTTGTTCATTGATCGAAATAAAATACTTTTCGTCTCTGAAATATAAGATATATCTTTTAAAGGCTGACGATTTCAAAAATGAGCAGTCCCGCGAGAAAACCAGTATTATAGGCCTCTGCGTAATGTATCGACACAGATCAGCCTGCGCAGTCCGCGCAGACTGATCCGGGTCGACACATTCCGTCCCAGAGAGATAGAAGTATAAACATATGATTCCTGAAACAGAAAATCTACAGGAGGCGAAAGGTGTCTATCCGGGTAAGCCTGCGCGGCATGCTGAAGCTGATCCGGGGCAATGTTGGTTTTCTCACGGGACGGCTCAAATCATTTCAAGTTAGAGTTTTTAACAAAAAGCATGAAATACAATACTTAATCATTAATTTAAAATGTTACTGGAAATAAACAGCTACCGAGCAATAAAGCCTCAACATTGTGACAAAGCTATTTCAACAATCGTTTCACACATGAAGACGCATTTTGACGCATCAGTAGGATTGACGCATATTTTCAATAATTTTTCAGTCATATAACGGGGGCCAGTTCACATATCCATGTCCTTCCTGGCTTTCACATACCAGTTCTCCACACAACAGGTTTTTTTTCTAAGCAACGCATCGGCAGAAGACGACATTTGAAAACATTATGGCAAAGGGATAAATTGCTTATCGGGAGCATTTCTCCTTTAGCCGCACTGGTTATAACTCATAATGTATTATAGATCTATGACATGTTTCTCTCTCTATCTTACCCGCCCCCCCCCCCCCCCCAACCATCCCCGAACCCATCCTCCACCCCCTCCCCCCCCCCCCCCCACTATTATCCTAAAAGTATATTTCATATACCCGCTCATTTAACTCGTAACAACATTTCATTTAGACAAAAAGTAAAAAGGGATAATTTACAGCGGCGTCGAAACATACCAGTCGCATGAACGAAGAATACAGTGAAAGGTCAACCGATCTCTATCTAACCCCCACCCCCCAATATTATTCTAAAAGTATATTTCATATACCCGCTGATTGAACTCGTTACAACTTTTAATTTAGACAAAAAAGTAAAAAGTGATACTTTACAGCTACGTCGAAACATACCAGTCGTATTAACTCGACATAGTAACGAAGAATACAGTGAAAGGTCAACCGATCTCTATCTCCCCACCAACCCTCCACATCCCCCCAATATTATTCTAAAAGTATATTTCATATACCCGCTGTTTGAACTCGTTACAACTTTTAATTTAGACAAAAAAGTAAAAAGTGATACTTTACAGCTACGTCGAAAACATACCAGTCGTATTAACTCAACATCATAGAGACGAAGAATACAGTGAAAGGATAACACAAAGCCTCGTTAATCAAACAAATGTTTTCTACGCCATTTATTCTTTTAACCTTTGTTTTGCATTCAACAATAACGACGGTTAAAAGTGCAAACGGCAGATATTTAATATTTAATCTTGTTTAACCCGTTCCCTTAAAAATCATTCTGCAACACGCAACTTTAGAAACATCCAGGAAAATGCAGGAAACATGTTTTAAAATATAATCATCATCATTGAATAGAGATGAAAACAGTTTTAGCAAATGAGGAGATTGCTCAATTTCTCCTTATGCCATCATGATTCAAAAAGTCTTTTGCTGCCAATACTGTCTTCATATCTGAGCCTTTTATTTAATATACAACATGTAAACCGTGTTGAAATAAATCGGGAGACGAAGGTATATTGTGAACCAGTCTAAGTTTCGAAAGACTCCAAAACTATAAAAACTTAATCTGTGATCAGAACTTGAGCTCAGGTATCCGAGTTGTCAGGAAGCTCTCCAGATTGACAACGCAGAAGCCTTATTTTGAGTAAGGAGTTCATTTCTGAGCAGTGAGAACGTCTTATAGTTTCGGTCTGAATGAAGTTTGTCGTGCCGTGACAGCTAAGCGATCACGACAAGGCCTATGCATCCGGGCATCGTGAGTTAGAATCGAGACTTTGCTATTTACTCTATCTGAAGATTAACAAAAGTCATTGTGACTAGCATCATTCGACTTCCAACAACACAATAGGCGTAAGCCTTTCCAAACATGTAGAGGCATTTTGACGCTTCAGCAGCAGACGACTTTTGAAAACATTGTTGCCATTTACTCTATCTGAAGATTAACAAAAATCATTGTGACTAGCATTATTTGACTTCCAACAACACAATGATGTCAGTCAGTCAGATAACACACATTAGGATAACTTCGATACAAACGGCGTTGGAATATTGTGAACTAGACTAAGCGTTCAAACTATTAGCCACAGTGTTTTCAACTGTTTTAATAATTAAACTCTCATTTATGAAGATTTTTCACGTTTTTGTATGTAGGCTTTCAAAGTGGTCTGATGTAGATTTGTTGTATGTGGGTTAACTATCACATTTGGAAAGTAGCCGGTTGCCTTGGAAAATGTCTTGTGGAGTACCGATTGATGTCAGTCAGTCAGATAACACACATTAGGATAACTTCGATACAAACGGCGTTGGAATATTGTGAACTAGACTAATCGTTCAAAGTATTAGGATTTGATTTTTATTTGATTTATTGGGGTTTTACGCCGTTTTCAAATCATATCACGGCGGCCAGTTCACCTACTCATGTGTTCCCTGGCTTCCCCACACCAGTAATCCACACACCAAACTTCCAAAGCAACTGGCTGCTTTTCCACATAGATTGTTTGCCCATTGATGGAAGACAGATGACGCATGTCACAGTGACTTTTGTCAAATGTCAGTAAGAATGCTGGCCGAGCTGGGATTCGAACTCACAACCCCTGGATTGACAGCTCGCGTCGCTACCAAGGCTCGGCTCAAAGTATTATGACTTCTGGCGGCTCCGAAACTAAAATAAATTAACGGCGTTTAACTGCAATTATTCAATCAATCCGACTGACAAATGTTCAAACACGTTTCTAACATTGAAAAATTATTCAACAGACTACTTTGAAAACAGCTATAAGACAATCATTGTAAACATCTATACATTATTGTATACTTATTAAATAAAGTTGAAAGCATTGTACCTAAAGCATGAGCATAGTCAAAGTGAGTCACAAATTGTTCTTAGTCAACCATCGAAGATGAGTTAGAATGCGTCTGCATGTGGGAAAAGGCTTAAAAGGGTCTTTTATTACCAGTTTGCAGTAATGGTTAAATGCTTGTACAACCCGTAAATAGAAAACAAAAGGCAGGTAATTTAAAATTTATAAGAAAGGCTTTCACTTCACGTCTGCTTGCATTCAAACAGACCAATTCATGTCATTTGTCAATTAACGGTGTATGGCATCAGATCATAAATAATCATGAGAAATACCCATAAATCTCAGCCATTGTTTGCCTTACAGATTTACACACTTGGTTTACGCCGGGTCGGGATCGTTCATTTACCTTGTTTCTACATTGAAGCCAGGTTGTACACGATAAACCGTCGTCTCAATAGTTAAGTGATTAGAGTGTCATGCGCCTTTGGACCGGGAGACCAAGGTTCGATACGCAGTCGGGTCAAACACTATGCATATGGTTGTCACTGCTTCCCTCCTTGGCGACCAGGGTTGCCGTGATATTATTACGGTTGATGCATCAATGTCAGGATGCATACTACTGGTATACAAATAATACGGGTAAACAAATCGACGGCGAAGTCGGCGTTGTTTCCCGTCAATGTGAGGTAATGTGTATGACTTTTTCAAAACTTTGCTATTCCGTCATTCCAAAAATTGTGTCCAGAGTAAGTAGATTTTTCAATGCAGTCACAATTCTGCTACGTTTTGATTGGATGAAAAGAAAATATCGAATATTCGCTTCATTTTAAAGTTAAATATATGCTTAACCTGATGATTATTTTTATGTTCGTTGCTTATAGGTCGGTAGGACTCGTAAATAACTGATCGTGCTGCAAGCAAGGGGTTAACTGCAGTTCGCGGGGAATTATTTACAGATTACAAAAGTTAATAAATATTTACCCGAAATAGGTAGCACCTATACTCATATAACTGTTAAAACATCAAAGAAAACGGTGATACATAAACAGAAATACCTGGTGGAGGACGAATGACGTTAGACACATTAAGTGTTATCAATCATCGAAAATAATGCATGGCCGATCCGGGGTTCGAACTCTAGAGCCCTGGATCGTTACCGACTGAACTCGACACCCTTAAAACAAACACTCCGTAATATAAAGGACACAGTTAAAATTCCTGCATCATGTACGAATTTAGAGAGCGGCTCGCGACCGCATCAAGCCCTGACGTGTTAAACAATCTGGGCAATACACATGATTGTTTAAAAATAAGAAACTTTCCTGTGATTCAGAAAATATATACATATGAGCCGTTCCACGAGAAAACCAACAATATTGACTCTGCGTAATGTATCGACACGGATCAGCCTAAGCATGCCGTGCAGGCTTACCCGGATACATACTTTTCGCCTCCTGTGTAGTTTCGGTTTCAGGAATCATTACTCTTTATTTCTATCGCCCTGAGACGGAATGTGTCGGCCCGGATTAGCCTGCACGGACTGCGCAGGCTGATCTGGGTCGAAACATTACGCAGAGTCAATAATGTTGGTTTTCTCGTAGAACGGCTTAATTATATATACATATATACACACATATATATATATACACACATATACATATATACACACACATATATATATATATATATATATATATATATACACACATATACATATATACACACACACACACACATATATATATATATATACACACATATACATATATACACACATGTATGGGCCACTCCATGAGAAAACCGGTGAAAGTGACAACATTTTCGATTTTTACATTTTCATATAGTCCAAATTGTCTAGTTTTGTTTGATATATATGTGGACTTCGTATGGCGAATATTGCCTCCGTATTGGACATCAAAAGAAGACATGTGTTACTAATTATTGAAATGACGTCGACGTCATTTTCATATCTATGCTCGACACTCAAACAAAATGTACAGCAACGTTATTTTTACTTTTCTCAAAATGGCTTGCTTACGTTTTAAGCCTTTCAACGTATAACTTCACCTGTAAAGCAGTACTACTTCGAACGGTGGTGCATTTCAAAGCACAGCGTTTTGAACAAGATGTCAGGGTTGTGCTGAAATACGCACACATGTACATGTATGAAATATTGTTGGAGTCATATTTACTTTGCTACACGAAAACTATTTTGCCACCGGGTGAATCGATTGCTTACACACTTAGGAACAAATCCAGAAAATGAATTATATCGAAGGAAAATGAATTGCATGAATTTAGATTTGGCTTTGCTGATAGTATCAGTTTAACGAGATTTCCGATTTACTAAAACCTGTGTGGTTTGTGATTATATAGCGACCTCATAAAGATCTGAAATCAGTGTCCGAGTTCCTGTCGGTTCACTACCAATTCTCAATTGACAATAGTCAAATCCAATCTTTAAATTCTCTTAGTTGTTTGGATAGTACTACGAAAGCTACTGTTTCAGTTGACAGAGCTAGAAACTCTGTCTGTGTTGTATAACTGAATGCATTGTTGAATGACTTTTAACAAATAACAACACACTTGCATCACAATCGAGGTATTCCCTGTTATATAAGCATTTAAACAACGAGTTATTGATATTTCAATACAGAAGTGGCACACAGGTATGTGTAACTCTTCAAAAGCGTATTACTACAAAGGTTTTAAATCATTATTGGACATGGAAACATACCTAATGATTGAAATCAATTATATATATCGACGAACATGAATTTAAGGTCCTCTAACCACAGTTTAGCTATAGAAAGAGGACGCCGTGCCAATATTGAGAATATTTTTAGAGTTTGTACTTATTGTTTAAATACAAATACTTACATAATTGAAGACGATTTAAATTTTGTATTGATGTGTCCGTTATATGATAACTTAAGAAAACGTCACTTTCCATACAATGGAAATAATAATTTACCAACAAAACATCTGTTAAATAGGATAATGCAATGTCAAAACAAAATTTTAATTCAAATCCTGGCTATATATCTGACATTTGCATTTGAAGAGAGACTTATTTGAATACAACTTCTAATAACTGATATTTAAGAATACTTCAAATGAACAAATCATTTAATAGAACATATTAAATTGCATTAATTAGGATGAAATAGGTGCATATATATGACACTAATATAATTCATAAAGTATGCTACTTGGTAAATAACTATTTACATATCTACATTTATTGTCCGTATTAAGAATTGTTGTCATATTGTATTGTATTGTATAGGTTAATTGAATTTAACAAATGATGATATTTTTATCATTTTTCTCTTATTTATATTCGGGTATGCAACATTCTACTTTAATTTGTTCTAATCAAAACAACACTTGGTTCGTCAGTGGGGAACACAAGGCAGTTGCGATAAATAGATAACAAGATGTTCAGGTATACTTGGATCAAATCAAACATTCAGATCTGCAACAATCTGATTTAATGACAGCTGGTAATGTGTATGACTTTTTCAAAACTTTGCTATTCCGTCATTCCAAAAATTGTGTCCAGAGTAAGTAGATTTTTCAATGCAGTCACGATTCTGCTACGTTTTGATTGGATGAAAAGAAAATATCGAATCTTCGCTTCATTTTAAAGTTAAATATATGCTTAACCTGATGATTATTTTTATGTTCGTTGCTTATAGGTCGGTAGGACTCGTAAATAACTGATCGTGCTGCAAGCAAGGGGCTAACTGCAGTTCGCGGGGAATTATTTACAGATTACAAAAGTTAATAAATGTTTACCCGAAATAGGTAGCACCTATACTCATATAACTGTTAAAATATCAAAGAAAACGGTGATACATAAACAGTAATACCTGGCGGAGGACGAATGACGTTAGACACATTAAGTGTTATCATTCATCGAAAATAATGCATGGCCGATCCGGGTGTTCGAACTCTAGAGCCCTGGATCGTTACCGACTGAACTCGACACCCTTAAAACAAACACTCCGTAATATAAGGACACAGTTAAAATTCCTACATACGATTGAGAAGTTTTTTTTTTTACCGGAAACAGTTTTAGAGGGCATCATGGTCTCTTGTACGAATTTAGAGAGCGGCTCGCGACCGCATCAAGCCCTGACGTGTTAAACAATCTGGGCAATATCCATGATTGTTTAAAAATAAGAAACTTTCCTGTGATTCAGAACATATATACATATGAGCCGTTCCACGAGAAAACCAACAATATTGACTCTGCGTAATGTATCGACACGGATCAGCCTAAGCATGCCGTGCAGGCTTACCCGGATACATACTTTTCGCCTCCTGTGTAGTTTCGGTTTCAAGAATCATTACTCTTTATTTCTATCGCCCTGAGACGGAATGTGTCGGCCCGGATTAGCCTGCGCGGACTGCGCAGGCTGATCTGGGTCGAAACATTACGCAGAGTCAATAATGTTGGTTTTCTCGTAGAACGGCTTAATTATATATACATATATACACACATATACATATATACACACATATATATATATACACACATATACATATATACACACATATATGGGCCACTCCATGAGAAAACCGGTGAAAGTGACAACATTTTCGATTTTTACATTTTCATATAGTCCAAATTTTAGTTTTGTTTGATATATATGTGGACTTCGTATGGCGAATATTGCCTCCGTATTGGACATCAAAAGAAGACATGTGTTACTAATTATTGAAATGACGTCAACGTCATTTTCATATCTATGCTCGACACTCAAACAAAATTTACAGCAACGTTATTTTTACTTTTCTCAAAATGGCTTGCTTACGTTTTAAGCCTTTCAACGTATAACTTCACCTGTAAAGCAGTACTACTTCGAACGGTGGTGCATTTCAAAGCACAGCGTTTTTAACAAGATGTCAGGGTTGTGCTGAAATACGCACACATGTACATGTATGAAATATTGTTGGAGTCATATTTCCTTTGCTACACGAAAACTATTTTGGCACCAGGTGCATCGATTACTTACACACTTAGGAACAAATCCAGAAAATGAATTATATCGAAGGAAAATGAATTGCATGAATTTAGATTTGGCTTTGCTGATAGTATCAGTTTAACGAGATTTCCGATTTACTAAAACCTGTGTGGTTTGTGATTATATAGCGACCTCATAAAGATCTGAAATCAGTGTCCGAGTTCCTGTCGGTTCACTACCAATTCTCAATTGACAATAGTCAAATCCAATCTTTAAATTCTCTTAGTTGTTTGGATAGTACTACGAAAGCTACTGTTTCAGTTGACAGAGCTAGAAACTCTGTCTGTGTTGTATAACTGAATGCATTGTTGAATGACTTTTAACAAATAACAACACACTTGCATCACAATCGAGGTATTCCCTGTTATATAAGCATTTAAACAACGAGTTATTGATATTTCAATACAGAAGTGGCACACAGGTATGTGTAACTCTTCAAAAGCGTATTACTACAAAGATTTCAAATCATTATTGGACATGGAAACATACCTAATGAGAGAAATACATTATATATATCGACGAACATACATTTACGGTCCTCTAACCACAGTTTAGCTATAGAAAGAGGACGCAGTGCCAATATTGAGAATTTTTTTAGAGTTTGTACTTATTGTTTAAATACAAATACTTACATAATTGAAGACGATTTAAATTTTGTATTGATGTGTCCGTTATATGATAACTTAAGAAAACGTCACTTTCCATACAATGGAAATAATAATTTACCAACAAAACATCTGTTAAATAGGATAATGCAATGTCAAAACAAAATTTTAATTCAAATCCTGGCTATATATCTGACATTTGCATTTGAAGAGAGACTTATTTGAATACAACTTCTAATAACTGATATTTAAGAATACTTCATATATATGACACTAATATAATTCATAAAGTATGCTACTTAGTAAATAACTATTTACATATCTACATTTATTGTCCGTATTAAGAATTGTTGTCATATTGTATTGCATTGTATAGGTTAATTGAATTTAACAAACGATGATATTTTTATCATTTTTCTCTTATTTATATTCGGGTATGCAACATTCTACTTTAATTTGTTCTAATCAAAACAACACTTGGTTCGTCAGTGGGGAACACAAGGCAGTTGCGATAAATAGATAACAAGATGTTCAGGTATACTTGGATCAAATCAAACATTCAGATCTGCAACAATCTGATTTAATGACAGCTGGGATATCTAGATAACGACACAATCAATGCAAATTTCATTTATATTTCATACTTAAGTTGGCTTTTAACATTTCCTTCAAACTTTCTCTCAGGAAGAATGTAAAACTGACTGGACAAGGGCAATCCTGACCAGACTGAACAAATGCATAAGCTTATCACGATTTCATTAGTCGCAAATTCATGAAGATGATATTACCATATACTGTATATATAATTATATAGCATATCTCTACGTTAATGTCCTATGTAATGTACCATATATCATTTTGTTTGGATGCAGAACAGATAACAACCGCCAAGCTGATATTTCATTATGTCGGCATCATGCAAATAGTATACACCACCGCTGCATGGCGGCATAACATTGTATTGAAAAGAAAAAAAATACCCAATATATTTACAGACAGTCAGTTGCCTAAATTGAATAATGGTTTGAATACTGCTAAGAATATTTCATAGTAATTATCTACATATTATCACCGTATAAACAGAAGAATTACAGCATACAGCATACAGCATACATAAAACTAACAACTGATCAAGATCCTTCATTAAACTTCGTTTTCCCCATGGTTTAAAAAATATCTAGAATCATTGTTGCTTCTGGAGATCAGTAGACAACAACATGAACAGCGATTCCAAGATCCTTCTTGTTATCTTATACAAATCATTTTGATATAAGATCCATGATCTGAATCCATGTCAAAATCTAGTATTGTATATTTAGGTATCACATGACATTTGTTTTCAAAAGATGACTACTGTCACTGGTTAAACTATCACTTTATATTCAAACGTAAACTTCTCGGAATGGTTAGTGAATAATTAATTAAGATCAGACTGAGATACGCGGATTGATCTAGATCTACACTGGTTAGATATGCCACTAACGTTGTTTTTCTATCTGGTCATATAATTGAAAATCGAAACTGAAAATGTGTTAAATTTGCTTTTAATGCATTGCACCGTATGTATTTTACCTTTATACATAATCCATGTACATGAATGTAATTCTACGAAAATTGAAACCAAATTGTTTACGGCTTTCAAGAATGAAACACGCATCAGAAACTGATTATATATATTATGTATCTTCTTTTATAAATGCAGATTGATATAGTACATACAGAATGAAACAAACATATTTCCAGGTCAGCCTCCTGCAGTGCAACACCCGTTGAGGAAATATTTCATAGTCAATCTCTCGTACAAATCATGTAAGCCATAACGTAATATAGTTTAACTGGAGTTGGGTATCTGTGTACCTAATAGATTGAGCTCTTTTCTACTGTCTAGGGTGTTTTCGACAAGTGTATATTACGATCTACCAATACATTGTGCAGATTAATCGGCTTGTAACAGTATGTCGCTCTACATTTCATCCGCCGATGAACATGATGTTAATAAACCAAATCAAACTCTGTGTATACATGTGAGTTTACTTCCGCGTAAACACACAAATGACGTCAATCTTTGAGTGATGATTACGTCATTTCGTATGCGATATCACTATCACCGGTTTTCTCATGGAGCGGCCCATATATATATATACCAATACTAATCCTGATATTTATAATGATATTGATAATTATACAGATTGCTTGACCTTATCCTCGGGAGCCGGAGATTAGTATTCGGACCCGGTACGGTCATACCAAATACTTTAACCCTTTCCTTCATACAACAATTCTGCAGCAGACGACTTTGAACATATTTTGTCAAAAAATGGAAAATCTCGATAATTGAATGGATAACCTATGACTAAAATTGGAAAACATTGTGTCAAAAGGAAAAAATGCTCGTTTTGAGCAATTTCTTCTTTTGTCACTATGTTTTTAAAAGGCCGTCTGCTGCAGAGGCGTCAGAAAGCGCCCATGTTAGGGAAAGGGTTAAAACAAGAGAGTATTCCTCCCTTTACACACATGATGACGGGGATAGCATAACGACCAATGCATCGGTGTCGGGATAAATAATACAGCTAGTACTGGTAATTTACACAGGAAACGCCGTGATATAACTGAAATGGTGTTGAAAGCGGCATAAAACACCACTTAAATAAATAAATAAAATATATCTAGATATCGTGTATGTGTGAAAAGGGGGGGGGGGGGGGAATTGTATGAATGTATGCACGTTTGATTTAAACAACGCAGACAGAATTAGACAGTTATTGCAAGGTTGGTGCAGACAATAAATATGTCAACCGACTCCCGAAATTAACGTTTCCTTTCGAAAACCGGTGAAAGTGACAACATTTTCGATTTTGGGATTTTTACATTTTCATATAGTCCAAATTGTCTAGTTTTGTTTAATATATATGTGGACTTCGTATGGCGAATATTGACGCCGTATTGGACATCAAAAGAAGACATGTGTTACTAATTATTGAAATGACGTCGACGTCATTTTCATATCTATGCTCGACACTCAAACAAAATTTACAGCAACGTTATTTTTACTTTTCTCAAAATTGCTTGCTTACGTTTTAAGCCTTTCAACGTATAACTTCACCTGTAAAGCAGTACTACTTCGAACGGTGGTGCATTTCAAAGCACAGCTTTTTGAACAAGATGTCAGGGTTGTGCTGAAATACGCACACATGTACATGTATGAAATATTGTTGGAGTCATATTTCCTTTGCTACACGAAAACTATTTTGCCACCGGGTGCATCGATTGCTTACACACTTAGGAACAAATCCAGAAAATGAATTATATAGAAGGAAAATGAATTGCATGAATTTAGATTTGGCTTTGCTGATAGTATCAGTTTAACGAGATTTCCGATTTACTAAAACCTGTGTGGTTTGTGATTATATAGCGACCTCATAAAGATCTGAAATCAGTGTCCGAGTTCCTGTCGGTTCACTACCAATTCTCAATTGACAATAGTCAAATCCAATCTTTAAATTCTCTTAGTTGTTTGGATAGTACTACGAAAGCTACTGTTTCAGTTGACAGAGCTGGAAACTCTGTCTGTGTTGTATAACTGGATGCATTGTTGAATGACTTTTAACAAATAACAACACACTTGCATCACAATCGAGGTATTCCCTGTTATATAAGCATTTAAACAACGAGTTATTGATATTTCAATACAGAAGTGGCACACAGGTATGTGTAACTCTTCAAAAGCGTATTACTACAAAGATTTCAAATCATTATTGGACATGGAAACATACCTAATGATTGAAATGCATTATATATATCGACGAACATACATTTAAGGTCCTCTAACCACAGTTTAGCTATAGAAAGAGGACGCCGTGCCAATATTGAGAATTTTTTTAGAGTTTGTACTTATTGTTTAAATACAAATACTTACATAATTGAAGACGATTTAAATTTTGTATTGATGTGTCCGTTATATGATAACTTAAGAAAACGTCACTTTCCATACAATGGAAATAATAATTTACCAACAAAACATCTGTTAAATAGGATAATGCAATGTCAAAACAAAATTTTAATTCAAATCCTGGCTATATATCTGACATTTGCATTTGAAGAGAGACTTATTTGAATACAACTTCTAATAACTGATTTTTAAGAATACTTCAAATGAACAAATCATTTAATAGAACATATTAAATTGCATTAATTAGGATGAAATAGGTGCATATATATGACACTAATATAATTCATAAAGTATGCTACTTGGTAAATAACTATTTACATATCTACATTTATTGTCCGTATTAAGAATTGTTGTCATATTGTATTGTATTGTATAGGTTAATTGAATTTAACAAATGATGATATTTTTATCATTTTTCTCTTATTTATATTCGGGTATGCAACAATCTACTTTAATTTGTTCTAATAAAAACAACACTTGGTTCGTCAGTGGGGAACACAAGGCAGTTGCGATAAATAGATAACAAGATGTTCAGGTATACTTGGATCAAATCAAACATTCAGATCTGCAACAATCTGATTTAATGACAGCTGGGATATCTAGATAACGACACAATCAATGCAAATTTCATTTATATTTCATACTTAAGTTGGCTTTTAACATTTCCTTCAAACTTTCTCTCAGGAAGAATGTAAAACTGACTGGACAAGGGCAATCCTGACCAGACTGAACAAATGCATAAGCTTATCACGATTTCATTAGTCGCAAATTCATGAAGATGATATTACCATATACTGTATATATAATTATATAGCATAACTCTACGTTAATGTCCTATGTAATGTACCATATATCATTTTGTTTGGATGCAGAACAGAAAACAACCGCCAAGCTGATCTTTCATTATGTCGGCATCATGCAAATAGTATACACCACCGCTGCATGGCGGCATTACATTGTATTGAAAAGAAAAAAAATACCCAATATATTTACAGACAGTCAGTTGCCTAAATTGAATAATGGTTTGAATACTGCTAAGAATATTTCATAGTAATTATCTACATATTATCACCGTATAAACAGAAGAATTACAGCATACAGCATACAGCATACATAAAACTAACAACTGATCAAGATCCTTCATTAAACTTCGTTTTCCCCATGGTTTAAAAAATATCTAGAATCATTGTTGCTTCTGGAGATCAGTAGACAACAACATGAACAGCGATTCCAAGATCCTTCTTGTTATCTTATACAAATCATTTTAATATAAGATCCATGATCTGAATCCATGTCAAAATCTAGTATTGTATATTTAGGTATCACATGACATTTGTTTTCAAAAGATGACTACTGTCACTGGTTAAACTATCACTTTATATTCAAACGTAAACATCTCGGAATGGTTAGTGAATAATTAATTAAGATCAGACTGAGAATCGCGGATTGATCTAGATCTACACTGGTTAGATATGCCACTAACGTTGTTTTTCTATCTGGTCATATAATTGAAAATCGAAACTGAAAATGTGTTAAATTTGCTTTTAATGCATTGCACCGTATGTATTTTACCTTTATACATAATCCATGTACATGAATGTAATTCTACGAAAATTGAAACCAAATTGTTTACGGCTTTCAAGTATGAAACACGCATCAGAAACTGATTATATATATTATGTATCTTCTTTTATAAATGCAGATTGATATAGTTCATACAGAATGAAACAAACATATTTCCAGGTCAGCCTCCTGCAGTGCAACACCCGTTGAGGAAATATTTCATAGTCAATCTCTCGTACAAATCATGTAAGCCATAACGTAATATAGTTTAACTGGAGTTGGGTACCTGTGTACCTAATATATTGAGCTCTTTTCTACTGTCTAGGGTGTTTTCGACAAGTGTATATTACGATCTACCCGCACATACATCACACATGAGCCAGGTATATACTGTTGGTCCGAAGTATAACAAAGGGTTATATAACCTATACACCTAGATGCGGATTAAATTGTATGGATTTGCAAGCTGATTCTTTAACGCTCGCAAATACATACATAATTGAATAATAATGACACAAAACAAAGTATGTTGTATCCTTAATTTCAAACGATTCACACGGTTTTATTTCATAGACTTTTGTTTATCTATAACTACAAGTTCAAAACCTTATTGAGGGCTATGTTTTATTCAGTTTACTTTTCGCAGATGCAGATAAACTGTTTCATAAAGTTTTGTATAACACCATTACAGCGGTAAACTATATTAAGTATTTATTTAAATTGAAAGGTGATGTCAATAAATATGAATTTCACATAATCAAAAATAGAAGAAAATAAGAATGAACGAAAATGCGTATACATGTTTAAATGGTAAAACACGTTTCAAATCTATCTCAGAAACATATTTAACTCTAAATAAAGCATAAATGGATCATTTAAAGAGGGAATTTACAGATCAGGAAAAACTGAATACTTAAAATAAATATTGATATACATATGGGCCACTCCATGAGAAAACCGGTGATAGTGACAATATTTTCGATTTTGGGATTTTTACATGTTCATATAGTCCAACCTGTCTAATTTTGTTTAATATGTATGTAGACTTCGTATGACGAATATTGACGCCGTAATGAACGTCTAAAATATACATGTGTTACTAAATTGCTGAAATGACGTTGACGTCATTTTCATGATTTATGATCGACGCTCAAACAATTTCGACATTTACAGCAAAGTTATTCTTAATTTTATCAAAATGGTTTGAGTACATTTTAAGTCATTCCACGTATAACTTCACCTTTTAAGCAGTACTACATCGAATGGTGGTGTAATACCTCTCTCTATCATAAAGTCATGGTTAGAGCATCTAAAGTTTACTATCTATCCTGCGTAAGATAAAAGGTAAAGATGAATTTAAATATAGCTCTGGGTTTCAGTAATATTAATTCGAAATATTTGTAATGTTGTCCTCTTCCCGCATTGTTTATATCCATATGCCTTTTTTGTAAGTAGTAGTCTTGAATCCGTTGTTTAAAATGTTTAATAAATTGAACATCGTAACCTATGTCTTGTGAAATCCATACATACCCAAAACCATACATAAACAGGAGATTTGTTATACCGGTTGCCCATATATTTCCAGGCGTTTCAACATCATGTAGCAGTGCTTCGGGTACTTATGGTTTTCCATGCGAGTTACGTTTAGACAGTATTTAATACAATTAGGAATGTAAAATGTACAAAGACGTAGACGTCCACATTCACCTAAAACAAATGGTTCCGATGTATTTCTTGCCAGATTACAATACTGCTAACATCATTTTATATGAACTCTTTCAACTTTATCAAAATACTTATAACCCCAAAGTTGAGACCCGTAGCATAGAATTGGCTAAACAGTAGTATCTAAATATTTGAAAGCATCTAACGGGTCTAGTCTTCCATGCAAACGCTGAAATCGAAATACATAAAAGAATGATTTCATCGCTTGTAATGACAATGTTTCGAATGTTTTTGTCCAGGAAAATGTAGAAGTGATATAAAGACCCAGATATTTATAGAAAGGTACAGTCTCCATTTGTTTTCCTTTATAGTACCATTGTTCAGTCTGTTGAAGTATTCCACCATTACGGAAGACAACGACTTTAGATTTATCTACATTAAGAATCATATGTATGGATGTACAAAATTAATCGATGATATTGATTTGCCTTTGTAGTGCACGGACAGTATCGGAAAAAGTTGCAAATTCGTCTGCAAACATAAGGGCGTATAACTCTTCAACATCTTCAAGAGACAAAAACATCACGCTCACATTTGGATCTAAGCAACAAAACAAGGTCATTGATAAAAAGAGAACAAACTATCGTACTACTAATACATCCTTGTCGTGTACCCGTTTTACAACTAAATAAGCTGCTTGTAAGTTTATCATTAACTTTTACACATGACTTAAGTTGTGAGTACATTGATTGAAAAACATTGGAAAAAAGTCCCTTGATATTATTTCTTGCAAAAAAATCCCACAGTTTCGTATGTTGAATACTATCGAATGCTTTTGCAAAGTCAATGAATAAACAGTAAAATCTTTCTCTATGTTTTGATAAATACTTCTGTATTAATGACATTAGAATAAAATTGTTATCTGTAGTTGAATATCCCGATCTAAACCCAGCTTGCGATTCATCAATAATGATATACTCTTCACACCACAAGGTTAACCTTCTATATAAAATATGTACAAACACTTTACACAGAGTATCAATTAAGGAGATACCTCGATAATTATTAGTATCTGTTACTTTTCCTTTCTTATGAACAGGTGTAATAATACTATTACCCCAAACTTGTTGGAAATTGCCCGATTCAAACATATTAATAAACAACTTATTAAGATAAGGCAGTGTATATACAAGTGTGCATTTGTACATTTCAATAAAGATTCCGTCTGGACCCGGTGCTCGGTTGTTTTGTACATGATTAATGCTAAAAATTATCTCATCTATCTCATCGTCAGTGATTGGCTGGTTCAAAGATGAGCTATCGTTATTTGAAGTGATATGGTCCAAGACAGAAACGTTGGTACCATTACTTGTACTATCCAGTACATCAGTATTCAAAAGTAAATTGAAATGGTCGTACCAGTCAGTGTTGGGAATATAATTATTAGAGATATTTTAAACTTTATTACAATTTTTCAGCATTGACCAGTAATTCTTATTGTCATTTCTGGAACCATAAGTTCAGTTCTATTATTGTTGCAATAAATTTGTTTACACTGTTACATAGCGCCGTAAATTTGTTACGTTTGATTTTGTAGTGAATGAGATCGGCCCTAAGCTTATCATTTTTACATAGTGTACATTGACAATGCATATGATCAAACAAAGAGCAGGATGCAGTCATAAATAGATAAATAGATAACAACATGTTCAGGTGTGTTTTTGTCAAATAAACCATTCAGATCCGCAATATTCTGTATTCATGGCAGCTGGGATAAATAGATAACAACATGTTCTGATGTGTTTTGATCAAATAAAACATTCAGATCTGCAACATTCTGCATTCATGTAGATTACAACATAAACAGTGATTTCAGGATCCTTCTTGACATCTTATACAAACCATTTTGATATAAGATCCATTTCCCCATGATCTCAATCAATGTCAAAATCCAGATAGCCACTGAATTAGCAGTATCGTTTATATAGTATATAGGTAACAAATGACATTTTTTCCAACGATGACTACTGTTACTGGTTATACTATCACTTTATGGTTATGCAACTGAGTGATGCATGTAAATCCTCTAGGATGTTTTCGAAAAGTGTAGATTAAGATCTACCCGCACATACATTACACATGAGCCAGGTATATACTGTTTGTCCGAAATACAACAAAAGATTATATTACCTATACACCTAGATGCGTATCAAATTGTATGTATTTAAATTGAAAATTGATGGCAATGAATAGGTATACACACACATTTCACATATTCAATTATTATAAGTCAACATCAGAAACATATTTTCAACTCTTAAGTATAACTGGATCATTGAAAGGAGGAATGTTCACAAATCACGAAAAATTATAGTTAAAATAAATATTTATATATATAATATCTGTTTACTAATCTTACACGCTCGTGTTTGTTGGATGTTTGAATTAATAATAAATTCTTCATATAAATGGGGCAAATTAACCGGCTTGTAACAATATTATTATATGTCGCTCTTCATTTCATCCCTCGATGAACATGATGTTTATAAACCAAATCAGGTTCTGTGTAAGCATGTACTTTTACTTCAGCGTAAATCACACACAAATGACGTCAAACTTTGAGTGATGATTACGTCATTTCTTATGCTATGTCACTATCACCGGTTTTCTCATGGAGCGGCCCATATATAATTATATATATCTGTTTACTAATCTTACACGCTCATGTTTATTGGACGTTTTGAATAATTAATACATTCTTCCAATACATTGTGCAGATTAATCGGCTTGTAACAGTATGTCGCTCTACATTTCATCCGCCGATGAACATGATGTTAATAAACCAAATCAAACTCTGTGTATACATGTGAGTTTACTTCCGCGTAAACACACAAATGACGTCAATCTTTGAGTGATGATTACGTCATTTCTTATGCGATGTCACTATCACCGGTTTTCTCATGGAGCGGCCCATATATAAATATCTGGATGTAAATGAGTTCATAGTAGACGAGCAAAACGGATTTCGAAAATTGCGTTCATGTACTGACCATCTTTTCGTTTTATGCTCCATCATAAGGAACAGAAGAGCAAAAGGGTTACCAACGTATGCTTGCTTCGTAGACATGATGAAGGCTTTTGATCGTGTCGATAGAGGCTGCTTGTTAGCAAAATTACTTGCTGTAGGAGTAACAGGCAAATTTTACAATATACTTAAACTCTTATATAGCACTTCCCAGGCCAGAGTAAATATAAATGGAGCTTATACAAACTATTTTGATATAGAATGTTCTGTAGAACAAGGAAACATCATTTCACCTACCCTTTTCTCACTGTATATAAATGACTTAGCTGTGGAAATAAAAAGTATGAACCTTGGAATACCAGTTGGTGACGAAAAGATTTGCATTTTACTGTATGCAGACGACATAGTTATTTTAGGCGAAAGTGAACAAGATTTGCAAAACATGTTAGACACGGTAGATATATGGTGTAAGTCATGGCGTATGAAAATTAACGTGACAAAAACTAGTGTTGTGCATTTTAGAAGACTTAGTCAAGATCGCACTGTGTTTAACTACAAAATAGGACAGGAAACTATAAATGTAGTTGAAAAATATAAGTACCTCGGTTGTATTCTTACTGAATCACTAGACTATACGTCGACAGCAAATACACTCGCCGAGTCGGCGGGCCGTGCTCTGGGTGGGATCCTTAACAAGGCAAGATCGATAGACGGACTTTCTTTTAATGTTTACACGAAACTATTCAACGCAAGTGTTGTGCCTATAATGGATGTTGGTGCCGCAGTGTGGGGTTATAACCTATATTCAAAGTGTGATACAATACAAAATAGAGCAATTCGAGCCTTTTTAGGAGTCCATAAACATGCCTCGAATGTCGCCATAAACGGCGATGTAGGATGGCAAACGACACAGTCGAGGAGACATTCCGCAATGATACGACTATGGCATAGACTTGTTACGATGCCTGGTGACAGGCTAACAAAGAAAGTGTTTTTCTGGGACTATTATCAACCACGCAGCTGGTGTTCAGATATTAAAAATATCTTTGAAAAACTAAACCTCCAGGACCTGTACCAAAGTCAATCTATGAACGGTAAATCGTTGGATACGATTTTACGGCATACATTTGAAACTTACGAACAAATGAACTATTTACAATGGACAGAAACACTTCAAGCGCAACCGAAATTAAGGACATATAGAGACATAAAAAATGAATATATATGTGAAAACTACGTTAAAATGTTCCTACCGAAACACCTTCGCTCTTTCATAGCACAAGTTAGGACTGGAACTTTACCTCTTCGTATTGAAACAGGACGCTTAAGGAATTTAAAAATTGAAGAAAGACTCTGTGAGATATGTAATTTACCAAAAGTGGTGGAAACAGAGTATCATTTCCTGTTTCAATGTATAAAATACTCTCACTTGAGACTTTTATTTTATAATTATGCAACTAGAATTTTGCCAGACTTTTTAGATGTGTCATTTGCCCAACAACTGAAATACATGTTGACAGATAAAAGACTTATTAAGAAATCTGCTATATATATACAAAATTGTTATTTAAAAAGATCTGAAATAGTTTACTCCATTTAATCATGTTTAATAACTATTCATAATATCATATTATCATTTATTATCATTTATTATCATTTAATTATCATTATTATCATTTATTATCATTTATTAACACTTCTTATTAGTACTTATATTGATTGATGTCTAGTGACTCATAAGCCATTTGTATGGCTGGGTAATACGCCCAATATGTACAAGTCTTACTAACAAATGTGAATGTTATACTGTTGTATTATTATATTGTATGTATAACTTGTATTACGTGTCACTTAAATAAAATAAAAAACTACTACTATAAACCAAACATAAATCTGATACTTATAATGATATTGATAATTATACAGATTGCTTGACCTTATCCTCGGGAGCCGGAGATTAGTATTCGGACCCGGTCCGGTCATACCAAATACTTTAACCCTTTCCCTCATACAACAATTCTGCAGCAGACGACTTTGAACATATTTTGTCAAAAAATGGAAAATCTCGATAATTGAATGGATAACCTATGACTAAAATTGGAAAACATTGTGTCAAAAGGAGAAATTGCTCGTTTTGAGCAACTTCTTCTTGTGTCACTATGTGTTTAAAAGGCCGTCTGCTGCAGAGGCGTCAGAAAGCGTCTATATGAGGGAAAGGGTTAAAACAAGAGAGTATTCCTCCCTTGACACACATGATGACGGGGATAGCATAACGACCAATGCATCGGTGTCGGGATAAATAATACAGCTAGTACCGGTAATTTACACAGGAAACGCCGTGATATAACTGAAATGGTGTTGAAAGCGGCATAAAACACCACTTAAATAAATAAACAAAATATATCTAGATATCGTATATGTGGGAAATGGGGGTTGAATTATATGAATGTATGCACGTGTGATTTAAACAACGCAGACAGAATTAGACAGTTATTGCAAGGTTGGTGCAGACAATAAATATGTCAACCGACTCCCGAAATTAACGTTTCCTTTCGATTTAATAAATCCAGGTTAGACTAGAAATCAAAATCAAATGCCGTCTTGTTGTCTATTTATTTGCAGAAAACATCTGAGCCAATCCACGAGAGAATCAACATTATTGACTCTGCGCGTACTAATCCGGGCCTACACATTCCGTTAAGGCTATGTGGAAAAGCAACCAGTTGCTTGGGCAGTTTGTTGTGTGGATTACTGGCGTGGGGAAGCCATGAAACACATTGAGTATGTGAATTTGCCGCCGTGATATGACTGAAACATTGTTGAAAACGGCATAAAACCCCAATCAATCAATCAACATTCCGTCTCAGGGAGATAGAGGTATACAGAAATGATTCATGAAAGAAAAATCCACTAGGGGCGAAAAGTGTCTGTCCGGGTTAGCCTGCGCGGCATGCTTAGGCTGATCCGGGTCGATACTTTCCGCAGAGACCACAATGTTGGCTTTCTCTTGAAACGGATCTTCTTCTTCTTCTGTACATTATTGTTTCCATCGCCGAAATAAATCAACTCTCGCTGCAGACGAAGTTTGGATGTTTGAACGATGACACCGGTCGACCCGAAGCAAGACGGTGTTACGGTAAACTACTCCCCTGGGACAATCATCCTGGCGTATAAGGAGAAAGTTTGCGCAATTAAGATGGTAATTAGAGCAGAAACTGCGACGGGTTTGGGACGAAAATCTCTGTCGGTCGAAATTACGACGGCAATATTGCCACAAAATCAGTGTACGTGGTATAAAGATGCCATATTATTAGACATTTATTTCCCTCAGTGGAAATTAAGCCTTAATTGGTGGTAGTTTATGGATCTTTGATTTGACGGAAAGTCTATACCGCCATTCCTGAAACACACGAGTTTTAGAAAATGGTTTCGTCTTACTCTTTTGATGCTCTTAAACCTTTCCCTCATATAGACGGTTTCTGACGCCTCTGCAGCAGACGGCTTTTTGAAAACATAGTGACAAAAGAAGAAATTGCACAAACGTGCAATTTCTCCTTTTGCCACAATGTTTTCCACTTTTTGTCATAGGTTATCCATTCAATTATGGAGATTTTCTATTTTATGACAAAATACGTTCAAAGTCGTCTGCTGCAGAATTGCCGTATGAGGGAAAGGGTTAAACCTTTTACCTGATGTGGTGATTTGGTATTTTCGATGATATTGTAATTACACTGTAAGTTCATGTTGGATTTTATTAGGTTAATTACCACATCTTGGTCATTCTGTACCGAATAAAATAATATAAAAAATAATCGGTTAAACTTTTCCCGCTTGCAGACACTTTCTGACAAATCTGCAGCGGATTTTTAAAAAAAAAACCATTGCGGCGAAAAGATAAATTGCTCATAATTATAGTTGAAATATTGGGACAACAGGAGTAATTGATCATAACGAGCAATTTCTTCTTTTGTCCCAATATTTTAACTATTATCCTTAAATTGATTTTATAATTTCAAATAAATGATTTCAAAGTCGTCTGCTGCAGATTTGCCCAATATGGGAAAGTGTTAAGTCTTAATTGGTAGTAGTATATGGATCTTTAATTTGATCTGAAGCTATTCCTAAAAGACACGATTTCTTTTTATTTCACTGCTTTAAACCCTTTCCCACATATAGACGCCTGTTGACTCTTCTGCTGCAGACGACTTTTGAAAACTCGGTGACTAAAGCAGAAATTGCATCAAACGAGCAATTTTTCTTTAAGCCACAATGTTTTCAAATATTTTTTAATAATACAACCCTTATTGATGAAGATTTTTCATGCTTTTATCAAAATATTTTCGAAGTTGTCTGCTGCAGATGTGTTGTTTGTGGGAAAAGGGTTAACCGTTTACCTTATATAGTGACGAACTTTGTGGAACTTGTGCGGGAGGTCTCTGGTTGGATCCCTGCTCGAGTCATACCAAATATGTTAACAATTTATGGTAATGGCTTTCCCACCCTGGCGGTTCGCACTACGACTGACACACTTAGGCGTATGTCAGGATCAATGAAGCAGTAGTAGTGGTAACTTACGCACGACTCGCCGTGACATGACTGAAACATTGTTGAAAGCGGTGTTATTCACAATTAAAAAACACAATTATACCTGATCTAATATTTTCGCATGATCTAAAATCATTCGACGTATAATTCGAAAACATTAATTTTGTCGTTTTGGGTTATTTTCAATATGTTCAAGAGTCGTTAGTAGCATAGTAAAATGGTGCGCCTTAACCCTTTCCCTCATACGACAATTCTTCAACTGAATGGAGAACCTATGACTAACAGTGAAAAACATTGTGGCAAAAGGAGAAATTGCTTTTCAAAAGGCCGTCTGCTGCAGAGGCGTCAGAAACCGTCTCTATGAGGGAAAGGGTTAATAAGTGTAGTGAATGTAACTTTCACCCTATCTCACAAAAAAAACAAAATGGTCGTAGACGACTTTGAAAACATACAGGCAAACCTATAGAAAAAATATATATATATATATATGATGGTATTACTATCGAAATAGCTCAGTCGGTAGCGACGCGGGCTGTCAATCCATGGGTTGTGAGTTCGAATCCCAGCTCGGCCAACATTCTTTCCGACGTTTGACAAAAGTCACTGTGACCTGCGTCATTCGTCTTTTCACCAATGGGCTGTTTATGTGGAAAAGTAGCCAGTTGCTTCGAAAGTATTTAGTATGGTGTACTGGTGTGGGAAAACCAGGAAACGCATGAGTAGGTGAACTGGACCCCGTGATATGACTGAAAAAGTGTTGAAAACGGCGTTAAACCCCAATCAATCAATTACTATCGAATGAGTTGAAACCATTAGGGCAAATTGCTAGTTATGAGCAGTTTCTCCATTTGCCACAATGCTTTCAAATGTCGTCTGCTGCAGATTCGTCAAAAAGTGCCTGCAAGGGGGAAAGGGTTAACGGAAAACGTAGTCTATCCTATAATTACGAGATATATATGAGCCGTGCCGCGGGAAAAAACCAACATTATGTCCTCTGCGTAATGTATCGGCCCAGACCAGCCTGCGCAGTCCGCGCAGACTGATCCAGGCTGACACATTCCGTCTTATGGGGATAGATTTATAGAGTAATGATTCCTGAAACAGAAAATCCACTGGAGGCGAAAAGTGTCTATCCGGGTAAGCCTGCGTGGCATGCTTAGTCTGATGCAGGTCGACACTTTACGCAGAGTCCACAATGTTGGTTTTCTTGCAGGACGACTCATTTGCACGTTTTTAGAAAGTTATTTATTTATTATTTGTTTTTATTTACCCTCGCCGTGCAGAATTAACTATTTGGCGAGCAGACAAAGTTAGATACAAGGTAGTCCGGGTGCGATACCCTAGCTCTTTCCGAAAAGACCCCTTGGTTCTTTTACGTGCCCGGTGTATAGCACCGATACACGCGAGGTTATTTTTCCTGGAAAGGACCAGTACTTAACCTCTAGTTGAGTGGGAGACGCTTAAAAGCATCCCTCAAATTTCCAGAACCCGGACCGGGATTTGAACCCCAGACCTCTGGATTGACAGTCTCCTTAGAAAGTTACTCTTCCTTAAGACACTTTATATACTTTGCCCACATGTAGAAGCGATTCGACACATATACAACAAACGACCGATAAAACGTTGTAACAAAAGAAGCTATTGCTCTTAACGAGTAATTACTACTTTTCCCACAAGTAATTGAACTTTTTTCTATACAATTGAATTCTTTCTGTTTTGCTATGGTGCTTTAAAAGCCGCCCGTCTTATAATTTTTTGGAAAAGGTTTGAAAAATAGCAGTGATTCTCACAGCATATTTGACAAGTAATTTAATTATTTGTGCTCCGAATAGATTAGTATAAAATGTGTATACATTTCAAGTAAAAACACTAAACAATTATAATGCATACTATTTCTTTTTATCCTATCCATTTTTGTTTATAATCGTGTTTTTTTGTGTAAGAATCCCCGAATGTTGTACCTTCCGAACCGGACGTGTCTTGAAAATGTGCAAACAAATGAATGAAAGTGAAAACAATTAAGATCACCTACCACAACTTCGTTTCAGGTTCAATCTTTGAAACCCCATGGGTTGTGTTGTGGTAGAGCGTTCGCCTCGCGTGCGGGAGGTCACGGGTTCGATCCCCGGCCGGTTATTCCAAAATACAATGAAAATGGTTGTAACAATGTTTCATCATTGGTGCTCAGGTTTGCGCTCAGATATACAAAACAGCTCATGGTTGATATTCACAAACATACATACAGAAATGGTTAACATTCAACATCATATAGACGCGTTCTGATGCCTCTGCAGCAGACGGCTTTTTGAAAACATAGTGACAAAAGAAGAAATTGCTCAAAACGAGCAATTTCTCCTTTTGCCACAATGTTTTCCACTTTTAGTCATAGGTTATCCATTCAATTATAGAGATTTTCCATTTTTTGACTAAATATGTTCTCAGTCGTCTGCTGCAGAATTGTCGTATGAGGGAAAGGGTTAACAATCAATAGATGAACAAGTTAAAAAATCTGGAAAAACTGGAAGTCTCTTTTTAATGAAGAGTTGAAAATATTGCAATTATATGTGAATTTGCTCGTTTTGAGCAATTTCACCTTTTATTGCAATGTTTTCAAAAGTCGTCTGCATGCAACAGCAGGCGTCAAATGTCGTTGACAATTAAATAGTATATGTTTATTATAAGCGGACTGTGATGATACTAGCGCATGCGCATAATGACATTCAAAACTGGCAGACTGTCAGTTTTGAATGTCATTATGCGCATGCGCTAGTATCATTTACCTCGCTTCCCGTGATATAAACGAAACATTTATGCCAAGTGCGGTAAAAACAAGTCAGACGGACAAATAAACCAAAAACGAACAAACGCCAATTTTGAATTAGGTATAACATTTTCCTGCCTATATCAATCCATTCTCCACTCCCTTCGGATCCTGTATCCCCGGGGGACTCATTTGTAGACGGGGGTCTTTTATAACAGGGCCAACACAAATCTGATAATACAGTCTTTAGAGGTATCGCATGCAAACAGACAATTTCTAACTTAATTCAAAACTTTTCCGGCGTGTTTGCGTCCAAAATCTGATAAAACGAAATTTGATCTACAAGGTCTGTTAACTGCTTACCTAATATGATACTTTCAAAGTTGTTTGCTTTGAAATTTTCTGTGGATTATCAGTGGTGGACAATGGATCAGTGGTGGAGAGTCTAATGGTCCAAGATTCGAATACGGTGATAAGCGGGTTCTGGCTTTGTGAATGTTTTCTCTCACAACGAGCGAGGTAAGGCATCCGTGAAACAGAAATTGAGAGTGATTTTAATATTTGGAAGAGGAAACGATGTAAAGCAAGGAACAAAATGTAAGTGTACGCTAAACGTATAGCTGGCAGATTGGAATTTAATAGTTTAAATACATGTTTGTTAGAAAGTACATCTAAGTTAACCTGTTGCATATCCATGTCCTGTTATTTTGGAATTCGCAGAAGAAGATGAAGAAGAAGACGAAAAAGAAGATGAAGAAGAACACGTTCATTTTAATATTGGTTTGAACACATTGGTTCATCGCCTTTGTTCATTATAAACAATGGCGTGCGTGATAACATAACAATTGTAAAACAATTGTAAAACACGATATACGGAACATATGGACAATGATTGATATAATCAAATGTAAATGCCGAGCCCTGGTAGCTCAGTCGGTAGCGACGCAGGCTGTCAATCCAGGGGTTGTGAGTTCGAATCCCGGCTCGGCAAACTTTCTTTCCGAGGATTGACAAAAGTCAATGCGACATGCGTCATTCGTCTTCCATCTTCCACCAATGGGCTAAGTCTATGTGGAAAAGCAGCCAGTTGCTTGGGAAGATTGTTGTGTGGAGTACTGGTGTGAGGAAACCAAGAAATGCATGAGTAGGTGAACTGGCCGCCGTGATATAACTCAGAAATTGTTAAAAACGGCGTTAAACCCCAATCAATCAATCAATCAATCAATCAAATGTAAATGCGGAAGTGCGAATATCCGCACATTTCATTTACGAATACAATGAGTGAAATAAGAGCCTACTCGATGATTTAGGAATTAATTTATTAATTGATTGATTGGGGTTTAACGCCGTTTTTAACAATTTCTCAGTTATATCACGGCGGCCAGTTCATCTACTCCTGCATTTCCTGTTTTTTTCACACCAGTACTCCACTCAACAAACTTCCCAAGCAACTGGCTGCTTTTCCACATAGACTTAGCCCATTGGTAGAAGACGATTGACGCATGTCACATTGACTCGATGATTAAGGGATTAACTTACTGATTGGGGTTTTAACGCCGTTTTCAACGATTCTTCAGTCATATCACTGCGGCAAGTTTACATTTTCATGGGTTTCCTGGCTATCTCATACCTGTACAACAGATTTCCCAAGCAACTGGCTACTTTTCCATATAGACTGTTAGCTAATTGATGGAAGACTAATGACGCTTGTCACAGTGATTTTTGTCAAACGTCGGAAATAATGTTGGCCGAGCTGGGGTTCGAACTCACAACCCCTGAATTGACAGCCCGCATCGCAACCGACTTAGCTACCGGGGCTCGCCAAGATTTAGGGAAAGATCGGTTTGATCTACAGCCAACATAGCATGTAAGACAAAACAACTGTTTGTTCGCGTGTGTCTCTAACCGATTGCAGAGAATAAATGCAATTAAGTAAACAGGCCAAGTGCAAGTTGTCTTGATGTATTCGTGATATTGTGAGAATTTTACCTTGAAAAAAAGGGGGTGGGGATAAGGAGAAAGAAATTGGGTTGAGTTATTGCGGGTTTTCTAAACTTCTGAGTAACAAGTTCTCTTTAACTCTTTCAGCGCCAAAGGCAATATTGAGGTTTTTTGCAAACAATGCAGATTCAGGTGAGTCATCTCGTAACGAGCTGTATCACCTGAAATCAGCATTGTTTGCCTTTTAGTAACCAAAATAGTCCCCAACACTTTCATAACATGAGAAATGGACACACCCGATTTTGAACATGGAAGAGTCTACTTTAAACATTTCGGCGCTGAAAGAGTAAAGGTTATACGTGAATGGTTATTGTTCTCTGTTTGTTAAAGCTAACAGGTTACTCTCTTAACACTTTCCCTCATACGACAATTCTGCAGCAGACGACTTTGAACGTGTTTTGTCAAAACATAGAAAATCTCCATAATTGAATGGATAACCTATGACTAAAAGAGGAAAACATTGTGGCAAAAGGAGAAATTGCACGTTTTGTGCAATTTCTTCCTTTGTCACTATGTTTTCAAAACGCCGTCTGCTGCAGAGGCGTCAGAAAGCGTCTATATAAGGGAAAGGGTTAACAATTTCCCGCATGCAGAAGCAGATTGGTTCATACGCAACAGATGTCTTTCAAAAACGTTGCGGCCAAAGGAGACATTATTTCTTGAAATGACGAATTACTTCTTTTACCGTAATGTTTTTTAACTCTACTCAAAAAGTATATATCCATCCCAAAACAGTTTACAAATGTCTGCCTTGATCTTCCTAAAGTCGTCTATTGATGATTTCTTGTATGGGGCAATGGATTAAAACAAAATTACATATATGTATCAATTTGAAAACTAAATTCAAGTGTGACCATTAAGGTTTGAATCCAAGTTGTTGTTTTACATCTTAATAAAGTAGGACATTATATCTATGTATGCCGTCCCGCGAGAAAACCAACATTGAGGACTCTGCGTAAAGTATCGACTCGGATCAGCCTAAACAAGCCGCGCTGGCTTACCCGGATAGACACTTTTCGCCTCCTGTTTTTTTGTCGGTTTCAGGAAACATTACTTTATACCTCTATCCTCCTGAGATGGATTGTGTGGAAGAAAGTGGTACAGAGGAAGAGCGTCGGCCTCTTGTATTAAAGGTCCCGGTTTCGAATCCCGTGATAAGCGGGTTCTGCCTTTGGGATTTCCCCACACAAACGGCGCGAGTACTGGTTAAGTATCCAGGAAGCAGACATCGAGCGTGATTAATATAAGCTTAAAGCTTGTTTCGCAATCGATGTAAAATAACTAAGTTTAAACTAATGTGTATGAGTCTCATACCGAAACAAAACATACATTAGTCAAGAAGGTTGGCTTCGGTATAGCAAGAGTTGTGACACGGTTGTTTCGCTCGTTAAAATACATCCGTGAATAATTTGATGGTAAATGTTTCAATTATTGAGAAACATAGGGATATTGTAAAACATAGGGAATTTAAGAGACATATGGATTTTGTAAAACATAGGGATATTGTTAAACATAGGGATATTGAAAAACATAGGGATATTGAGAAACATATGGATATTGAGAAACATAGGGATATTGTGAAACATAGGGATATTGACAAACATAGGGATATTGTAAAACATTGGGATATTGAGAGACATAGGGATATTGACAAACATAGTGATATTGACAAACATATGGATATTGAGAAACATAGAGATATTGAGAAACATAGAGATATTGAGAAGAGATATTGAGAAACATAGAGATATTGAGAAACATATGGATATTGAGAAACATAGAGATATTGAGGAACATAGAGATATTGAGAAACATAGAGATATTGAGAAACATATTGAGAAACATAGAGATATTGAGAAACATAGAGATATTGAGAAACATATGGATATTGAGAAACATATGGATATTGAGAAACATAGGGATATTGACAAACATAGGGATATTGTAAAACATAGGGATATTGAGAGACATAGGAATATTGACAAACATAGTGATATTGACAAACATATGGATATTGAGAAACATAGAGATATTGAGAAACATAGAGATATTGAGAAACATAGGGATATTGTGAAACATAGAGATATTGAGAAACATAGGGATATTGTGAAACAGAGAACTGATGGCTTATGTTTTCCCGAGTTGAGTCGAAAACAAATTCAGACTTCATAATAAAGTACGAGGATGGATTGCGATTTGAGATTTTCAATGTCATAAAACATTAATTATAGCTAATGAATCGCTCCGAAGACTTCGCGGTGAATGCGTGCGCGTTTCCCTTTATTTGTCCAATATATTTCAAAAATAAAAAGTGCTTACGCCATTTTCTCAAGAACATTTCATTTATATCGAAGAAACACTTATTCATCATCATTGGCTAACCGTGGTCCCAGGGACTTTAAAACGCTGAACACGTTATCAGTGCTTAGAATGGACTTATTTGCTCCTAATTTGGCTTCTGCACGGTTCGTAAATAGCTTATTCCCAGACATAAGATAAAGGTGTTTGCATTAAAGTTAATATAACGTTTGCCAACAACTAGAAACTGTTCTGTTGAACACGTTCGCCTTTCGAACCGGCCGCATTTTGATTTCGGTAAATATTAATTTTCTTTCTCGTGGCTATTATTTTTTTCAACAATTTAAGTCTTTCAGCGCCGAATTGTTCAAAAAAGACTCTTCAATGTTCAAAATCGGGCGTCTCCATTTCTCAAATGATAAAAGTGTTGGACTATTTGTATAACTGAAAGGCAAACGTTACGAGCTGACTCACCTGATTCAGTATTGTTTGCAAAAACCTCAATATTGCCTTTGGCGCTGATCGAGTTAATTGATTTACCTATAGACACTCTTAATCACTATTCTCTCCATTATACAATTATAGCTACCAAGTCAAATCACCGTAACCACCTCAGTGATATGATAGTGATAGAGCGTCCGCCTCGGGTACGGGAGGTCGAGGGTTTGATCCCCGGTCGGGTCATACCTAATATCAACAATGATTTATACAATAAAAATGGTGGTGCAAATGCATTCATTGGCGGTCAGGGTGGCTGGGCTAGCATTACGACTGACTGGCTGGTGTCAGGGTAAATGGACCAGTAGTACTGGTAACTTACCAAGAAACCCCTAATATAACTGAAAGATTAATATAACTGAAAGATTGATATAACTGAAAGATTGTTATAACTGACAGATTGATACAACTGAAAGGTTGATATAACTGACATATTGATATAACTGAAAGATTGTTATAACTGACAGATTGATACAACTGAAAGATTGATATAACTGTAAGATTGATATAACTGTAAGATTGATATAACTGACATATTGATATAACTGAAAGGTTGATATAACTAACATATTGATATAAGTGAAAGATTGATATAACTGTAAGATTGATATAACTGAAAGATTGATATAACTGTAAGATTGATATAAGTGAAAGATTGATATAACTGACAGATTGATACAACTGAAAGATTGATATAACTGTAAGATTGATATAACTGAAAGATTGATATAACTGACAGATTGATATAACTGAAAGATTGATGTAACTGTAAGATTGATATAACTGAAAGATTGTTATAACTGTAAGATTGATATAACTGAAAGATTGATACAACTGAAAGGTTGATATAACTGACATATTGATATAAGTGAAAGATTGATATAACTGACAGATTGATATAACTGAAAGATTGATATAACTGAAATATCGTTATAACTGACAGATTAATACAACTGAAAAATTGATATAACTGACAGATTGATATAACTGAAAAAAATGATATAACTGTAAGATTGATATAACTGAAAGATTGATATAACTGAAAGGTTGATATAACTGAAAGATTGATGTAACTGAAAGATTGTTGAAAGCGGCGTAAAACACCAAACAATAATCTAATCAAGTAGCTAAGTCAGGATCGACGAGGGCTGTCAATCCAAGACACATGAGTTCGAACCCTAGCCCAGTAATTCAATAATTACAATAAAAGAACCAAGTATTAACAAACTGCAAAATGCCTTCACAAATGTCATTATGATCAGCGTTATGTATTTACCATCAATTCAATGTTTAAGTATGGTTGCGTTGGAATAACGCTGATCGGAGATTTTCTGATACTGTTATAACTGTTCTGCCTTGAAAACAAATCAGACATGATAATAGTTAAATATTGCATGTTGTATTTGAACATCTTAACCCTTTCTCTCATATAGACGCTTTCTTACGCCTCTGCATCAGACGGCTTTTTAAAAACATAGTGACAAAAGAAGAAATTGCACAGAACGTGCAATTTCTCCTTTTGCCACAATGTTTTCCACTTTTTGTCATAGGTTATCCATTCAATTATGGAGATTTTCTATGTTTTGACAAAATACGTTCAAAGTCGTCTGCTGCAGAATTGTCGTATGAGGGAAAGGGTTAACACGTGCAGACGGACGTTGGCGCATCTGTAGCAGGCGACTCCCGAAAACATTATTTCAAAGGGAGAAATCGTAAATCAGAAATTTCTAATTTTGCCATCATATGTTATTTCAATGAATATACTTTGTTTTATTGAGTTGTCCATATTTTTGTCCATATTTTTGTTCATATTTTTGTCCATATTTTTGTCCATATTTTTTTGTTCATATTTTTGTTCTTCATATTTTTGTTCTTACTTTTGTTCATATTTTGTTCATATTTTTGTTAATATTTTTGTCAATATTTTTGTTCATATTTGTGTCCATATTTTTGTTCATATTTTTGTTCATATTTTTGTTCATATGTTTTCTAAGGCGTCTACCGCGGATATGTCCAGTTCTAGACAGGGCTAATATAGTACAGCTGAAAACGGTGTATGAGAAAGTAGATATTTGAGCCGTCCCGCGAGAAAACCAACATTGTGGAAGTAACGTATCGACCCGGATCAGCCTAAGCATGCCGCGAAGGCTTACCCGGATAGACACTTTTTGCCTCATGTGGATTTTCTGTTTCATGAATCATTACTCTATACCTCTATTCCACTGAGACGGAATGTGTCGGCCCGGATCAGTCTGCGCAGACTGCGCAGGCTGATCTGGGTCGATACATTACGCAGAGGCCATAATGTTGGTTTTCTCGCGGGACGCCTCATTTCTCCGTGTCCATGCCGTCTGCAGAAGTATCAACACATTCTGCAGCAGCCGGCTTCGAAACTATTTAGGCAAACTTATGGAAAATCTATAGAGATGAAAATATTGTTTTAAAATGAGAAATTGCTCATTATGGGTAATTACTCCTTTTTCACAAAGGGTTCAAACGTTTGCGTCCCATTGCTACCTCATGTTGGAAAGGGTTAACGCACTGCCTGCAAATGTCAACAAAACGCGTTCTTTCTTCCGATTGACTAGTTTAACTAGACGCTTTACTATTTGATATTGAACAGTTACATTTAATGAGCGTCTCTGGGGAGGGCGGAAATCTCCGAACGTTTTGCGATAAATATTAACATGGGACGCTTGAAATATTTAACGTCGATGTGCCAAAAAAAACCGATGTCAGGCGAGAAACCGAGACAAGAGGAACGAAAAGACAAATTAAAGATGAAAATCATAGATTTTTCCCGTGGCCCTATCACAGCCGCGCATTGATTTTTTCCTGAACATATCAGATTCGTCTCTGGTTTGTATGAATATTAATAAGCACTATCGGTTGATATTGTAAAACAGAGAGAGAGAGAGAGAGAGAGAGAGTTCGGGACATTTAAAAGACCCAGTGTCCCGGAATAAGTTTTCTATTTCGATTTTAACTGATATATATATATATATATATATAAATGTGTACTTTTTAATTGACATATACTTGGAATAGGGTGGATTTTGGTATGTTTCCTTTTACCGGTAAAACTAGTGATATTACCCTTTCCAACATATAAAATCTGGCAGCAGACTACTTTGAATATATTTAGTAAAATATATGGAAGCTCCCTATACATGACAGAACATTATTGACTTTAATTGAAAACATCGTGTGCAAAAGGAAAACTTGCATATATTTTGGCAATTTCTTCTTTTGCCAAAATGTTTTCAAATGACATCTGCTGAAGAGGGTTAATAACGGGCTGTTTCTTGGAAAAGGGTTAATCTGATTTAAATCAGGCTTTATCTCATCATTAACCGTTTACCGAATTCACGCGACATTTTAAAAAACATTATTGGAAATGTATTGGAAATGTATGGAAGCCCTGGAGGGACTTCTTACTTCAATACTTCTAACTTCCATACTTCTAACTTCATTACTTCTAACTTCCAAACTTCCAACTTCATTACTTCTAACTTCATCACTTCTAACTTCTAACTTCATTACTTCTAACTACATTCACTTCTAACTTCTAACTTCATTACTTCTAACTTCCAACTTCATCACTTCTATCTTCTAACTTCATTACTTCTAACTACATTCACTTCTAACTTCTAACTTCATTACTTCTAACTTCCAACTTCTTCACTTCTTACTTCTAACTTCATTACTTCTAACTACATTCACTTCTAACTTCATTACTTCTAACTTCCAACTTCCTTACTTCTAACTTCATTACTTCCAACTTCCTTACTTCTAACTTCATTACTTCTAACTTCATCACTTCTAACTTCTAACTTCATTACTTCTAACTTCATTACTTCTAACTTCATTACTTCTAACTTCCAACTTCCTTACTTCTAACTAGTAATGAAGTTAGAAGTTAGAAGTTTGGAAGTTAGAAGTAATGAAGTTAGAAGTAATGAAGTTAGAAGTTTGGAAGTTAGAAGTAATGAAGTTAGAAGTATGGAAGTAAGAAGTCCCTCCAGGGCTTCCATAGAAATGTATTGGAAATATATTGGAAATGTAAAAGCTCGCTTATTTTCTACTTTTCAATCATTATTATAAACTTAAATTATGCTCCCAAATTTTGGGATATTATATATATAGTTTTACTTGTATTTGTTCAAACCAGACTTCTAAAACTATTGACAAAAGAAGAAATTGCTCGAAACGAGCAATTTCTCCTTTTGCCTCAATGTTTTCCGCTTTTAGTCATAGGTTATCCATTCAATTATAGAGATTTTTCATTTTTTGACAAAATATGTTCAAAGTCGTCTGCTGCAGATTATCCATTCAATTGAGACGAAATGTTAATATATTGTGTCGAAAGGAGATATTGCGCGTATACTGATTTTGCCACACTGTATCAATTTTATTCAATAATTGTTATTTTATATATAAAGAGTGCCAATACGTTTTCTTCAAAGTAGTTTTGCTGCATATTTGGTTATGTAGGAAAAGGGTTCAACAGTCTGTGCACAATGGAAGTTTATTTGGACACCCATGATACAGTATAGACGACATTTGCGGAAAAGGAGTCGTTACTCACGGCGAGAATTGCTCTCCCTTTCCCTCAATGTTATATATTCTGAATAACTTAACACTTTGCCCATTGATTGATTGATATATTGGGGTTTAACGCCGTTTTTAACAATTTATCAGTCATATCACGGCGGCCAGTTCACCTACTCATATGTTTACTGGTTTTCACACACCAGTACTCCACACAACAATCGTCCCAAGCAACTGGCTGACACTTTGCCCACATAGCACAACTAAGCAACAGATGTCTTTGAAAACATAAACGCAAAACGTATGGATAATAAATCACCATAAATGAAAAATGAGTAGTGAATAGAGTTGAAGTTTTGTATTGTATTGACAGGAAACTTTGTAAGTTTAAGTCTAATAAAATAATCTTCTTCTTCTTCTTCTTTAAAGTATTGTGTCAAAATGTGAAATTGCTCGATTAGAAATTGCTCAATGAGAGATTGCCCCCATTCTTCGTTGACGCCAATGCTTTTAAAAATTGGAAAAACCTAGGCAATACTATTAAAAGAAATGATAGTTATTGAATTGAGTTTAAAATATTGTGGCAAAAGGTGAAATTGTTCAATTAAAATTGTTCCCTTTCTTCATAAGCGTTAACTCCTTTAAAAGCTGGGAAAAAACCTAGGTAATATTATTAAAAGAAATGATAGTTATTGAATTGAGTTTAAAGAATTGTGGCAAAAGGTGACGATGCTCAATTAGAAATTGCTCCCTCTCTTTATAAGCACAATTGCTTTTGAAATCAACTAGGCAATACTATCAAAAGACAGGATAGTTATTGAATTGAGTTGGGAACATTGTGGTAAACCCGGGCTGTTGGAATTCAGCGGGACATGTGATCATCTGATTATTACAATTTTAACATTATTAAATGAGCCGTCCCGCGAGAAAAAAACAATCGTATGGCCTCTGTGCAATGTATCGACCCAGATCAGCCTGCGCAGTCCGCGCAGACTGATCCGGGCCGACACATTCCGTATCAGAGGGAATAGAGGTATAGAGTAATGATTCCTGAAACAGAAAATCCACAGGAGGCGAAAAGTGTCTGTCCGGGTTAGCCGGCGCGGCATACTTAGGCTGATCCGGGTCAATACTTTACGCAGAGTTCACAATGTTGGTTTTCTCGTGGGACGGGTTTAACGCTGTTTTTAACAATTCTTCAGTCATATCACAGCGGCCAGTCCACCTTCTCATGTGTTTTCCTGTCTTTCCCGCACCAGTACTCGACACACCGGATTGCTTAAACAACTGCCTGCTTTGCCACGTTGACTGTTAGCCTTTTTGGTGGAAGACGAATGACGCTTGTCACAGTGTTTTTTGTCAAACGTCGGAAATAATTTTGACCGAGCCGCGGTTCGAACTCACAAACCCTGGATTGACAACTCGCGTTGTTACCGACTGAGCTACCGGGGCTCGGGAGGGAGGGTGCGTGTGTAACTCGTTCAATAGTTTATCTGATACGAGCCTGTCCGTAGAAAAAGGTACTCGTTGGCGTCTTTGAACAGTTAATATTGAGATTAGCCTCTACATCTATACCGCTTCAGAATCGAGCTAGGTTGACAGACGATCCGATCTTAACAAGTAATATGTGAACAATGAAGATTTCGATCTAAATTTGCGAATGCACAGTCTGCTCTTTAGCTACACTGTTCGTAAAATACATCTTGTGCATTTCTAAAATTTGAATTCAATTTTGCAATAGAAGAAACTGCTCATAATGCACAGGTTCTCCCTTTACCAGTGCTGATCGTGATCTATAATATACACAAAATCCAACTTGTACATTCTCCCATTTGAACTTGTAAGTTTCGCCAGGTTTGAAAACAGATATATGCTCAATCTTTAAATAAAAAATAAAAGTTAAAATTTGATAAAAAGCGTTGGATAGGAAGACATTTCTTTTTAAATTATTTCCGACATTTATTTCAAACTCTGTAAAGGTACATAAAAACATGGCGGTAAAGGTTGAAGGAAGAATTAGAAAACATAAATTAAAATTGGGAAACATTTGTGGATAAAGAGAAAATAGAGCAAGTGTGATTCCCCCTTTGTATACACTGTTTTTAAAGGTTATCTGGGTTAGTTTAGTTAAACTGTCGTCCGATCCAGGTGTAGATTTAACTTCTACTTTGTTAAATTTCAATCTGATGTTTATCCCGACACCTCTAACCCTTTCATTGCCGAATTTCACAAAGTCGATTCTTCCATGTTGAAAGTTGGACCACTCCATTTTTCGTTCCAACAAAAAATGTGCTAACATTTAATATCTAAGTGGTAAACAATGCATAATTTAGGAGAGACAGCTCGTTATGAGCTGTCTAACCTGAATTTGCATTGTTTGCAAAATGTATTATTTTGCATTTGCCTGCGAAAGGGTTAACGGAATTACATATTGTTCGTTTTCATGCAGTGTTTAAACTCTCATATATACCATGATAAATAATTATTCAATCGTCTAAGCATTACCTTTTCTTCCTTTTTTATATTATGTATATATCTTAAACTTATCAACTGTTATCATTACAGAAAAAAAGATACTCTGAGATGAAAAAGGAAACAGGGACAAAGACAAAAAAGTGCAAACTAGTGGATTCGACAATTTAAATCTATTTGAAACTGTTTTTAATCACATTACTTAATGCATCTCAAAATTTACTAACATTTAGTTGTATATTCCTTTTGTGAAAAAATTGTCTGGTTTACAGAAACAATATATATTGCAAATAAAATGCCACGATCTTTTATGGTAAAATTGAGGACCCGTCCGATTTGTCGCCGGAAGTTCTATGTGGATGAAGACAATTTGAAAAACAAAAGCAAAGACGCAGGTGAAATTTAAACATACATGTCGAGGGCTTGGCGTGAAACGGTTGTAACTAAAACCCTATTTTGAAAACCCTGGTTTATGGGCAATTTTGACCCCTTTGTAAACAATGCAAATTTAGGTGCCATTGCTTAAAACGAGCAATGCCACCTAAATTTCCATTGTTTACCAAGTAAAATGATTTAACGCTTATAAAGACTTTATGGCAAGGTGACTAAACTTGGTAAAAAAAATACCGATTTTAGTTACAACCGTTTCACACCAAGCCCTCGATGTATAAGTGTTGTTTGGGTGTGAATTTCTTTCTTTTATTTCTAAGCTCCTATCAATTGTGTACTAACATGTATTGAGCGGTCGACTCGGAAGCGGTTGAACCTGCCTTCGACAATCAGACGAGTCATGCAATAGTACTGCGTTTTTAAATATATTTTCGGTGCGTGTTTTACGCCGCTAGCAACAATTGTTCAGCTATATCACGGCGTTTCCTGGGAAAGTTACCAGTACTGCTATTATACATGCATCCTGACACCAGCCAGACAGTCGTTATGCTAATCCCGCAACCCTGAGCGTCAAGGAGGGCAGCCATTACTACACATTTTAAAGTATTTTGTATTACCCGGCCGCGGATCGATCCCGCGACATCCCGCACCCAATGTTGACTCTTCCACTAAACCACCAAGCTGGTCTGCTCTATAAAGAGAACCACCAGCTGGTTAAATATGATAAGTGTATAATAGAGTTGTCTGTGTTTCCGTACGTCTTTATTAAGTTAACCACCAGTTGGATACATATGATAAGTGTATAATAGAGTTGTCTGTGTTTCCGTACGTCTTTATTAAGTTAACCACCAGTTGGGTACATATGATAAGTGTATAATAGAGTTGTCTGTGTTTCCGTACGTCTTTATTAAGTTAACCACCAGTTGGATACATATGATAAGTGTATAAAAGAGTTGTCTGTGTTTCCGTACGTCTTTATTAAGTTAACCACCAGTTGGGTACATATGATAAGCGTATAATAAAGTTGTCTGTGTTTCCGTACGTCTGTATTAAGTTAACCACCAGTTGGATACATATGATAAGTGTATAATAGAGTTGTCTGTGTTTCCGTACGTCTTTATTAAGTTAACCACTAGTTGGATACATATGATAAGTGTATAATAGAGTTGTCTGTGTTTCCGTACGTCTTTATTAAGTAAATCACCAGTTGGATACATATGATAAGTGTATAATAGAGTTGTCTGTGTTTCCGTACGTCTTTATTAAGTTAACCACCAGTTGGATACATATGATAAGTGTATAATAGAGTTGTCTGTGTTTCCGTACGTCTTTATTAAGTTAACCACCAGTTGGGTACATATAATAAGTGTATAATAGAGTTGTCTGTGTTTCCGTACGTCTTTATTAAGTTAACCACCAGTTGGATACATATGATAAGTGTATAATAGAGTTGTCTGTGTTTCCGTACGTCTTTATTAAGTTAACCACCAGTTGGGTACATATAATAAGTGTATAATAGAGCTGTATGTGTTTCCGTACGTCTTTATTAAGTTAACCACCAGTTGGGTACATATAATAAGTGTATAATAGAGTTGTCTGTGTTTCCGTACGTCTTTATTAAGTTAACCACCAGTTGGGTACATATGATAAGTGTATAATAGAGCTGTATGTGTTTCCGTACGTCTTTATTAAGTTAACCACCAGTTGGGTACATATAATAAGTGTATACTAGAGTTGTCTGTGTTTCCGTACGTCTTTATTAAGTTAACCACCAGTTGGATACATATGATAAGTGTATAATAGAGTTGTCTGTGTTTCCGTACGTCTTTATTAAGTTAACCACCAGTTGGGTACATATGCTAAGTGTATAATAGAGTTGTCTGTGTTTCCGTACGTCTTTATTAAGTTAACCACCAGTTGGTTAAATATGATAAGTGTATAATAGAGTTGTCTGTGTTTCCGTACGTCTTTATTAAGTTAACCACCAGTAGGGTACATATGATAAGTGTATAATAGAGTTGTCTGTGTTTCCGTACGTCTTTATTAAGTTAACCAACAGTAGGGTACATATAATAAGTGTATAATAAAGTTGTCTGTGTTTCCGTACGTCTTTATTAAGTTAACCGCCAGTTGGGTACATATGATAAGTGTATAATAGAGTTGTCTGTGTTTCCGTACGTCTTTATTAAGTTAACCACCAGTAGGGTACATATGATAAGTGTATAATAGAGTTGTCTGTGTTTCCGTACGTCTTTATTAAGTTAACCACCAGTTGGGTACATATGATAAGTGTATAATAGAGTTGTCTGTGTTTCCGTACGTCTTTATTAAGTTAACCACCAGTTGGGTACATATGATAAGTGTATAATAAAGTTGTCTGTGTTTCCGTACGTCTTTATTAAGTTAACCACCAGTTGGGTACATATGATAAGTGTATAATAAAGTTGTCTGTGTTTCCGTACGTATTTATTAAGTTAACCACCATTTGGATACATATGATAAGTGTATAATAGAGTTTTGTTTGTTTCCGTACGTCTTTATTAAGTTAACCACCAGTTGGGTACATATGATAAGTGTATAATAAAGTTGCCTGTGTTTCCGTACGTCTTTATTAAGTTAACCACCAGTTGGGTACATATGATAAGTGTATAATAGAGCTGTATGTGTTTCCGTACGTCTTTATTAAGTTAACCACCAGTTGGATACATATGATAAGTGTATAATACAGTTGTCTGTGTTTCCGTACGTCTTTATTAAGTTAACCACCAGTTGGATACATATGATAAGTGTATAATAGAGTTGTCTGTGTTTCCGTACGTCTTTATTAAGTTAACCACCAGTTGGTTAAATATGATAAGTGTATAATAAAGTTGTCTGTGTTTCCGTACGTCTTTATTAAGTTAACCACTAGTTGGATACATATGATAAGTGTATAATAGAGTTGTCTGTGTTTCCGTACGTCTTTATTAAGTAAATCACCAGTTGGATACATATGATAAGTGTATAATAGAGTTGTCTGTGTTTCCGTACGTCTTTATTAAGTTAACCACCAGTTGGATACATATGATAAGTGTATAATAGAGTTGTCTGTGTTTCCGTACGTCTTTATTAAGTTAACCACCAGTTGGGTACATATAATAAGTGTATAATAGAGTTGTCTGTGTTTCCGTACGTCTTTATTAAGTTAACCACCAGTTGGATACATATGATAAGTGTATAATAGAGTTGTCTGTGTTTCCGTACGTCTTTATTAAGTTAACCACCAGTTGGGTACATATAATAAGTGTATAATAGAGCTGTATGTGTTTCCGTACGTCTTTATTAAGTTAACCACCAGTTGGGTACATATAATAAGTGTATAATAGAGTTGTCTGTGTTTCCGTACGTCTTTATTAAGTTAACCACCAGTTGGGTACATATGATAAGTGTATAATAGAGCTGTATGTGTTTCCGTACGTCTTTATTAAGTTAACCACCAGTTGGGTACATATAATAAGTGTATACTAGAGTTGTCTGTGTTTCCGTACGTCTTTATTAAGTTAACCACCAGTTGGATACATATGATAAGTGTATAATAGAGTTGTCTGTGTTTCCGTACGTCTTTATTAAGTTAACCACCAGTTGGGTACATATGCTAAGTGTATAATAGAGTTGTCTGTGTTTCCGTACGTCTTTATTAAGTTAACCACCAGTTGGTTAAATATGATAAGTGTATAATAGAGTTGTCTGTGTTTCCGTACGTCTTTATTAAGTTAACCACCAGTAGGGTACATATGATAAGTGTATAATAGAGTTGTCTGTGTTTCCGTACGTCTTTATTAAGTTAACCAACAGTAGGGTACATATAATAAGTGTATAATAAAGTTGTCTGTGTTTCCGTACGTCTTTATTAAGTTAACCGCCAGTTGGGTACATATGATAAGTGTATAATAGAGTTGTCTGTGTTTCCGTACGTCTTTATTAAGTTAACCACCAGTAGGGTACATATGATAAGTGTATAATAGAGTTGTCTGTGTTTCCGTACGTCTTTATTAAGTTAACCACCAGTTGGGTACATATGATAAGTGTATAATAGAGTTGTCTGTGTTTCCGTACGTCTTTATTAAGTTAACCACCAGTTGGGTACATATGATAAGTGTATAATAAAGTTGTCTGTGTTTCCGTACGTCTTTATTAAGTTAACCACCAGTTGGGTACATATGATAAGTGTATAATAAAGTTGTCTGTGTTTCCGTACGTATTTATTAAGTTAACCACCATTTGGATACATATGATAAGTGTATAATAGAGTTTTGTTTGTTTCCGTACGTCTTTATTAAGTTAACCACCAGTTGGGTACATATGATAAGTGTATAATAAAGTTGCCTGTGTTTCCGTACGTCTTTATTAAGTTAACCACCAGTTGGGTACATATGATAAGTGTATAATAGAGCTGTATGTGTTTCCGTACGTCTTTATTAAGTTAACCACCAGTTGGATACATATGATAAGTGTATAATACAGTTGTCTGTGTTTCCGTACGTCTTTATTAAGTTAACCACCAGTTGGATACATATGATAAGTGTATAATAGAGTTGTCTGTGTTTCCGTACGTCTTTATTAAGTTAACCACCAGTTGGTTAAATATGATAAGTGTATAATAAAGTTGTCTGTGTTTCCGTACGTCTTTATTAAGTTAACCACCAGTTGGGTACATATGATAAGTGTATAATAGAGTTGTCTGTGTTTCCGTACGTCTGTATTAAGTTAACCACCAGTTGGATACATATGATAAGTGTATAATAAAGTTGTCTGTGTTTCCGTACGTCTTTATTAAGTTAACCACCAGTTGGATACATATGATAAGTGTATAATAGAGTTGTCTGTGTTTCCGTACGTCTTTATTAAGTTAACCACCAGTTGGGTACATATGATAAGTGTATAATACAGTTGTCTGTGTTTCCGTACGTCTTTATTAAGTTAACCACCAGTTGGGTACATATAATAAGTGTATACTAGAGTTTTGTTTGTTTCCGTACGTCTTTATTAAGTTAACCACCAGTAGGGTACATATGATAAGTGTATAATAGAGTTGTCTGTGTTTCCGTACGTCTTTATTAAGAGAACCACCAGTTGGGTACATATAATAAGTGTATAATAGAGTTGTCTGTGTTTCCGTACGTCTTTATTAAGCGAACCGTCAGTTGGGTACATATGATAAGTGTATAATAGAGTTGTCTGTGTTTCCGTACGTCTTTATTAAGTTAACCACCAGTTGGATACATATGATAAGTGTATAATAGAGTTGTCTGTGTTTCCGTACGTCTTTATTAAGCGAACCGTCAGTTGGGTACATATGCTAAGTGTATAATAGAGTTGTCTGTGTTTCCGTACGTCTTTATTAAGTTAACCACCAGTTGGATACATATGATAAGTGTATAATAGAGTTGTCTGTGTTTCCGTACGTCTTTATTAAGTTAACCACCAGTTGGATACATATGATAAGTGTATAATATAGTTGTCTGTGTTTCCGTACGTCTTTATTAAGCGAACCGTCAGTTGGGTACATATGATAAGTGTATAATAGAGTTGTCTGTGTTTCCGTACGTCTTTATTAAGCGAACCGTCAGTTGGGTACATATGCTAAGTGTATAATAGAGTTGTCTGTGTTTCCGTACGTCTTTATTAAGCGAACCGTCAGTTGGGTACATATGATAAGTGTATAATAGAGTTGTCTGTGTTTCCGTACGTCTTTATTAAGCGAACCGTCAGTTGGGTACATATGCTAAGTGTATAATAGAGTTGTCTGTGTTTCCGTACGTCTTTATTAAGTTAACCACCAGTTGGATACATATGATAAGTGTATACTAGAGTTGTCTGTGTTTCCGTACGTCTTTATTAAGTGAACCGTCAGTTGGGTAAATATGCTAAGTGTATAATAGAGTTGTCTGTGTTTCCGTACGTCTTTATTAAGTTAACCACCAGTTGGATACATATGATAAGTGTATAATAGAGTTGTCTGTGTTTCCGTACGTCTTTATTAAGTTAACCACCAGTTGGATACATATGATAAGTGTATAATAGAGCTGTATGTGTTTCCGTACGTCTTTATTAAGTTAACCACCAGTTGGGTACATATGATTAGTGTATAATAGAGTTGTCTGTGTTTCCGTACGTCTTTATTAAGTTAACCACCAGTTGGATACATATGATAAGTGTATAATAAAGTTGTCTGTGTTTCCGTACGTCTTTATTAAGTTAACCACCAGTTGGATACATATGATAAGTGTATAATAAAGTTGTCTGTGTTTCCGTACGTCTTTATTAAGTTAACCACCAGTTGGATACATATGATAAGTGTATAATAGAGTTGTCTGTGTTTCCGTACGTCTTTATTAAGTTAACCACCAGTTGGGTACATATGATAAGTGTATACTAGAGTTTTGTTTGTTTCCGTACGTCTTTATTAAGTTAACCACCAGTTGGGTACATATGATAAGTGTATAATAGAGTTGTCTGTGTGTCTGTACGTCTTGATTAAGCTTCAAAGCGGACGTTAGTAACCTCTTTAAAACGTTTCTGACTAATTTGCAGATATTTTAAAACCATATCAGACAACGTTGTTACGCAGACTGTTCTATTTCTATATCGGTCGCAAATGCGTTAACCCTTTCCCTCATATAGACGCTTTTTGACCCCTCTGCAGAAGACAACTTTTTGAAAATATAGTGACAAAAGAAAAAAATGCTTAGAACGAGCAATTTCTCCTTTTGCCACAATGTTTTGCACTTTAAATCATAGGTTATCCATTCAATTATAGAAATTTTCTATTTTTTGAAAAAATATGTTTAAAGTCGTTTGCTGCAGAATTGTCGTATGAGGGAAAGGGTTTAGAATGGTTTTAGCTGAGGGAAGACCAAATGTTATTAAACCATCAAGCTCGCTTTCCTTCAAATTCTAAATTAACTTTAAGTGTCCATATATATGGGATTTTCGCCAAGTCCCGGCAGCCGTTTCAGTAGCGACGAGGTCTGTACATCAAGGGATATTTGTTTCGACGTTTGCCAAAAGTATAGGTCAAATTACGCTTAATACATCCGCGGTCATGCTGATATACAGCCAAATAGTCCCTAAACATAACTTTGTTTGCGTAGAATGAGTGTATACCATCACCAGAATGCATTGAATATATATAACATTGAGTTTAAATTCATTGTAAATGTGTATAGGATGCATGATTTGATCATTTTTATTATTTGATCTTATTTGAAAGTGAAAATAAAGTATGTGAAAAACCAGTTCCGTGTCCCAGCCCGATTTCGTCCATAATGACGGTAACTATCTTCGCGGAATGAATTTTTTCCTGCATAATACATGACCCCCCATTTTGTTTTAATTACTTTAAAGCTAAGATGTAACTCCTTTCAATGATATAGTGGGTTCTACCTATTAGACACTTATAACATGTGACAATGGAGCGTTGATTTTACATGTAAAAAATGCATTTATTCGGTGTATTGTGGCCTAAATGCAACATGTGTCATTCATATTCCACCAATCGGCTAAGAGTATATGTGGAAAAGCAGCTGGGGCTACTTAAGTCTTAAGACAGCCCTGATGAACAGGCATATTTATTATCCCCACTTGTCATATACTAGTATACATTAAGTTTCGTTTTTTACCGATTCACCACCCATAATAACGTTGTATTAAATACCAGAATATTCACGAGGAGTTTGGCGTTGCGAGGGGGAGTGAGTGTGTGTGTGTGTGTGTGTGTGTGTGTGTGTGTGTGTGTGTGTGTGTGTGTAAGAGAGAGAGAGAGAGAGAGAGAGAGAGAGAGAGAGAGAGAGAGAGAGAGAGAGAGAGAGAGAGAGAGAGAGAGAGAGAGAGAGGGGGAGGGGGGGGGGGGGTATAGAATTGAAGTTTTCCCAGAGCTGACAGCCGTTTCTGTGATTTGTCAGTTGTAGGTGCGATTCTCCATTACGCTAATTCGATACTCATGTTTTTTCTATGTCACAAAAATCACACAGGGGGCTGACAGCGCTCTATTCCACTCTACAAGCCAAATCTAATAGACCTCTCAGCGGCCATTATCTCTTTCTCTTCTACTTTCGAATAAATCCAATGAGTAAGGGAAATCTGAATTGTTCATCCTTTATCCCTTTCCCTCATATAGACGCTTTCTGAAGCCCCTGTAGCAGACAGCTTTTTGAAAACATAGCGACAAAAGAAGAAATTGCTCGTTTTTTCTTTTGCCACAATGTTTTCCACTTTTAGGCACAGGTTATCCATTCAATTATAGAGATTTTCCATTTGTTTACAAAATATGTTCAAAGTCGTCTGCTGCAGAATTGTCGTATGAGGAAAAGAGTTATAAGGAGAGTCTCGCGAGGTTTGTGTCACCCTTGTATCCCTTCTTCAAACTGCAGACGTTTTCTGACTTGTCTGCAGTAGACAAATTTTGAAAACATTGTGGTAAAAGAAGAAATTGTTCATGGCGAGCAATTTCTTCTTTTGCCACAAATGTTTTCAATTCTTTTCAGTAATTATGCTATCTTTCAAAGAGATATTCCATAGGAGATTTCAAAGTAGACTTTTGAGGAATTGTTGTATCAGAGACATATAAACACAGAGATAAGCGACACGCGATTGCAAATGCCTTACGAAGAACAAAATCCTTCAAACGGCGAGCGGGTCAAGCCACGTGATCAAACCACGTGATCATTACAGTGTATTCTGAAAATGACCGCGATATTTATTTTGTTGTGAAAGGAAGCGAGCGGTGGAAAATTGTTTTTACACATCTAGGAAACTAAATAAGGTAAATTGTTTGATAATAATTAATGTTTTTGATATTTATTAATTCATATTTATAGGAGAAGTAGTCCTATGTGGAAAACTTGTTTTAAAAAATATCTTGTTTGCAAATATTGTGAAGCCAAGTGCTTCGTATTGTGACAGCTATTTGTTTATGTATATTCACAGCAATAAACATAATATTTTCATACCTTTCGATTCCTATTTTAGGTCTAATATAGGAAACTTTTGATGGTTGATTTTGTTTATCATTTATTTGGAAGTTCTATAGAATTCTATGTGAAAGTAAAAGTACAGATTATACTGATTTGGAATATTGTGATACCACCGTCTACCACTAGAATGAGCAAAAAGACATGTTAATAAATTACATTTTTCAATTATTCTGTGTCAATTTAAAACATTTCGTCTAGTCGGGAAGACTTATATCTTTCAACGGTGTGCAACTTTTGTTCAAATTGATAATGTAAACCATAGGTGTTTACTGTTATGACTAAGATTTCTCTGATTTTACTTATCAAATGCCCTGTTCGTTAGAGCGCCTTCTTCTTTTTTAAATTGGTTAAAATGAGTGATTTCAATTGTTTTTTGTCAATTTGAATTATTCCATCTTGTCAGGAAGACTTATATCTTTGAAACGGTGTACTATTTTTTTAAAATTGATAATGTGAAACGTAGGTGTTATTACTAAGATTTCTCTGATTGTACTTATCAAATGTACTGTTTTTGAGAGCGTCTCCTTTTTTAAATTGGTCAAAATGAGTGATTTCAATTGTTTCTTGTCAATTTGAATTAATCCGTCTTGTCAGGAAGACTTTTATCTTTGAAACGGTGTACGTTTTGTTTAAATTGATAATGCGAAACATAGGCGTTATGACTAAGATTTCTCTGATTTTTCTTATCAAATGCCCTGTTTATGAGAACGCCTCCTTTTTTAAATTGGTCAAAATGAGTGATTTCGATTGTTTTTTGTCAATTTGAATTATTCCGTCTTGTGAGGAAGATTTATATCTTTGAAACGGCGTACAATTTTTTTAAATTGATAATGCGAAACATAGGTGTTATGACTAAGATTTCTCTGATTTTACTTATCAAAGGCACTGTTTTTGAGAACGCCTCCTTTTTTAAATTGGTCAAAATGAGTGATTTCGATTTTTTTTTGTCAATTTGAATTATTCCGTCTTGTCAGGAAGACTTATATCTTTAAAACGGTGTACAATTTTTTAAAATTGATTATGCGAAACATAGGTGTTATGACTAAGATTTCTCTGATTTTACTTATCAAATGCACTGTTTTTGAGAGCGCCTCTTTTTTTAAATTGGTCAAAATGAGTAATTTCAATTGTTTCTTGCCAATTTGAATTAATCCGTCTTATCAGGAAGACATATCTTTGAAACGGTGTACACATATTTCAAATTTATAATGGGGAACATATGTTTTATGACTAAGATTTCTCTGATATTCCTTATCAAATGCTCTTTTTTTAACAGCGCCTCCTTTTTTAAATTTAAATTTTGTGAGCGACATTTTTGTTTTGATGTGAAAAGACATGTTAATAGATTAGTGGAATAGAAATAGTTTCAGCTCTTCTATGACAATATTATTCCTAAGATATATCTAACTTATTGATAAGTGTCCTGGTTTGGTGAATTACATAAATCAGTCATTTACTTATCATGCATTCTTCTTTTTAATGTAGAATGTTTTGTCTCCAGAGTAGCTAAAACATGAAAAATCTCTGTACATAAAAGTATAATAATATAAAATTTAAGAAATTGTGGCTCAAGGACAAATTGTTCATTATAATATGATACGGTTTAATTGATACAACTTGTTTCCAGATGGTGACGAAGTGTCAGGTGGTGACATACCGACGGTAGTACCAGATGTGATGTTTGATTTGACATGTACACAATAACACCAGTATCTTTCAATTAAATTTCAGTTCAAGGTTTACTGCTTTTGATGTTAACTTTCAACTGTTTTTTAAAAACCCTTCACACTTAACCACATTAACAAAGTTTTCAAATGATTTCAGTAATTGAACCTTCATGTATTGAGGTTTTCTTAATGTGTTCAAAGCCATCTGCTGCAATTGTTTTTGCAACTGGGAAAGGGATAAGAAAGGGTTAAGACAGTATTGCACAATTCGAACACATATTATTAGTGGCAGATGACTTTAAAATATGAAATATTTAATTGTAAATTATATTTTCAGACTAAGACTAGAGCCCCAAAAAAGAGAAGAATCGTGATTTGTCTCCCCCGAAAACTATTTTGGAAATAAAAGATCTCTATAGAAACAGGGAAAACATCAAATTTACTCAATTACATTACAGAGCTGCTGAATGTGTCGTTATTGATAAAAAATTACCATCGAGAAATTAAAAAAATGATATAAGCTTTATGAATTTATCCCAAACAATTTGCAAACTACGTTTTTTAAGTTGGTCTTGTATCCGATATTGTTCATTGTTTTAACATATATCTAAAAAAAATATTCATAAACCAGTTGTTGGGACATTCATTAAATGGATTAACTTGTATTATATTGTTATATAAAGCAGAATATCTTCATTATTATCCAACGAGAAAAAGTCTCCTTGTTTGTACTTTGCCATCATTTACAATCTTTTGTATGTTTATCCGAGAAGAGTTATACTCCAAATGAGAGGTAATAAAATTCCACAGATGGAAGAAATGTATTGATGACTAATTTGCTAATTAGGTAATAACTGTGAAACATTTTTCACAAGCAATGGGCCCTTTTATAATGGAAAGGTGTGAAAACATTTACTCTCTGTCAACTTCTAATTAACAAATTTATCTCAAACAATTAAACAAAGTATAGGCGTAGTTGGCTACAACAGAGACATATAAACACATGTGTGAAAACATTTATTCTCTGTCACCTACTAATTAAAAAAATTATGTCAAACACAATCATGTAAATATGTGAAAACACTTATTCGGTGACAACTTCTAATTAACAAAATTATGTCAAACAGGAAATGTAATTAAAGAAATAGGTCCTCTGGATTGAAATAAAATACATCGTCATGTAAACCATACAATACTGGTTGTTTATTTATTAAACAAATCATAAAGCAACTTACCTTGATGAGCTACATTGCTGCTTGTAATATCGCTGTATTGCCGAGTATAAGGGTAATCAAACACAGAAGTTGCTCTGGTGTTATCATTTATTATCATCTTACACAAGTAAGCAGGATTAAATAGTGGCAGGTGGGAAGTTGGCTTTTTTATCAGAGACATATAATAATAATAGACTTTATTTCGGAAATAAAACATACATACATGTTTAAAGCAACATACAGTTTAACACATATATATGTGGTCGTCTTCCATCATTAATTAGCTATATATTATTTGATAACGGTCCCTAAACATAAAAGTGAACATTAGTAGATCTTACTATGTTTACGAGTAATGGTGTAATTGTTCTCGTATTCCATTATTAAGCTACCAAAGATAAATTTTGACGGGACAACAGGCATATAACTAGTATTTTATATGGGGACAAATAAGACTTCGCTTAGAACTGTATACAACCTACCAAGTAAAACAAGGTATTCCGAGTGAAAAATCGGGATCGTCAGACGCTTTTCATTTTACATAAAGCGCTTCACTGAATTGTGATTTCGCTTGAAAATCCAGTGTCGCTTATCTCTGTGTTTATATGTCTCTAGTTTGTATGTAGAAAATGATTACGATAACGGGAACTAATCCAATTCAACTAAATATCAAATATAAAAAATTAAAAACCGATTTGACTGTATTAAAAAAAAAAGGTTTTATATGGATATCTGCGACAGTGTGTATTCGTAGGGGGCAACGAATAGTGAAAACAAGAAATATCTTAAAAAAGATAAAACGGCGATCTATATGAGAAAACACTAAGAAATGGAACATGTGCATTCAAGGCCGAGAATACGTCACATGATTGGAGATTACGCGAAGCTCCCAAGAGGTGTATAAGTTTCAATTGACGACAACTGACTAAAAACTTATCATATTTCAAAATGAATTAATGTTTTGCTCTTAAATAATATATTTCATATGTTTTCACTGATTTTTTTCACTGAAATTTATTTCTTAAGGAAAACAATTAAAGGTTAGTATGCAGAATATTTCATTTTAAAACTTCACCTTATTAGAGCCCCTCGTAGGATCGCCAACTTAACTATGAACCAATCAAAACGTTTCATTTCCTTTATTTCTTCGACTCTATTCATTTAATACAACATTTGATTGGTTTACAATCTAAATCATTTGTTTAACATCTAGGTCAAAACTGAGGTTAAACAGCTATCGCCGAAAAAATTAAAAACCGATTTGACTGTATTTAAAAATGTTTTATATGGATATCTGCGAAAACGTGTATTCGTAGGGTTCAATATATCGCAGGTTAATGCTCAATTCAATTATGTATTGTCATCTTCGAAATTTCATTAATCTTAAAATGAAAAGCAAGTCTGAGATAAACTAAAATACGATAAAACACTAACCAGCAGTAGTGCTGATAACTCGTATAGAAAGGAGATCCGTTCCAGGAAATGGTTGAAGTTGTATTCAGTCCAACCTGTGTTTAAAGACCACCCATTGGATGAAAACAATATGGTCGTTATCACAGGTGGTCGTTATTACAGGGATATTAGTGCAGACAATTAGTAATTGGGAACCTAAAAGTATAGTCGTTAAAGGCAGGGAAATACTATACAAGGGTTGTCTTAATTACAAGGATATTAGTCCAGACAATTAGTACTTGGGAACCTAAAAGTGTAAATGTTAAAGGAAGGGAATAACTATACACAGGTGTTCTTTAGCACAGGTTTGACTGTATGACATTCTATGCATTTAACACCGTAAACCTATTTAGTGATTTCTAGTCAGCTATAAGGGGATATTAAGATTGGACCTGTCATACATGTCTGAAATGTCAGTGATATTCTATTGTTTATTCGAATTGTCCCATGTTCGAGTAATCGCAAGTGCCCTGTGCATCTGCGGCTTGGCCGTATGGTCACCAAAATAAAATCTGTTTTGACTTGTAAAGGTTGGTGTTACTATATTTAAAATATAAAAGTTCAAAGGCTATGTGCATGTACATTCGTAAATTCTACATCGGCCATATACAATTTGAAGTTTGGAATCAATACAAACAACTCTCAGAGTTTGAACAAAAAGTTATCTCTATAGCCTATTGCTTGCTTCACCATGACCTTACTGGTGTATGACTGACTGACCCTATAATGTAATGGTAGGAGCAGGTAACTATATATTAAAATCAGTCCAGTTTTGATGGGTTGCTTATAAAGGGCACCAACTTTATATGACATTGTCTTTCTGATAAACTTCATGATACACTTTTATTGATTTTGTTGTGCCATCTGGAAAATTAAAAGTGTTATAATTGAGGATTTAAATTGTCTGGTTTGCATCGAAATAAAAAAGGATTTGTTTATGTAGTCTGCAACATCCTCAGTTGTTTTGAATTGGACTACCCGAATCGAAATCTGAGAGAGTAGTATTTTGTTTTACTCGTTATCAACCTTTATGTCGTCATGGATATGTGTACCCTCTGAAAAAACTTTATCAATTGACGACATATACGTATATGTATGGGTCACTTAATGAGAACAACTGTGACAGTGAAATATTGTTATAGTCAAACATATCTGCTTTTGTTTGATATAATGTTATGTGAGGGCTTCGTATGACAAATATTGACGCTTTTATGTACGCCAAAGAAGATATATATGTTACTTATAGTTGAAATAGTATTTACGTTCGGCGCTCACACAATTGCATCGTTCACAGCAACGTGAAGTTTACTGTTTACCTACTTTTAACCTTATGGTGTTATTTCAAACGTAATTTGAAATGGGTTGACAGGGGCGTAGCTCCCTTTAGGCACTGTAGGCACGTGCCTACACATTCTTTCTAAAAATGCCCCAAAATGCAGCTTTGGCGATACACATCTGCGTAATGTATCGACCGGATCAGCCTGCGCTGTCCGCGCAGACTGATCCGGCCGACACATTCCGTCTAAGTGGGGATAGATAGAGTAGTGATTCCTGAAACAGAAAATCATCAGGAGGCGAAAAGTGTATATCCGGGTACGCCTGTGTGGCATGCTTAGGCTGATCCGGGTCGATACTTTACGCAGAGTTGATTTTCTCACGAGACGGCTTACACATTGATTATTGCCAAGCTACGCCCCTGGTTGAAGTAGTCTCATTTAGATCTTCAACTGTGAAGTATAAAACGTATGGTGGTACAATTCAACGTAGAGCGATTTGAACAATAGGTCATAGTCACGTTAAAACATGAATACATGTACTTCGGCCTGCTCGAACGAGACCATCCATAATATATCTATAGGTGCTACCTATTTACGAAGAAACGCAAGATAATTATAAACAAAAATTAAAGAACATACTTTGGCCATACAAAAAGGATTTATAAGTAATTGACTAGACAATAATAATGTTAATGTCATGTTTCTTGCATTATCAAAACATATTTGGAATTCGGATTGCTGTCGTCTATTATTACGAACAGAAAATAATAAAGTAAAAACTTTCAGAAAATCAAGGAATACATTTATAATGAACGAGGTTAAAACATGAGGGCCAAGATGATCCTTACTCGATCACCTGCATAATGGTAAAGAAGCAAATAGATCAGCCCTTTTCTGATGCCATCTGGCGACTACCCTTTTCAACCAGTCAATATGACTGGAACAAATTATGTAAGGGGTCACATTTCTGTTAAACCCTTTCCCTATTAGAGACAGTTTCTGAGGCCTATGCAACAGACGATTTAGGAAAAGATTGTCACCAAAAGAACAATTGCTCCTTATGAGAAAGTTATCCTTTTTCCACAATGTTTGATAAATAATTATACTTTGAATGAGTGTGGCAATAGCTCATGTATAGGAATTTGGGGTCTTTCATGTTGATACCACTTTTTTTGCGGGAAACGACGTCGCTCCATTGACGTTACGCCAAGATGAAGTGTAACGGAAATGACGTCACGTCCTTCTTTGGCAACGATACAGTCAAAATTTAGGTTCGGGCGTAGAAGGCTAATGCTGTCGTTTTTTTGACGAACGGGAAAACATATTTATGTTATTATGTTTTAACTTTTCGTACAAATGTTTATTCCCACATAACACAGCATTATGATCTTAAATATCTATTTAAAAAAAAAATGATTAAAAAGACGACAATAATTTTCAATCCGTGTTTTTCCGCTCATTTTATACATACCCAAAATACTGATTTTAAAAAAAATGATTAAAAAGACGACAATAATTTTCAATCCGTGTTTTTCTGCTCATTTTATACATACCCAAAATACCGATTTAAAAACATGATTAAAAAGACGACAATAATTTTCAATCCGTGTTTTTTCCGCTCATTTTATACATACCCAAAATACCGATTTTAAAAAAAATGATTAAAAAGACGACAATAATTTACAATCCGTGTTTTTCTGCTCATTATATACATACCCAAAATACCGATTTAATTTTTTTTTAAAAAGACGACAATAATTTTCAATCTGTGTTTTACGTCTGCCTTTTATACATATCCAAAATGGCGGCCCGCATGGATTTTTCCAGTTTCATTTCAGAAAGCTTCATGGGTTATTGAAAAATAAAAAAAAATAAAAAAATCTCACATCTGTTAACTATAAGCGAAAAAACCCATTCATGGTTTTTTTTCGTATAATTATAGATGTGTATATATAGGATCTGACATGAGTTGTCATTTGATATAAAGTTTTATTGAACGAGTTTAAGAAATGTGTTATTAAGCGAGCCTTTGGCGAACTTTATGAAATGACAATGAATGTCAGATTATTTTTATCACATGACGAAACACAAAAAGAAAATCGGGTTTTCGCTGTCAGAAAATAGTCCCAACATGTAATACTTAATAGACTGTTAACTAATCACACAAAAATATATTTTTATGACCGATAATGGTCCCGTTACCTCGTTCATCTATCGTGACGTTTCTCAGCCAGTTTGTAAACATTCGCGGATGAATACACAAATAGTGATTTGGTCGTGGTATATTACACGTGTCATATATAAAGAAATACGTAATGGGTATATTACATCGGATACAAGCATTGTCATGTGATACATATGTATATATGTATGTAAACTCCATGAACAACAAACTGATAAAAATACATAAACGTGTGTACATAGACATAACCTTTATGTATAGTGACATATATGCCCATGGGGGACCAGGTGTTTTCCTAACAAATTTGTAACTTTAATAAAAGGTTTACATACTCACTTACTTTGTACGTATATATGTTGTATTATATGTTATACACATGTCACTTTAATGAAATGTTTACTTACGTACTTACTTACTGTGTACGTATACATGACATTTTGTTTCAACATTCTCTTGTTAGTTGATAACATTCACAAAATCTAGCGGTCAGTTGATATCATTTATCATTTGCTGGTATTGACATCGTACGATACGATCTGCAACAGTCTGTCTTAAATGGTGTATCCTCCGAACATCACTGGGTTCGTCAGTTGGGTGGGCCTGACAAATTGAATATGCAGATAACGAAATGTTCATTGGTATTTTCTTGTGAAATGATGTATCAAGCAAAATTCGATTAAGTTATTCGTTACTAAAACCGACATTCTGAGGTTTTGAATCCATGCCGGTTGTTTTTTTACATTGCATACTTAAGCAGACTCGTGTCCATTCTTTCGAATACTCTTGGGATAAATGTACACATGCATGAACACGGGCGGTCCTGAATTCTTTCAGGATTTCATCTGTCGCAAATTACTGAAGGTAAATTTTACCAAGAACATATTGATTGATTGGGGTTCAACGCCGTTTCTAACAATGTTCAATATCCCGGCGGCCAGATCATACACCCATGTGTTTCCTGGCTTTCTCAGACCAAGTGATCGAACCCGTGACCGCGCGCACCCCTTGCAAACGCTCAACGAATATAGGCGTGTATCCAGGCATACGCACGTACGCCAATTTGTCAGAAAAGGTAAAAATAAAAAATGCGTCATAACTGAAGGCTGGGCCTGGTAAGGGTTCTGTACTTCCGAAAATATCAACAAATCTGCTTGTGGATATAGTCAGATATACTTGGTGTTTTCACCATTTCAAATGTATGATTTTTAAAAAGATCGTACGGAATATACCCGGACCATGACATCACCTGTGTATATATTCGATTTTTACACCGATACGCGCCTGCCACCGGTAAACAAATTATGTGTTACAAAATTATTGTGTGTTAGAAAAAATAACATATACTTTAAGTTGTTGTTTTATCTTGAAATCTATTCATGTTATTGAACATAAGCGCTGAAACCACGAATAGTATATTTTAAGCGAAAATAGATGGCACAGTGAATATAAGAAAACATCGTTCTAACAATGTACCATTGGCCTGTAAACAAACCAAACATGTTTGAAGCAACACAATTAACCTGCCAAAAACTTACCCTTTTCATACAAGATAAGTGCTTTTTCTCGTATAACCAAAGTAAGAGCATGATGGATATCAACAGAGAATCGATCCTAAAGTATCCTAAAGTATAATATTTCCAGTTCAGTGAAAACTAAAAGTACAAACTATACATTAAAGGGACTGAATCCCATATGAAAAAAAAAAAGAAAATTGTTAACAAATTGCTATTACCTTGATGTTTTTGCATGTACGGCATTGAGATTTGCTGACTGATGTACTACAATATATGCACACTATTAATATTGCGGAGATTTTTCGTTATTTTGCATTGAAAAATCTACTGGGTTAGTAACCCAGTAAATCTAAAAATGTCGCTGTATATTTATCACGTTATCACTACAACCGAATTGACACTCTCCTTCCCAGAGTAGTTGTTCCTTACACTCACGCATACATGAATGTAATGAGTCGATAGTGTTAGAGAATGCCGAATTGAATTCACAGATTCAAATGAGCAAGAGGAAATTCCACGGTATTTTTAAACGGGAAAACACGGAGCGGGCGTTTTTTTAACTGCTTATTTCCTATGAAATAATAAAAAACAAGACTTGTACGACCTTCTACAACATTGCGTTACATATATATAGACGTATTTTGGATTAATTAGAATAAGTATAAAATATAACGATTTTGAACCATTATGGTGTTCAGTCCCTTTAAAATAACTCTTATAAAAAAAAGACAAGCAAAGTCATATATGTGAGAATTCGTCAAAAGTACGGGATCTTTGAAGGTTTAAATTCAAAACAGTCACATTTCAAGGGGAGGTACCTCTGTACATCTGCATAATTAAAGTAAGAAGGGAGATATCTCTAGAACGCTAGAGTTGTTCAGCACTGGCAATTCATGATAAACATGTGTACCAAGTTTCATTACATATCGAAGAAGTTCATTCCACTAATCAAATTATATTGGCATACTGACGGAAACACACCACCGTCCAAACAAGTGTTTTCTGGAAGCGACCGCGTCGATGGTATATGGTAGAACGTGGTTGCGATTACGGGTCCCAGCAAATTTTAAAACAAGAGGGCCATGATGGCCCTGGATGGATCGCTCACCTGTGCCAAGTTATTTATAAGTTTTCACCATTTATACATACAAGAAAAAACAAGCCTCGCCTCCCGGAGGCCATGTTTTTCAACAGATCAGAATACTTTGAACAATCTTGGTAGAAGGTCACCAATAAATAGTTGGGCCAAATTACTTTCAAATCGGGCCAGTACTTTTGGACAATAAGTTTCTACTAAACACATATATTGCAAACAAGATTGTTTTAAAGTTGTTCCTTTCCGTTTCCATGGCAACGAGAGTTACGCATGGGATTCAATTACGTGAATAACTTTGGAAATTGAAAGGGGACCCTCAAAAGAACATCCATGTAAAGCGTTATCAAAATTGGCCAAGAGGTATCGGAGGAGATACAGTTTGAAGCAAACATGAAAGTAATGTTTTCCCTCCTTGGCGATCAGGGTTGTGGAATTAGTATTAATTAAGACTGACTTAAATGAACCAGTAGTATTGGTAACTTACCCAGGATACGCCCTTATGTGACTGAAAATATGTTGCAAGTGGTATACAACACTAAACAAAGCAAAAGCAAAAGCAAACATATCAAGATAAATGTTAAAATGGTTTCTTGCAAATAACGCAATCAAAACTTGAAATATTCAAATCAATTATATAACAGAACCAATCATAGCTAAAGGCAAAAATCAAGAAAAACAAAAATCTTTCGTTTTTCTCTCTTACAATCTGTAAGACAATGCAGAACTGTCTAATAAATATTATCTTCTATCAGGACTCATAAAACACAGTATAGGAAAAACCGGAACACAATCCGGCGCCCTTATTATTGCTTTTAAAATTCGATTATAAATCCCGGTGCGTCCCGGTAAGCGTCTGACACCGGGACATAGCAGGCGCAGAAGAAAACTTTCCGTCTCTACAATACACATTAAATAAACATTTCGCCTTCATCAGCCCGAAGAAACAAGTTGAACGCAAACCAGTTATGATTATTAATTTGTTCAGAAATGACAACGTTTCTCATCGAAGGTCTTTTTTATCGCGGAAGTGATTTGTTCCGAATCCCAGTTGTGTCCGAATATTGTGTTAGAGTCACTTTGTATAACTATCCGTAACATTAACTTGAATGCGTCGCGTCAGACATAGAGCGAGTCCTATTCACAATACAGACAATAAAAACTCCGACGAGAATGTATAAAAAGAAGCACTTGCTTTTCTACAGTCTTCAATGTAAGGAAACTGAATACAAGTTCCGCTGAGGATCATTAACCAATGGTAAGGCCAGCATCATTGGTGTGCGCACATACGCAAATGATTTATATGACTTTCGGGCAGTTTTCTCGTGACGAATTTGTCTTTCTATTTAACTTCTTTCCACAATACCCAGTGGTGCAGTAAACTGATGATTGCTGCTGTGCTTTATCTAGGAAATTGCCAGAAACAAAGCAGTACGTCTTGGAATCATTGGTTTGTTATTTCTTTTCATATTCAACCGATAAAATAACGAGGCTTTAGTAACCCCTATATTTTACGAGATTTGTTTCTTTTTATTCCTTTTCATATTTCACTGATGAAATAATTAGGCTTGTGTATACGCCCTGCTTTACGATAGTTTATTTCTCTGCCGCACTGTCATAACGTTTATCCCTCTATCTGATGCAGACAACACTTGAAGATTGTACCGCAGATAGTTTTGAGTGACAAATTTGTGATACTATATCTATAAGTGCTACCGTTTTACGAACAAAATGTATTATGATTTTAAACAAAAATTAACAAACATACTTTGGCCATTAAAATTGATTCTTAAAAGTAATTGACTAAACCATGATACTGTTAATGGCATGACATGATTACAAAATGTTTGCAATTCGTATTGCTCTGGTCTATTTTTAACGAACAGACAATAACAAAGTAAAGACTTTCAGAAAAATTTAAAATGAATTTATAATCAATAACCGAGGTTTAAACGCGAGAATGAAGATCACCTTTAATCAATTGTATAGAAGCGAATGTGTAACTGATAATATCGGATGAACATTTGTTCATTTCATCCATTTTCTGATGCAGATAGTTTTGAGTTACCAATTTGTGATATGATTAAGTTAAATATGTATGCAAATATTTCCGAAACATTCGTGACAGTTTTTTAGTGCAGTACAAAAACACAGTTATAAATCGTCAAGTCAGGAAAGTTCAGTCGGTAACGACTGGGGCTATCAATTTAGGGACTTATTTGTGTGAATGACACGAGTCGTTGTGAATAGAATCATTCGTCTTCCACAAATGGGATAAAAATAGCATTTATATGAAGGAAGCAAGTTGCCTGGAAAAATATTGTCAGAAGAACAGTTGTGAGAACATCATAACACGCACGATGTCGTTCTATAACTGAAATACCATTGAGAACCGCAGGTGCCAGTATCGTTTAAAATCTAAAAATAACATTTCACTATATATTGTCAATATATAGTCAAATGTTAGTTTTAGATTTTAAACGAGACTGGCACCTGTTTTGAGAACGACGTCAAATTCTCACTTATCAATTGTTCAAAAATGGAATTTGCCTAACTGTAGTTTTCCTCATTTACACACATTGATTTACGAATGGTGCTTTAGTGTTAGTCAGACTTTACTAGTTACATGAAAATAAATTTGACAGTTAAAATTAAGTTGCTTAGCAGCAAAAGAAGAAACACACTTTCAAGATTTGAGACCATTGACGATCCAGATCAGGTTGTGTCTCCACGCAGGTAGATCAATACATTCATTGACCGCCATGTAACCGTAGGAGCATACTAGAAACCAGTCTGCTATACAGAGAGCCGTTCTTTACACTCACTTAGAGCGTCTATGTAATAGGGAGTGACTAGAAACCTCGGGATAACATTTATGACTAAAAGACACAACTGCAATTAGGTTATTTTGTCATAATTGCCATTAGTAATTTCAAGGAGTCGCAGAGATGGATTGGAGTCAGGTTCGATTGGGTTCGATCACCGCTGGTGGCTATAATTGTTGACTTCTATCGGGCACTGAACTGCTGCTACGCTGTTTTCAAAAGTTGATCCGTTCAAGGAAATGGTTCCAGTGTAAAGTTGATTTCGAATTCTCTCGAGTCCGCTGTACACTTATTCAAAAGACTTTCAGTTATAGAGATATTCTTTATGTTTGTCTAGGTGTATGTCTTCAAAACCAAATGATCCGACCTACGAGAAAACCAACAATGTGGACTCTGCGTAAAGTCTGCACGGACTGCGCAGGCTGATCTGGATCGATACATTACGCAAATGCCATAATGTCTCGCGGGACGGCTCAAATCGTGTTTGCGTGTGGACGGGGTTTAATTCCAATACATCCGAAAGACGAAATTCGAGTGACGCTTCACACACAAAGTTCGAGGAAGAAAAGATACAACATTTATCAGATAAAAGATGAGATTATTGTTCCATTTATTTTAAACACAGGATCATAGATAAAGGATGAGATTATTGTTCCATTTATTTTTAACACAGGATCCTAGATAAAGGATGAGATTATTGTTCCATGTATTTTAAACACAGGATCATAGATAAAGGATGAGAGTATTGTTCCATGCATTTTAAACACAGGTTCATAGATAAAGGATGAGAGTATTGTTCCATTTATTTTAAACACTGGATCATAGATAAAAGATAAGATTATTGCTCTATTTATTTTAAACACTGGATCATAGATAAAGGATGAAATTAATGTTCCATGTATTTTAAACACTTGGTCATAGATAAAGGATGAGATTAGTGTTCCATGTATTTTAAACACAGGATCATAGATAAAGGATGATATTATTGTTCCATATATTTCAAATACAGGATCATATATAAAGGATGAGATTATTGTTCCATGTATTTTAAACACAGGATCATAGATAAAGGATGAGATTAATGTTCCATATATTTCAAACACAAGATCATAGATAAAGGATGAGATTAATATTTCATGGAACATAAAAACGTAATAAAGCTCCAGTGAAATTTGGACAAATTAAGATTTCGATCAATCAAAGTTTGTTATGTATTAATTTTACAAAGATTTTTCATGGAAATAATATGCACGTGGGAATGGGTAAATTCAAATGCAATCGAATGTCTACTTTTATGTGACGTTTCTCAATAAGATTCGAGAAGAAAGGTACAAAGAAAATCAGATAAAGAATGAGATTAATGTTCCATGTATTTTAAATACCGGATCATAAAAACGCAATAAAACTCCGGTACAATTCGGAGAAATTAAGATTTCTCTCAATCAAAGTTTGTTATCTTTTAATTTGACCAGGATTTTTCATGGGCATAATCTGTAATCTTGTTAACGTTTTACCCAAGAGAGTTATCTTTTCTTGTCTTTTTGCAGATTGTAAAGATTCAAAATAATAAAACCCATTTCTTAAAGGAACATCCGACAAAATTGTAAATTGAACGAAACAAATAAACAACAAAACGATTCGCGTCGATTAGAGTGGGAGGTCTTACTGTCCGTGCACACAGTGAAGACTCGACCGAGTCTGTGTATTTACAAATTAAACTATGGCGTCGACATGTAATATATGCGCCGTACAACGAGAAAATCAACATTATGGCATCTGCGTAATGTATCGACCCAGATCAGTCTGCGCAGTCCGCGCAGACTGATCCGGGCCGACACATTTCGTCTCAGGGGGATAGAGGTATAGAGTAATGATTCCCGAAACAGAAAAAACACAGGAGGCAAAAGTTGGCTATCCGGCTAAGCTTGCGCGGCATGCTTAGACTGATCCGGGTCGATACTTTACGCAGAGTCCACAATGTTGGTTTTCTCGCGGGATGGCTCATATGCAATTTTTAACAAAACGAGACCGTCTCGGTTGTAGGGCGTCCACTTCGGGTGCGAGAGGTAGGGGGTTCAACTTATCACACTACTATTCTACCAAGTTGCTCCCTTTCCCACAATGTGATGTAGAATCTATTTGCTTTGCATGTGTAAAATGTACCCGCGAAACACTTACATACACACACAAACATAGCGCGCTGTGTCCAATTTTAAAATTCATCTACTTCACTTACGTAAAAATCTGTTACATCAAACTTTCTCTTTCCATTTTTCTTTGAAAAAGCGTACTTGTATAGCATCTATTGTGTAAAAAAAAATGGTTGAAAGACCGAGCACACTGTCAATTTGAAGGCGAATGAACCTATATTCAAACTCCCAAATATGTCACTTTCGGCAGATCGTCTGCCTGCAGAGCGGTTCATTCCGTCTAATGTAATCAAATTCAAACAGTGCTTTTCTGACAATAGCAGACGAACGTTCCTATCATCAATCAGAGAGCAAAGATTTATATGTCTTTTGTTCATGTAAAAAACAACGATTGTTTTATTTCATCTTATTCGTTTGTCTTTTGCGAAACATTCATTCACTGGTTCGTTTGTTCATTCATCGGTTTGGCCGAATATTCTGTGCTGAATCACTGGTTCGTTTGTTCATTCATCCGTTTGGCCGAATATTCTATGCTGAATCATTCATTTAATAAATTCTTCCATCATTAATTAGTTCATTCTCTCGTTCATTCCCACATTATTATTCATTTCATCATTTATAATTGTTTTATTCATTCATTCATTCGTTCGTTCTTTCATTCATTTATTCATTCATACATTCATAGACGTGTGCATTCATTTACTCATGCACTCATTCATTCGGGAAATCGTTTGTTCGTTAAATTTCTTTGCTAGTCCGTCTGTACGTTGTTCGTTTACATGTTAGCATGTCAACTCATTCATTCGGGAAATCGTTCGTTCGTTAATTTCCTTGCTAGTCCGTCTGTAATTTGTTCGTTTACATGTTAGCATGTCAATTTATTCGTTTGTCCAACCGTTCATATAACGCTTCGTTCGCTAATGCATTCATTCATGTTATGTTTCATACATGCATTCATGTTATGTTTCATACATGCATTCATGTTATGTTTCATGCATATGCATTCATGTTATGTTTTATACATTCATTCATGTAATGTTTCATACATGCATTCAAACTTTCATTTATTCGTTCGTTCTTCCGTTGGTTCGTTTCTTCATGTGTTCGTTCATTCATTATTTCATATAGATATAAATGTTCATTCATTATTTCATATAAATATAAATGTTCATTCAAAGGTTCGTTTACTTGTTAGCATATGCTATATGTCGTTCGTTTTATTGTGCATGCGTTCTTTCATTCGTTCGTTCGTTCGTTTGTTCATTCATTCATTCATTCATTCGTTCATTCATTAATTATTTCATTCACGTGTTTTTTGTTAATTTAATGGCCCGTTTAGTTGTTTGTATATGCTATGTATTCTTTGTATTTGTACTGATTATACATGATCGTAAACTATTATCTTTTGTACTGGAGCATATCAATTCATCGATGTATCTTTATATTATCAATTCCAGATTTACTACGCTCTACAAACGGGAACTCTTGCAAACCGGCGTCAGAAACGGAACTACTGCAACGTAAGGCACCATACGAGACCGATATTAACACAAATGAAGTCTTCAACTACACTTTATCGGAACCCTGGCTTACGGGAGACGAACAACAACACGATCGTTCGACAAACAGTACGGGACATGCCGACGACATGTGTGACTCTATGACAAACACATATGGCGGATGTGTGGATAAGAATATCGTGCTAAATCTAAGCTTTGACCAGTCCGTGTTACAATACGAGAAAGAACAAAACACGACATCTCCCTTCACACAGGATCCAGTATATCATAGTTCGCATGGTTCCCGTTTTTCTAGTTATACCAACTATGAACCCTATGAGCCCTTCTACGACCTGGAAACCTGTCGTTCTTCAGACAACATCCGTTTATCAGATTCGTGTATCATAAAACCGGAAACGAATTCTATTTCCGGTTCCGGTTATCATATGCAAAGTTTTCCGGCAATATATGGAAGGCATAACATTGTAGGCACGAACGGGTCTGGTTCTCTGGAGAAAATATTTCGTTGTCACGAATGTGGAAAAGTTTTCAAGCGCTCTTCTACACTGAACACACATCTGTTAATTCATAGCGACACGAGGCCATTCCCATGTGGATATTGCGGTAAACGATTCCATCAGAAATCGGACATGAAGAAACATACATATATACATACAGGTTTGTACATCATAGTCTCAATCATAGAGGTCTGGCACGCTATAACAAATAATGTATACCCTATTATATTCAGTCAAACCTGTGAACAAATACCACATTTGTATATCAATTCCCAATCTGTAGCAATCACACTTTTAATTTCCAAATTACTCATTTAATGCATAAATAACCATGCAATTAAAGACCACCTGTGAAACAAAGACCAGTTTGTTCTATTCCAATGGGTGGTCCTTAAACACAGGTTGGACTGTATATAGACACGGAATGTAACTTTCTCGTGAGCCGGATATGACCCATGTTTGCATTTTGGTCCGATACAAAATGAAAATCGACGATCGAAGAAAGTCCTATGCGCATGCATGTAGCCATATATATACCCTATAAATAATGATCACAATTTGTATCCTCATAATGCCGAGTACCGGTAGCTCAGACGGTAGCGAAGCGGGCTGTCAATCAAGGGGTTGTGAGTTCGAATCCCGGCTCGGCCAACTTCTTTTCCGACGACTGACAACAGTCAATGCGACATGCGTCATTCGTCTTCCACCAATGGGCTAAGTCCATGTGGAAAGGCAGTCAGTTGCTTGGGAAGATTGTTGTGTGGAGTACTCGTGTGAGAAAACCAGGAAATGATGAGTAGGTGAACTGGCCGCCGTGATATAAATGAGAAATTGTTAAAAACGGCATTAAACCCAAATCAATCAATCAATCAATCAATCATGTATCCTCATACGATCGGTTTACGAACACCAGACTTAAATTCAAGCCAATAACGTGTAAATTTGACTGGTCGGACACAAGTCTGTAGCCTCGTATCGGACCAAAATCAAAACATGGGGTCAAAAGCAGCTGACTAGGAAGTTAAATCCCTTTTTCTCTATATATAATAAGAGTAAACATGTTTTAATAACGTGACAGGTCCCTGTCGAGGGCTTGGCGTGAAACGGTTGTAGCTAATATTTGTATTTTCTTTACCAAGGTTTATCACCTCGCCATGAAGTCATTATAAGCGTTAAATCATTTTTCTTGGTAAACAATGGAAATTTAAGTGACTGTTCGTTTTGAGCAATAGCACCTACATTTACATTGTTTATATAGGGGTCAAAATTGCCCCTAAACCAGAGTTTGAAAAATAGGTTTTTAGTTACAACCGTTTCACACCAAGCCATCGCTATGGTCTCAATACGAACTTCAATTTGCGTATCAGAAATAGTAATTATAATAAAAAAGTTCTCTTTTTAATGGAGGTTTAAACTTATTTCATTCTCAAGCATATAAATTACATTATAGCCAATTAACGTTGTCGGTATATCTGCTCAGATATTTCCAATCTCCAACGACTTCATATGGAAGGCATAATGAATGCTCTGCCTTAATAAAGACAACTCTGTTCATGATAAATCACAATTTTCCTTTCATGATACATGCAAAGTCGTAAGGATTTATAATAGGAAAGTGAATTAAAATTAAGAAAGTAATGCCTGATGCACTATCGTTTGAATGATAAAGGTAATGTTAAGGTTTTATTAATAACACTTTCACTGCCGAATTTCACAAAGTCGAATGTTCCATGTTGAATATTTGGACACTCCGTTTTCCAAGGAAATTTGGAAAAATGTAATGTCTAAGTGGCAAACAATGCATATTGCAGGAGAGACAGCTTTTTATGAGCTGTATCGTCTGAGTCTACATTGTTTGCAATAGCCTTTAAGTGTCTTTAGAAGCGAAAGGATTCATGGAAGACAGTTGTGCAGTGGTAGAGCATCGGCATCTCGTACCAAAGGTCCCGGGTTTGAATAGATAGATAGATAGATAGATAGATAGATAGATAGATAGATAGATAGATAGATAGATAGATAGATAGATATATAGATAGATAGATAGATAGATAGATAGATATATAGATAGATAGATAGATAGATAGATAGATAGATAGATAGATAGATAGATATATAGATAGATAGATAGATAGATAGATAGATAGATAGATAGATAGATAGATAGATAGATAGATAGAGATAGATAGATAGATAGATAGATAGATAGATAGATAGATAGATAGATAGATAGATAGATAGATAGATAGATAGATAGATATATAGATAGATAGATAGATAGATAGATAGATAGATAGATAGATAGATAGATAGATAGATAGATAGATAGATAGATAGATAGATAGATATATATATAGATAGATAGATAGATAGATATATAGATAGATAGATAGATAGATAGATAGATAGATAGATAGATAGATAGATATATATAGATAGATATATAGATAGATAGATAGATAGATATATAGATAGATAGATAGATAGATAGATAGATAGATAGATAGATAGATAGATAGATAGATAGATAGATAGATAGATAGATAGATAGATAGATAGATAGATAGATAGATAGATAGATAGATAGATAGATAGATAGATAGATAGATAGATAGATAGATAGATAGATAGATAGATAGATAGATAGATAGATAGATAGATAGATAGATAGATAGATAGATAGATAGATAGATAGATAGATAGATAGATAGATAGATAGATAGATAGATATATAGATAGATAGATAGACAGATATATAGATAGATAGATAGATAGATAACGGAGTCTTAACTGTACGAAAGTGCATCAACAATTACCTTTAATCAACATATTATACATTTCTCCATAATTTTATGTTTTCCGCAGGTGAAAAACCCCACAAGTGTAAGATATGCAGTAAATCATTCAGTCAGTCGTCAAACCTGATCACCCACAGTCGGAAACATACCGGATATACGCCATTTATGTGTGATAAATGTGGCAGAAACTTTCAGCGAAAGACGGACCTACGAAAACACAAGGAAATTGCGATGTGTCGTGCATGTATATGACTATTTTTGACCATCTTTCTAGAGAAACCAACTACATGTATGATTACCTCTTTCAGCGCTGAATTGTTTTTATTGATTAACCCTTTCCCAGTTGTAGACGCATTAAAACGCACCTGAAGCAGACGACTTTTGAAAACGTTGTGACAAAAGGAGAAATTGCTCAACACGAGCAATTTCGCCTTTTGTCACAATGTTTTCAACTCCTTTCAAATAGTAAGCATTCATTTATTGAGTGTTTTACATATTTTACCCTACATGTTCCTCCAGGAAAACCAACTACATGTATGATTACCTCTTTCAGTGCCGAATTGTTTTTATTGATTAACCCTTTCCCAGTTGTAGACGCATTAAAACGCACCTGAAGCAGACGACTTTTGAAAACGTTGTGAAAAGAAGAAATTGCTCAAAACGAGCAATCTTGCTTTTTGCCACAATGATTTCAACTCCTTCGCACCTTTGTGTGAGCCTTATAGTCAACGTGTAGCTTTAAAATATAAACAGTAATAAAGTACATTAAGTATAAAAGAGACCCTTTATTCAATCATATACCTTGACTATAAAAGTTTTAACAGCTCATATTTAACATGTGCATATCTTCCCGGAGTACTAACTAGGGCTCGTAAAAACATTTGTACATTGAAAGTCCTAAAGAAATACACAACGTTACACTTATGATTCGAATCAGGGACCTTTGATTAAGAGGCTGTCGCAATGCAATTATAACCATTGTTGAAGTCTTTGTTATGTAAGCCATAGTGTTTTCCCCAATTCGAAGCATTAGTAATGCCATTTATTCAGATTTATCCATTTCTAAGTATAAGTAACGAATGGCATGTTTTCTTACCATTGTCAGCAGAGATGTAGATAATAGTTTACCTTATACATGTACATGTATATTAAACAGGTGGAGAAGGGGAGTTACTTATCCCTTTTATATATAACATTCCATTCTTAACATTTCGAAGCGGTAGTAATGCATGTTAATCAAGTAACGAATACTATCCCAGTTTAACTATTACCAAGCCTTAGTCATGGGTGATATTGTATTTTACCATTGCAAAGTATTGGGAATTAATAATTCGCATCATTGCTATTGTCAGGCATTAGTAACCGGTATTCGAATTTTTTACAATTGCATTAGTAATCGGCATTCCAATTTGTTACAATTACATTAATTAGTGATCGGCATTCCAATTTGTTACAATTACATTAATTAGTGATCGGCATTCCAATTTTTAACAATTACATTAATTAGTGTTCGGCATTCCAAATTTTAACAATTGCACAAGTGATTGGCATTCCAATTTTTAACAATTGCATTAGTAATCGGCATTCCAATTTTTAACAATTGCATAAGTAATCGGCATTCCAATTTTTGATAATTGCATTAGTGATTGCATCCCGCATTATCATAACTATGATATCGTAGATTGTAAATTGTGTTTTATAAAAGATCGACAGCTTAGGTAAGTGTAGCGCGTCATATCGTAGAGCATGATTACATCATGGTTATCCTTAATTCATAACGCCATTATACTCACGCCCTTCTCCGGTGTCTTTATACTAACAGTCTGCTGAGAAGTGTTGAACTATTAGATTATGCTTAAAATAGCCATCCCTCGAGAAAACTAACATTGTGGATTCTGCGTAAAGTATCGACCCGGATCAGCCTAAGCATGCCGCGCAGGCTAACCCGGCCATACCATTTTTCGCCTCCTGTGGGTTTCTGTTTCAGGAATCATTACTCTACATATATCCCCCTGAGATGAAATGTGTCGGCCCGTATCAGTCTGCGCGAACTGCGCAGGCTGATCTTGGTCTATACATTACGCAGAGGCCATAATGTTGGTTTTCTCGTGGGGCGGCTGAAATATTTATTAAGTCCTGTTCAGCGTATTTATTTTAATTCTTAGGATCACGAACTTCGTCGAGACGAGCATAATCATATAGTTTTGCAAATCGATATTAATAAGAAACATTTAAGCAAGCATCGCGTTTTTGTGTTGTTATCTTTGTTATTGTTGTTGTTTAATAATAATGTGAGCGGCACTCTAAGTAAACAAACCATGAGGTATGCTCGATAAGTGTAGATCCAGATAAGCGAGCACCTCGGCGCAGCCTTATCTGTATATTCAACTTTCGCCAATTATGTGCATGGATGTATTAAAGAAACATCTGCAGTATCTAGTGTGGTCCTTAGCAGTGGGTAGGCTGGCAGGTATTTTCCCACACTTGTAGAAAATATGAGCCGTACCGCGAGAAAACCAACGTTATGGTCTCTGCGTAATGTATCGACCCAGATCAGCCTGCGCAGTCCGCGCAGACTAATCCGGACCGAAACATTCCGTCTCAGGGGGATAGAGGTATAGAGTAATGTTTCCTGAAACAGAAAATCCACAGGAGGCGAAGAGTGTCTATCCGGGTAAGCCTGTGCGGCATGCTTCTTCTGATCCGGGTCGATACTTCACGCAGAGTACACAATGTTGGTTTTCTCGCGGGACTGCACGATTATGTTATGGTTGGTGTTCCTGGAGTTCTGCTCGTGTTGATAATGATAAATGAACCAGGTCAAATGGAAACCAACATTTGGTGGAATTCTTTTTGTTAAAAAATGTGTTTATTTGTTTGTTTGAATCGTGTTTTACGCCGCTCTTAAGTAGTTTGCAGTTATATCAAAGCGTTTCTTGGGTAGGTTACCAGAACTGCAGGTCTAATTATCCTGACAACAGTCTTAATGCTAACCCCACCACCCTGACCTCCAAGGAGCGAAAGCCATTACTACCCTTTTCGAAGACTTTTTTGTATTACCCGACCGGGGATCGAACCAGTGACCTCATGCACACGAGGTGGACGGGCAACCACTTCACCAATTAGGCGGTTAAACTTTTCAAAAATATGACAACCTGGATCGGAGTGCGTATTTTTTTAATCGGTTCTTAGTCAAAACTGTTTTTATTTTCTAGCGACTTCAAGGCTGATTACTTGAGGTCGCGTCGAGATGCAGATTGATCTGTGTACGGTCATAGTGCTTGGCGGCGCAGCTTGGTTTATGTGTTGCATATACCGTCACCTTGGTCTATCGGTTAGAGTGTACGACGGTGAAGTTGGAGCCTGAGGTTCGATCCCCGGACGTGTCATACCAAATACATCATTAAAAAAAAAGAAGGTAGTAATGGTTTACCTCCTACGGGATTTGGGTTGTTAGGATAGCACTCCTGCTAATGCATCGGTGTCAGCATTTACCATACAAACAGTAATTATAAATGTCCAAGTATATGACTGCAAACTGTTGAAAGCGGCGTAAAACACCATTCAAACAAAATTGATACGTGTGATCGCTCGTTGTTGCGAAATCCCTAAGGAAGAGTTTCATGATGATTGGTAGTCAAATTATTGTCTAACGTATGAGTGTTCGATTAAATATTTTGTTGATTTTGAATAAAGAGTTATCAAGTAAAATTAAGAGTTTCGTTCTGCAGGTCTTTTCAACTACAACTTTGTATACCATATGAGCCTTTCCGCGAGAAAACCAACATTGTGCGAACAGTATCGATCCGGATCAGCCTAAGCATGCCACACAGGCTTACCCGGAAAGACACTTTTCGCATCCAGTGGATTTTCTGTTTCAGGAATGATTACTCTATACCTGTATCCCCCTGAGAAGGAATTTATCGGCTCGGATCAGTCTGCGCGGACTGGACAGGCTGATCTTGGTCGATAAATTACGCAGAGGCCATAATGTTGGTTTCCTCGCTGGATGGCTAATATGTAGACGAACAGTAAATGTTCTGCGTTTCATCCTTGTAATGGCATCGAGGACATGCTTCGTCTGTCGTGGCTGAATTATAGGAATGTTCGTACGTTTCGGGAATGTGATGCGGAACAAAAAAAGTTTCGTGTACATGTATACACCGATTCTGGCGAGTTTTGGTCTCCGTAAAAGCAGGTTCATATATAGGGAATATTAATATATTAGCGATACTTGGTTTGGTATTGTCTACTAGGTGTGTGGACAATTGATATCTCGCGAGACCGAAGGTCGAGATAGATGTCAATTTAACCACGTCCTAAGTAGACAATACACAGCCATGCTTCGTTAGTTTTCCTTTATTTATTATATATACAGAGTAAAATTGTTAACACAGCATAACTAAAAAAAAAATCAAATTTTAATATTTTCAATAACTAAACAACACATATACGGAATTGTAATCTGTCGTGTTTGACCATCTGCTTGTATTTTCACCTAAAAATATTAAGGTTTAAAATATAAAAGAATACGGCTTTGAACTGTATGGGTTAAAGTTTTAGTTGTCTGGACCTTCCGAAACGGGGTATTTACCCTGTCGCTGCCAACGGTTAAAGGTTTTTTGCAAACAATTCAGATTCAGATGAGAAAGCTCGTGACGAGCTGTCTTTTCTGACATATACATACATTCATTTTTGCCAAAACCTGTTGGACGAAAACTGGAGTGGTCCAATTTTCATTTTGTGAAAGAGTTAAGTTCTATTTTATATCAACATTTACAAAGAGGTTTTTATATTATATAGATGCAATAATACAAAATTGCCCGACTCGATTGATAGGTTGTATACGTCATGCCAATTATCCATAATTGATAACACTTGCGTGTTTTAACGCTTTCCAATAAACATAGGCATATATTTTGACGCATCTGCAAATGACATGCTTTGAAAACAATATTGCAAAAAGAGCAGTTCTAAAGTAATTGCTGGTACCCGAAGTGGTATCCCGCTACTAAGGTGGACACTCTACTAGTACACCGTTGGGGCGGTAAAGATGAACGTACCAGTTGTATGCCTTTAGAAAGATAAGCGATTTCAACGCAAACTTCCTCGATGTCTTATCCAGGTTCCAACCTTTAAATCTGGGGGTTAAACAATGATCCGAATGGTTCAATCCACTCAGCACAAGATGTCGAAGCTCTACCCCTGGAATGCTGTCTTCAGCGCGATATTTGAGAAAGGGCTTACTGGTTTACATTTTGTTTTTTCTTGATACCTATATCGAGAAGTGGCTTTTCGAATACGTCTTTATCAGTTTGTTGGTTTCCCGCTTCAGGTCCATAGATGTCAAGTTCGATCCGCTCTAGGCGGTCGGGTCGAGCGTCCATGTTCATTGCAATATACAATTAGACCTTGCACTATGGTTAATTCCCCAGGGATCGATGAAGCATGTTCTGTCATCGTTATATATTGAAATGAGCCGTCTCGCGAGAAAACCAACATAATGGCCTCTGCGTAATGTATCGACCCAGATCAGCCTGCGCTATCCGCGCAGACTGGTCCGGGCCGACACATTTCGTCGCAGGGGGATAGAGGTATAGAGTAATGAGTCCTGAAACAGAAAATCCACTGGAGGCGAAAAGTGTCTGTCCGGGATAGCCTGTGCGGCATGCTTAGGCTGATCCGGGTCGATACTTTACGCAGATAACACTATGTTGGTTTTCCCGCGGAACGGCTCAAATATTGTTGAAAACGACACGAACCCCATATTATAAATATTACAAATATGGCTTAATTATATAGATCAAAATAAAACCACTCTATAATTCAATATGTCGGCCATAGGCCTTCTTCAGGTTATATTTAACAAAGATCACACACTATGTTGTGTCCTTTTTGAAACTATTGAACATGAAGACTTAATTAAGGCTTAATAAAGTTTACAATTATTGATTTACATAGATTGTAAAAAAAAATAAGCTTATAGTAATCACGCTCGATGAAATAACCAATATTCGCGCCGTTTGCTTTGGAAAATCCCAAAGGCAGAAATCGGAAATATGACCAATCCAAAGTCAATTTGTCCATAGTGGATGTAGAGCTATGTACCTCGCCCTACAGCAATTAAGCAATACGTGTTTATTCTGCCATGCCTGATATTAAATATCATTTATAATAATAGTGAAAATCAAGATCAAGCTGTACATTCATCCAGTCTAACCTTGATCTACACTGTTGTCTATGGCAGCTAGTTAATAAATTATAAAGAATGAATTCCTGGCTTGAGTCTGGCTGGTGCCTGGCTGGTGCCTTGCTGGTGCCTGGCTTGTGCCTGGCTGGTGTCTTGCTGGTGCCTGGCTGGTGCCTGGCTTGTGCCTGGCTGGTGCCTTGCTGGTGCCTGGCTGGTGCCTGGCTGGTGCCTAGTAAAACAGAATAGGATTCGTGAAGTATAGAACAAGTTTGATTTGGCTGGCTCTTTCAAAAGACGTGACAATTTAACCCTCTCACTGCCGAATTTCACAAAGTCGACTCTTCCATATTGAAATTTGGATCATTCAAATATTTCGTCCAACAGGACATTTTGTAACATTTAATGTCTAAAAGTGGCAAGCATTGCAGAATTCAGGATAGGTTGCTCGTTACGAGCTGTCTCACCTGAATCTGCAAATGATTACAAAAAAAAAAAGCGTTTAATTGCCTTTAGCAGCGAAAGAGTTAAGAAGCCAACACATACTTAACTTCGTATTGTTGGCGCATTTTCATTATACTGACTTGTGTTGGTTTTTTGTTTCCTTGCATTGTATTTTAAGCCGCTTTCAACCATGTTTCAGCGATACCAAGGTGTTTCCTGGGTAAGATACCAGTACTTCCGGTCCATTTATCCTGACACTAGCGGGTCAATCCCACATTCATGAGCGCCTCAAGGAGGGAAAGCCATTACAACCATTTTTAAAGTCTTTGGTGTGTACCGGCTGGCGACTGAGCCAGCGACCTCCCTAACTGAGTCGGACGCTCAACTGTTACACCATCGAGAAGATACTATATTATTCATTCAGTTATGTATCGAGTCTCCACGCTGCATTTGAGTAAATTAATTTAGAAACGTTTGTTTGTGCTTTTTAACATTACATGTGTCCGTCCCGATAATCTTGTGGTCAAGGCCTCCGCTTCGGGAAAGGAAGGTCGAAAGCACAACATTAGTGTAAGTGCCGGGAGAGTGGTCTGTTTGCTTATATGGCCGGTTAACAAGCATCTAGCTAGTTAAGTAATGGCAAAGAATATCTACCTGTTTGATGCCTTGCATAAAGGAAAGGATTCACGAAGTAAACGTTAAACATGACTGACCCTTTCGAAAAGGTTTACGATTTAATAAACAAATACACAGTTTACGTTGTTCCGTTGTCGCATTTAGATCAGTTGCGCTTGTCTAACTGCATGTTATATTTAATGAGGAAAAGATTTATAATGACTAATAATATATTCCGTTTTAACGTTATTGATGTTATGCGATCAAACACCTTAGATCGGCCATTTGTCTTGCCTTCATGAGCACACGCAACCGTCGCAGGTTTATGATGCGCTTGATTTGCATGGTAACTGTAACCTTTCTCAACATACAACCAATCTGAAACAGACGATTTTGAAAGCAATAAGACAAAAATAATGTACTTCTCTGTAAATAAAAGTAAAAATATCAAATAGAGTTGAACAAAAAAAGCCTTTGTCGAGCTGAATAACAAATTTCTTTTACGAGTTTAATGAAATGACAACGAATGTCATATTATTTTTATCACATGGCGAAGCACAAAAGGAAATCGGTTATTTGCTGTCAGAAAATAGTCTCAACATGTAATACTTCAGTGTTCACTAACTACACTCAAAACTATTTTTATGACCTATAATGGCCCCTTTACATCGTCCATCTATCACGACGTTTGTGTTTACCGGATACACATTCTCAGCCAATTTGTAAACCTTTGCGGATGAATAGCAAATTAGTAATTCGGTTATGTTATATTACACACGTGACATATAAAGAAATACGTAATGAGTATATTAGATAGGATACAAGCATTGTCATGTGATTAATCTCTATGTGAAGAATTTTCCTTGTTGTCACAATGCTTTCAAAAGTTTAAAGTATTTCATTTTTATAAAACTTGAATTAATTTGCACAACTTAATAGGCGATGGTATTAACTTTCAACAATTCCTAAGCAACACATTTTACAATTTATCTTTCTTCCTTTGTTGTTCTAGTAAAACGATCGGATTCAATTTCAAGTTGCGGTAACTAAACCTAAAACAAAATAAACCTCGACGTGATTTTTCATTAGAATTATGATCAGTGTATTATATACGTTAAAGTTCCTTACAACAATTGTACAATAGCATGAAACGCGAGAATCAGACATTGTTCTGTTAGACGGTATATACACGAAGTCTTGTCTTGGTCTGCAGTTCAATAGTGTGCTTGATTGGTGTTTCTCGCCGCTCTCATCATTTTTCAGTTATATAGCTAAGTTACAAATAGTACTCGCAGGGGCGTAGCTTTGCAATAATCAATGTGTAGGCCGTCTCGTGAGAAAATCAACATTTTGGATCTCTGCGTAAAGTATCGACCCAGACCAGCCTAAGCATGCCACACAGGCCTAACCGGATAGACACTTTTCGCCTCCTGTGGATTTTCTGTTTCAGGAATAACTACTCTATACATCTATCCCCCTTAAGACGGAATGTGTAGGCCAGATCAGTCTGCGCGGACAGCGCAGGCTGATCTGGTCGATACATTACGCAGATGTCTATTGCCGCAACTGCATTGTGGGGGCATTTTGAGAAAGAAATGTGTAGACACGTGCCTACAGTGCCTAAAGGGAGCTACGCCCCTGACTCGTCGATTCATCTTTATACTAGCGAGTCAGTCGCAAAGCTAACCCGACCATCCTGAGCGCGTAGGAGGGCAAGCCAATACTTTTTTGTTTATTCTTGTTATGCCGATGACTTGTATTGAACATTGTTCATGTCCCTCCCGCAGGCACTCGAGGAGGTTGATTGATTGGGGTTTAACGCCGTTTTTAACAATTTCTCAGTTATATCACGGCGGCCAGTTCACCTACTCATGCATTTCCTGGTTTTCGCACACCAGTACTCCACACAACAATCTTCCCAAGCAACTGGCTACTTTTCCAAATAGACTTATCGCCTTGGTGGAAGACGAATGACGCATGTCGCATTGACTTTTGTCAATCGTTGGAAAGAAAGTTGGCCGAGCCGGGATTCGAACTCACAACCTATTTTTGTTTACACACATTTGATAAATAAGGCGACATTTGAAAACATTGTGGCAACATTGTTGATCAATTGCTATAATTTTTTTATTTCATTTAATGACATACTCATATTCATACATTGTTGTGTCAATTTACAAGCATGTGATGCATTAAGACACGGCTAATCTTTAAATGATATAGGTCAAATTACCCTAAATACATCCGCTGACTGGCTGATAGTACTATAGTCCCTAAAAAACCTTTGTTTGCGTATAAATGAGTGTATACCATCACCAGAATGTATTGAATATATGACATTGAGTTGAAATGCATTGTGAATGTGTACAGGATTAACTGGAAAAGATTGATTTGATCACTCTTAGTATTTTGACCTTGTTTGAAAGTGAAAGTAGAGAATGCTAAACACCGGTTTTGTTCGGGCCCGATTTGGTCCAAAATGACGGTTACCATTTTCGCCTAGTGAGTTCTTTCTTGCATAATGCATGACCCCACATTTTCTTTGGATTGTTTTAAATCTAGGAGGTAACTCTTTTCAATGATATATGGTGTTCTACATGAGAAACGTTTAGAAAGTGTGACGATTGAGGATTGAAACTAGTCGATTTACATGTAAACAAAGAAGGATGTTTTTTGGTGTATTGTAACCTATAACGTATAAAACAGTAGGCAGTTAGTCGTTCGTGGGATAGTCGCCCCACAACACGTGATCGAAACATATGAATGTATGCACGTGTGATTTAAACAACGCAGACAGAATTAGACAGTTATTGCAAGGTTGGTGCAGACAATAAATATGTCAACCGACTCCCGAAATTAACGTTTCCTTTCGATTTAATAAATCCAGGTTAGACGAGAAATAAAAATCAAATGCCGTCTTGTTGTCTATTTATTTGCGGAAAACATCTGAGCCAATCCACGGGAAAACCAACATTATGAACTCCACGAAATGTATCAACCCAGATCAGCCTGCGCAGTCCGCGCAGGCTAATCTGAGCCGACACATTCCGTCTGAGGGGTATAGAGTAATTGTTCATGAAACAGAATATCAACAGGAGGCGAACAGTGTCTGTCCGGGTTACCCTGCGCGGCATGATTAGGCTGATCCGGGTCGATACTTTACGCAGAATCCACAATGTAGGTTTTCTCGTGGAACGGGCCAAATATGTTATCGAAAAGTAACACTGTCATTGCGATATCGTTCCCTAGCACGAACTGCAATATTGCAAATATTTCTACAGTTTATTTGAAATTTCGAGTTAAATATATTATTCTGCTTTTCCTATACTTAAACTGCATCTTTTAGTGTTCCTATATTGTCATCATTCAATATGTTTTTCATTGTGTCATTGTATTTTTGTTAACACTTTCCACCATGCAGACACATTTCGGCGCTTTCAAACACGATTCTAGGAGACATTGTTACAACTGGAGATTGTGCTCATCATGTTTCAACTGTATTCAAATTCAATATCTGCATTTGCAGTGTACAGTTTGTTTGTTTGATTGGAGTTTTACGCCGTTTTCAACATTGTTTCAGTTATATCACGGCGACAGTTCACTTTATTCATGATCCCTGGGTAAACACAACAGTTTATTTAATTATTTATTTGGGTTTTACGCCGCTTTCAACATTATTTCAGTTATATCACGGCGACAGTTACTTATTGATGATCCCTGGGTAAACAAACCAGTACTATGCTAGAAAATGTGCCTAGCCCAAGGGCACTCCATCATGACCATCGTGCCGCGACTGGGGATCGAACACGGGACACCCGGTTTCGAATTCCCCGACGCTAACCACTCGACCACAGCGGATTCCTAAACACAACAGTACTAGGCTAGGAAAAAACGCCTTGTCCAATGGCACTCGTGCCGCGACTGGGGATTGCAATGTACAGAGATATTTCAGTAGCATGATCCATATTAGTATATTGAAGGGAGGGAGTAAACCCGTCGATGATTTTCTGGATAGGATTCGAAAAGTCGGAAATCCGACCCACCGAAACAAGTTTGTCATTTTAAAAAAAAAATTATCTGGCGTCCCGTACCAACAATAAAAGCGCTTATTTATCATTCATTAGATCAATATCACGTGTTAAAAATGCTAAAATATTGACAGTAATTTCAGATTTAAAAAACGCCAAATCAAATTTCCGATATCACCGTCTCTCCATCCTTCCGTTACCTGTTACGCTGGTTTTAACCCCTTCCCTTGAAATTACGTATTTTAGAGTTGTCTGCTTTGGAAACACTTGCGAAAGGATTACGAAGAAATAAATGTGAATATATATAGCAGTATATTTTACAGTACGAATTTCAGAGAAGTGATCACCATGAACATTTCCCCACTTTCTCACAATGTCTCCGTCTGACGTCTTCCCTATCGTCTGTATCATAACAAATGTTAATAGTCCAAAAGAAAGGAAAGCATTCGTGAAGAAAGTAGCCTATACCTTAACTAAGACTGTAGTTCATTGTGTGTTACAAAGTAGAATACGTGCGCAAAATATGAAAACAATAATACAGTTTGATAATAACTTAACAAGCATTATTCTTTTCTTTTCCAAAAATGTTTTAGACATTGCATGATTTGCTACAGAGACACCCAACTATAAGTTTGTTTAAGGGAAAGGGTTTTTTCCATCTCCGCCCCATGAATTTTTGATAAGGACGCATCAGATATTCGAGGAGTTTTGAAGTTTTCTAACGCCTTGGTCGTTTCTCGTCGAACAGATTTTGGGTTTTTGTAAAAGCTTTCCCACTTTGTCTCTCCGTCTCCCTCAGCTAAAGGTGTTAACATTCCATTTATATAAATCTGTTGCTTTTTGATATTACGTCGAGCTATTTTGCCTTTTATTTTCCCATATGTTTCCCTTTCCTTTTCCTCTATCTTTCTCTTTCCTTTTTCCATGTATTTCCCTTTCATTTCCTAGTCGATGATTATTACAGTGGTTGTTTAATTATGATTTACCAATTAAAAGTTAATTCATGTTGTTGATAACGACATTTTTTCTTCTTTTTCTTCAGTTTTTTTCATCTTCATCTTCTTCTTTATCGTTTTCTTCTTCTTCTTTATCTTCTTTATCTTCTCTTTCTTCTTCTTCTTCTTCTTCTTCTTCTTCTTCTTCTTCTTCTTCTTCTTCTTCTTCTTCTTCTTCTTCTTCTTCTTCTTCTTCTTCTTCTTCTTCTTCTTCTTCTTCTTCTTCTTCTTCTTCTTCTTCTTCTTCTTCTTCTTCTTCTTCTTCTTCTTCTTCGTCTTCTTCTTCTTCTTCTTCTTTTTTTTTTTCTTCTTCTTCTTCTTCTTCTTCTTCTTCTTCTTCTTCTTCTTCTTCTTCTTCTTCTTCTTCTTCTTCTTCTTCTTCTTCTTCTTCTTCTTCTTCTTCTTCTTCTTCTTCTTCTTCTTCTTCTTCTTCTTCTGCTTCTTCTTCTTCTTCCTCTTCTTCTTCTTCTTCTTCTTCTTCTTCTTCTTCTTCTTCTTCTTCTTCTTCTTCTTCTTCTTCTTCTTCTTCTTCTTCTTCTTCTTCTTCTTCTTATTTTTATTCTCATTCTTCTTCTTCTTCTTTTTCTCCTTTATCTTCTTCTTCTTCTCCAACTTCATCTATTGTATACCACTGGACTAATTACCCTGATTAATACCGCGACACAGAGATGAAATTTGAAGCATTTTAAGCATACGACCTTGGAAGAAAGTGATTAAAACGGACCATTTCTCCTTTCCACAAAATAGTTTTAATTTTATTGTATCGACATAACTTTACCAATTTATCAAGTATGAGAACGTTTTGCCATTGATATTCTCAAAGATATATGAGGTAAACGGTTACGATTTATGGACACAATCGGTCAAATAAAGAAATTAATCATTCCGAATGTTAAATTCCTGTGTTTGTATTCGTTAATTTATTAATGAATATTACAACGCTTGATTAACGCGTGTACAGATCTGGAACGTTGCTTAAAGTTGGGAGCGTCAACCAAAGCGAATAATTAAGTTATACATTAAATCAAAATACCAGAGGGAATGAATACTACATGCTCGAAAAAGATTCATGTTCAACCTTAGCCTCGCTCTCGGTAACCCTTTCAATGCAGAACTTCACAAAGTCTAATCTTCTATGTTGAACTTTTTCGTACAACAGGAAATTTGGTAAAATTTAATATCTAAGTGGCAAACAATGCTGATTTCAGAAGAGACAGCTCGTAACGAGCTGTCTCACCTGAATCCACATTGTTTGCAAAAGGCTTTAATTGCCATTGCAGCGAAAGAGTTAGGGATATCATTAAATTGTGAATAGTGTCCATTGAATTTCCGCTTGACTAAAACAGGTTTGATTGATTAGGGTTTAACGCCGTTTTAAAAAAAAATTCAGTTATATCACGGCGGCCAATTTACCTACTCATGCGTTTCCTGGCTTTCTCCAGACAACATACTTTCCAAGAAACTGGCTGCTTTTCCACATAGACTGTTAGCCCATTGGTGAAAAACGAATGACGATTGTGCCGGCGAATTTTGTCAAACGTCGGAAAGAAACGGCCGAGCTGGTGTTCGAACCCATTTGACTGACAAAGGATAAAAACATTATATATTTTGTTGGGTACTATGTACATTATTACAGTATTTTTAATTCAATTTCAAAGTTCGAAAATGAAATATTTACCAACACAACGTAGTAGGACAAGTGGTGTGAACGTGCAAGGAGTAGAGTTATATACGTTTCACACACGCACACATCAATGAGTGCCCGATCAAGGTCAGACTGTCTTTGTCGCGCATTTTAGTTTATTTAACACAAGTAACAAGAATCAACTGCTAGATCGTCCCTTCCCGATTTGATCGAGGTCGATAACTCATTTTTATTCTAACATGTATTCTTTAATTTTACGCTGATGCCTTTTTTTTGCACAGGGTCTTAAAAATTGAAAAGGTTTTATTTTCAACTTTGGAAGTTGATTGATTGATTGGGGTTTAACGCCGTTTTTTAACAGTTTCTCAGTCATATCACGGCGGCCAGTTCACCTACGCATGTGTTTCCTGGTTTTCCAACGCCAGTACTCCACACAACAATCTTGCCAAGCAACTGGCTGCTTTTCCACATAGACGTAGCCCATTGGTGGAAGACGAATGACTTTTGTCAAACGTCGGAAAGAAAGTTGGCCGAGCCGGGATTCGAACTCACAACTCCTGGATTGACAGCCCGTGTCGTTACCGACTGAGCTAATGGGACCTTGGAAGTATATTTATTTATTTATTTATTGGGGTTTTACGCCGCTTTCAACATTAGTTCAATTATATCACGGCGACAGTTCACTTATTCATGATCCCTGGGTAAACAAACCAGTAGTAGGCTAGAAAATGTGCCTTGCCCAAGGGCACTCCACCATGACCGTAGTGCTGCGATTGGGGATTGAAACCGGGACACCCGGTTTCGAAATCGGGACCTTGGAAGTAAATAAGCAGCTGATTCTTAGCTTTATGGTATTATTTATTATTTATAGTACATGCTTATATAACAAACCTCCTATAATTCTTGTTTGGATGACCATGTATATATATCGCGTAATGTGATTTACAGCGTATACTTATGTTAATGACATTGTTTTTACTTGGATGAGACTTACATTAACTCTTTCAGCGCTAAAGGCAATATTGAGCTTTTTGCAAACAATACTGATTCAGGTGAGTCAGCTCGTAACGAGCTGTCTCACCTGAAATCAGCATTGTTTGCCTTGTAGTTATCCAAATATTACGAAACTTTTATATCATATGAAATAGAGTCGCCTGAATTTGAACATGGAAGAGTTTACTTTAAACAATTCGGCGCTGAAAGAGTTAATAAATAAATAAAAACGAGTAACGTAATCGTTGATTTACTGAAAACTTATCAGGACTCAATCCTGCCTTTGTAAAACACACTTTGAATATTTATATTGAATTTGAAACAAGGATTCTGCTTGTAATGTGTTTTACGCCGCCTTCAACAATTGCTTAGCTATGACATTGCGTTTCATGGCTAAGTTGACAGTACTACTGGTTCATTTATCCTGACACCAGAGAGTCAGTCGTTATGCTAGCCCGCAACCGTAAGCGCCAAGGAGGCAGAGCCACTATACTACCATTTGTTAAGGCATGACCCGGCCGGGTATTGAACCCGCGACCTCCCGAACCCCATGCGGATTGAAACGAGGTAAGGTCTTCCATTTAAAAAATACGTGTATAATTTATTTTGAATCAATCCTTATTTTCTTTGTTTGTTCGCTGTTCGCCACCCCCATCAGAGTTGATGATTCGTGAATTGTATGTTATTAATAATTCTATTTTTCAGATATTAATCCTTTGCTGGAAACAGCCGCATTGTAGTACCTTCATAACAAACAACTATTTAAAACATTTTGGGGAAATGATAATCATTCTTTAATTTTCACACAATGAGTGCTATCCTGCCTCAACAATGAACTAATATTAAGCTTAGTTCTCACTCTTTATTTGTCTAAACCTTCTTTCATTTTGGAGGACTCTTTTAGTAGCAGTTAAGGTATCATTATAAAACAAGTCATTCGTGGAATGAATCGGTGCGATGATCACTTGATTAACGGGAAGATCAATTGATAAGTAATCTGATTGATACGGATTCCGTACGGAGTTAAACCCTTTCCCCCATAGAGACGGATTAGACGCATTTGCAATAGACTTTTGAACACATTGTGGCAAAAGGAGAAATTGCTCATAATGAGCAATTTCTCCATTTGCCGCAATGTGTTCAACGCAATTCCTATACACCACGCTTTTTTTTAAAATGAGATTTTCAAAAAAGTTGTCTATAGCGTTTCAAAAATGTGTTGTATGTGGGAAAGGGGTATTCAGATGTGTTGTATGTGGTAAAGGGGTATTCAGATGTGTTGTATGTGGTAAAGGGGTATTCAGATGTGTTGTATCTGGGAAAGGGGTATTCAGATGTGTTGTATGTGGGAAAGGGGTATTTAAATGTGTTGAATGTGGTAAAGGGGTATTCAGATGTGTTGTATGTGGTAAAGGGGTATTCAGACGTGTTGAATGTGGGAAAGGGGTATTCAGATGTGTTCTATATGGGAAAGGATATTCAGATGTTTTGTATATGGGAAAGGAGTATTCAGATATGTTGTATGTGGGAAAGGAGTATTCAGATATGTTGTATGTGGTAAAGGGGTATTCAGATATGTTGTATGTGGGAAAGGAGTATTCAGACGTGTTGTATATGGAAAAGGCGTATTAAGATATGTTGTATGTGGGAAAGAGGTATTCAGATATGTTGTATGTGGTAAAGGGGTATTCAGATGTGCTATATATGGGAAAGGGGTATTCAGATATGTTGTATGTGGTAAAGGGGTATTCAGATGTGTTGTATGTGGTAAAGGGGTATTCAGATGTGCTATATATGGGAAAGGGGTATTCAGATGTGTTGTATGTGGTAAAGGGGTATTCAGATGTGCTATATATGGGAAAGGGGTATTCAGATGTGTTGTATATGGTAAAGGGGTATTCAGATGTGTTGTATGTGGTAAAGGGGTATTCAGATGTGCTATATATGGGAAAGGGGTATTCAGATGTGTTGTATGTGGTAAATGGGTATTCATATGTGTTGAATGTTAGAAAGTGGTATTCAGATGTGTTGTATGTGGGACAGAGATATTCAGATGTGTTGTTTGTGAGAAACGAGTATTCAGATGTGTTGTATTTGGGAAAGGGGAATTCAGATGTGATATATGTGTGAAAGGGATATTCAGATGTGTTGTATGTGGGAAAGTGGTATTAATATATGTTGTTTGTAGGAAAGAGATATTAATATAAGTTGTATGTGGGAAAGGGGTATCAATATGTGTTGTATGTGAGAAAGGGATATTCAGATGTGATGTATGTACCAAATATAATGTTGGGAAAAGGTATTCTGTCATGTAAAACATCTTTGATCATTATCCCGTTTTATTCATGCCATCGCCATGATTATCCCCGACCTTTCTTTTTATTAATTCCAACTTATGTATTGTCTACTTCTTACACAGTATTGATATATATGTTTTGCGATCAGTGTAGAACAAGATCGGACTGAACGAATGTGCAAGCTGAATTTGGTCGATATGTGTACGCAATTGGGGTTTAATGCCGTAAATGCAATTAATAAACAAAACAACTTGCATATCATTACTCATGATGAGTAATTTTTCCTATTGCCACAATGTTTCAAATTGATTCAATAATTGTTTATATATAACCATATTGCTGACTTTAACTTGACATTTCACGACGGTAAGGCTTTTTCACGCCATTATTCAATAAAGCAAGAAACAGCTTTTTTCCACATAGAATGTTGGCCCGTTGGTTTAAGACGAAATCATTGACTTTTAATACACGTCGATTAGAATGATGGCCGAGCTTGGGTTCGAACTCACAACCCCTGGATTGACAGCCCGCGTCGCTACCGACTTAGCTTCCGGGGCTCATACAGAGAAGAACATAAAGATTGACATCGACCTAACGGGATTCTCGCGGGTTTTGAACTCGGGACCATTTCATGACCAACTGTTATAATATTAAAGTGTCAGACTTTAAACATCAAATATCTATACATGATTTTCCCTGTGAACCAATCTGATATCATAATTTTATTTACCATGCTTGAAATACATCACAAAGGGTGTTTATGGTATTTTATGGTCGTAATTTGATAAGTACGAAACCGCTCTTTTTTCATCTTTTCGTAATCAAATATGTACGACCCAAGCTGTCATCACGCCTGATTGAAGAGTGCTGTTAAAAAAGACAATAATGATAAATCTTAAGTATTTTGTTTGAACTTTCGCAATAAACCAAACTGTATATATAAATACTCTTCTTTGTAAAATAAACAATAACAATAAGTATAAATGCATTTCGTTTCATTCCATTTAGAACGTTCTTTAAACGCATACTCTGCACATACTATTGAAATCAAGTTGATATGAACGTACATGTAGTTGTGATGTGACATTGAAATTCGTGGACTAATAAGTAAGGCCAATTTGTTTGTAGAACTAAAAACAACTGTCGAATTATGTTTATGTAGGTTTGTTTAAATCGTAGTTTGTGCCGCTTTCAACAGTAATTCGGTTATTTCACGGCGTTTCCTTATATAGCCGACCGCTTCGAAGGTGTAGTGGTAGAGCGTGCACCACGGGTGCGGGATGTCGTGAGTTCGATTCCATGTCGGGTCATACCGAATACTGTAAAACATAGTAGTTACGACTGCCCTCATTGATGCTCAGGATTGCGGGGTTAGCATAACGACTGAATGATTGGCGTCACGATAAATGGAGCACTGGTAATGGTAACTGACCCAGGATACAACAGCAAAATTGCTGAAAGTGGTGTTAAACACCAAACAATCAATCGATTCCTTATAAAACCGTGATAGCTGAGTTGGTATTGACGATTGCTATCAATCCAGGGTCCGTGAATCCTAATTCCGACTCGTCCATTACATTCTGTCCGATGATTGATGAAAGTCGTTGTGGCGAGCATATCATTCGTATTCCACCAATAGGCTAAATAGTATACGTATTGGGAGGTACATGTCGCTAGTTGATAAGAAAGTGAGCCGTCCCGCGAGAAAACTAACATTGTGGACTCTGCGTAAAGTATCGACCCGGATCAGCATAAGCATGCCACGAACGCTGACCCGGACAGACACTTTTCGCCTCCTGTGGATTTTCTGTCTCAGGAATCATTACTCTATACCCGTATACCCCTGATACGGAATGTGTCGACCCGTATTAGCCTGCGCGAACTGAGCAGGCTGATCTGGATCGATATATTACGCAGTCCATAATGTCGGTTTTCTCATGGAACGGCTCAAGTATGTTAGTTGACATAGTCTGTAAACGCGCGTTATGTAAACTAGTTACCGTGATATAACTGAAATACCATAAACAAGCATTACACTCCAATCATTCAATCAATGTATTAATCAACGTTCATAAGATACGGCCAAATGCTGGCTCTATGCCCAATCACTCGTGTTACCATTCTGCAGCAGAAGACTTGTGAGAACATTCTTGAAATAATGAGAGAATTTCGCCCTTGCCTTCAATGAACCCGGCCGGGTAGCTCAATTGGTAGCGTATCTGACTCGTGATCTGAAGGTCACGGGTTCGATACCCGGTTGCGGCGACATTCTTTCGGGCGATGTTTTCCATTGCCTCTCACCTCTCATCTATGTGAGAAAGTAGTCAGTGGCTTCGAAAGAATGTTGTGTAAGTACTGGTGTGGGAAAGCCAGGAACACATGGGTAGGTGCACTGACCGCCGTGATATGACCAAAGCTGTTGAAAGCGGCGTTAAACTCCAAACCAACAAACAAAAGCCTTCAATGATTTAAACCTTTTAATAATATTTTAAGGTCTAGTTACATGTACCATGTTCTACAATTCCAGAGTTTGCTCTCGATTATGAAATTATCAAAGAGTATCCGCTGTAACGCTTTGATTGTTTAAACCGATTTTGTGGAGACCGTGTCAATATAAAGAAAGATCAGCCGTTACTTCTTCTTTTGTCATTCGACAAGGCTTTATTTCGTTCGATGACCAACGGCACCCCCATTTTTTTTATCTTTGTATTCGTAAGTTTTGCTCTGACCTCTTCCAAGAACAAACCCAGACGAGCCTATTTTACAAAATTCAGCCTTGAAAAGTTTAAACATTTTATTTTCGTTTTACATCAACCACGGTATTTCTTTCTAATTAAGTCCGTAAATTGATTATCGTGCCGCGCCGTGCAAAATGTTTCGTCGTTTCATTTCGATTTTGGCTTTTCATTAAACAAAGTGACTAGGATGATCGATCAATGGGGGGTTACAGTTCTTGTGTATCATCAGATGTCACTCAAATAACTCACCTAAATGTGGGCAAATCATAAAGTCTCTGGTGAAATTACACGTGAACCAAACCTCGCATGAACATTTATTATATGCAGATGCCATTCGACCCATTTTTTGAGGCATGTGGCTCATTTATTTTACCTTAAAAATGATAAATTTGGATGACTTTGTTATAATGACAATCAAACTCTTGAATAATATATAAGCTAGTCAAAGTTAGTTCAGTCATTGAGTCTAATGAATCTATATTGATCCATCTCAATCATTATCACATAGAAGATCATCTTTTTTCGTATTCAAATATGTCTGTATGTATTGAATCTGGGTTCGAAATTAGCAGTAGCAAGTAGCAAATTTGCTTCTTAAAATGGGAACTTGCTATCTGCCAAAATCGTCACCAGTAACAATTTGCATAAACTAAAAATGCACCAATTTTGTACTCGCTTGATGTTTCTGTTCCTATCTGTGCGTAATCAAGTTTAATTATATGCTCTTTTATCAATTTGTTATTAAAAAACCAAATGTCAAGGTAATTGGTTTACACATTATATTACACGAGACAATAATAAGTCCATCAATCGTTTTCGAAGGGGAAACATGTTAGTTATCGATTTTATTCAAGTAATCTCAGGTGATTAAATTAATTCAATTTAAGGGGAATGCTTAATTATGTTATAGTTTATTTTGCTAATTTTACCTGAAAGATGAATTTTCTACCTACTTTCAAAGCAGGTAGCAAGTACTTGCAACCAGCCAAAAAAGTTGATTTCGAACCCAGATGTCAGTAAGGTAACGTGCGAAGGACGGACGGACATATGGCGGAGAGAAGGTTTATCAATAAACATGAGGCATCTTGCCAAAAAACAATTGATTGATACTTTGGTGTTAATGACACCAGCCAGTCAGTCGTAATGCTAATCCTGCAACTCCTGAGCGCGCGAAGGAGGGCAGCCATTACTACCATGATTTAAAAATCTTCGGTGTGACCCGACCGGGGATCGAAACCGCGACCTCCCGTACCCGAGGCGGACGCTCTACCACTACACCACCGAGGCGGGCGCTCTACCACTACACTACCGAGGCGTACGCTCTACCACTACACCGCCGAGGCGGTCGCTCTACCACTACACCACCGAGGCGGACGCTCTACCACTACACCACCGAGGCGGACGCTCTACCACTACACCACCGAGGCGGTCGCTCTACCACTACACCACCGAGACGGACGCTCTACCACTACAACACCGAGGCGGACGCTCTACCACTACACCACCGAGGCGGACGCTCTACCACTACAACACCGAGGCGGACGCTCTACCACTACACCACCGAGGCGGACGCTCTACCACTACAACACCGAGGCGGACGCTCTACCACTACACCATAGTGGAATTTCTGTACCTTTAATAACTCACTCATCTGTTGTTTTCACATTCATTCATTTGGTTCAAAAGACACTATACAGTGCTATATTAATTAAGACTATAGTTGAATTTCTGTACCTTTAATAACTCACTCATCTGTTGTTTTCACATTCATTCATTTGGTTCAAAAGACACTATACAGTGCTCTATTAATTAAGACTATAGTTGAATTTCTGTACACCTTTAACTCTTTCAGCGCCACAGGCAATATCGAGGTTTTTACAAACAATGCAGATTCAGGTGAGTCAGCTCGTAACGAGCTGTCTCACCTGGAATCAGCATTGTTTGCCTTTAAGTTATCAAAAGAGTCACCGGTGAAATAGTCCAAAACTTTCATAAATTGAGAAATGGACCCATCATGTTTTGGAAGAGTCTACTTTAAACAATTCGGCGCTGAGAGAGTTAATAACTCACTCATCTGTTGCTTTCACGTTCATTCATTTACTAATACATCTGGAACCCGCCGTGGCTGAGTGGTTAGCGACGGAGATTTGGAACCGGGCGTCCCGGATTCGATCCCCAGTCGCGGCGCTGTGGTCATGGTGGAGTGCTCTTGCGCAAGGCACATTTCCTAGCCTATAACTTGTTTGTTTAAGTATAGATCATGAATATGTGAACTGTCGCCGTGATATAACTGAAACAATGTTGAAAAAACCTAAACGAACTAATATATCTAACTACACAGTTTTATTAGCCCTTTCCCTCATAAAACAATTCTGCAGCAGACGACTTTGAACATATGTTGTCAAAACATGGAAAATCTCTGTAATTGAAAGGATAACCTATAACGAAAAGTGGAAAACATTGTGGCAAAAGGAGAAATTGCTCGTTTTGAGCAATTTCTTCTTTTGTCACTATGTTTTCAAAAAGCTGTCTGCTGCAGAGGCATTAGAAAGCGTCTATATGAGGGAAAGGGTTAATTGAAAGGATAACCTATGACGAAAAGTGGAAAACATTGTGGCAAAAGGAGAAATTACTCGTTTTGAGCAATTTCTTCTTTTGTCACTATGTTTTCAAAGCTGCAGAGGTGTCAGAAAGCGTCTATATGAGGGAAAGGGTTAAAAGGTGTGCTTGATCATTACATTGAAGGAAATTGTGTAAACTGGCTTCTGAAATTAAAGTATCTCTTTTGTGGGAAGTAAAACAGTATTTGCAAATACCAGACCTTTCAATTAAATGTTAATTCATACTGAACAGCTAATACAGTATTTGCAAATACCAGACCGTTCAATTAAATATTAATTCATACTGAACAGCTAATAAAGCAATGTTCCAGAAAATGTCGACACCCATTCCCGTAGCGTTATCATCTGGCTGATAGGTGCTACAGTCTCAAGCCAAGCTTGCTGCCCTCGGACAAGATGCAAAATAACAGAGTTGCCGCCCGTGTTTCTGCCATCCGCGTTTAACGCTTTACTCGCTGCAAGCGTCTGGTACTTTCCGTCAACCGATAGCGCTACCATTGTCGTCTGTCCGTTATTCGAGTAATTCTTCCTGAAAACGCCCTCCACGAAAAACACAAATAAGTAAACGCCGTCTTTCTTGCATGTGAACATTCCGGAAACTGGATTATAAACGGCGCCGTCATTATGAATGACGTCAGCAAATTGAAGACGCTTGCTGTGCATCCGATGACCAAGCTTCTTGGCTCGTGGATCAGGAATGATATCACGTGTCTTATCTAGTCTGGCAAAAAAGCTATATTTCACGTCTCCTGAAAAAATAGAAATTTTAATAAAAATCTCTTCCTCAGAGTTATATTTGTTTATTTATGTTAGACGAGCTTACGCTTGCATGACGACCTATGTAATAAGAAAAGAAAATGGCAACAACAATTCAATCGAAAAATATAGTTATTCCTCCTTTAAAAGATAGTTTAAAGAATGGTCGATAAAGTCAATTGAGTAAATGGGCTTAATTTGCTAGCCTCGAGCCGCGAAAGCCCAATCCGTAACGACGAGGGCTATCAATCCAGGGTGGTAAGCTCAAACCACGACTCGACCATTCATCATTTTCGAGATTTGACAAATGATTGTGTCAGTGTTATACGTCCCCAACCAATGGACTGTGACCCGGTAGTTTAGTCGGTAACGACGCGGTTTATCGATAAAGGGGCTGTGAGTTAGAAGCCCAGCTCGGCCAACATTTTTTCCGAAGTTTGAAAAAAACACTTTGACAAGCGTCCTTCGTCTTCGGCCAATTGGCTAACAGTCTATGTGGAAAAGCAGCACATTGCATGGTAAGTATGTTGTGTGGAGTACTTGTGTGAGAAAGCCAGCAAACTCATGAGTTGGTGAACGTGCCGCCGTGATTTGACTAAACAATTGTTGAAAACGGCGTCTAACTCCAATCAATCAATATATGAGCCGTTTCACGAGAAAACTAACATTGTGGAGTCTGCGTAAAATATCGACCCTGACCAGCCTACGCATGCCTCGCAGGCTAATCCGGGCGGACACTTTTCGCGGACTGCGCAGGCTAAACTGGGTAGATACATTACGCGGAGTCCATAATGTTTTTTTTTTCACGGAATGGCTCATATCATATATCTTCCACCAAAGGGCTAGACAGTATATGAGGGAAGGAAGCCCGTTACCTGTTAAGGAGAGGCGCGAAGAAGTCATGAGACACACACATGATTATCTCTTTTAGCGCCGAATTTCCAAAAGTAGACTCTTCTATATTCAAACTCGGGAGAATCCATATTTCAAGTGTTTGTTGATATTTTAAAAAGAGAAAACATTTATAATGTATTTGGTATAACCCGGCCGGGGATATAACTCACCCCCCCCCCCCCCCGCCCCACCCCCACCACCCCCTCCCGCAGCCGAAATTGACTCTCTAGCACTACATAACCGATGTTATCTCGGTCTACAGAAAGGCTAAACAAGAGAACATATAGAGATAGATAGAAGAACAAGATACATCATTACCTTTGTCTTTGTTATCAGCTTCAAACCCTTTCCCTAGGTCACCAGCATCGTGTATCACGTTGTTTTTAAGTTTATCTTCAATCCCACGAATTCTCTCTTCAACACCATTTCCAATGGATCCATCCCGAACAAGCTTCTCCAAATCCTTTACCATTGTACGTATATAAAGTTTCTCCTTAGACAGCGATTTGAGCGCCATGTTCATTTTCATCTTTACTTCATCCGAAATACCTCCATCGTTTCCGTTGTGTTCATTTTCTTCCACGGGGTTCCTCACTGGTTGCAGATCAGACGAACCCGTGTCGGATGAACTTTGACTGTTGCCAGACTCTTCTTCCGACAGCGTTATATTGCCGATCATCTCCTCTATGTCATCGATTCTCGTTTCTACAAACGAGAGGTCGCGGCGGAACTTCCCCATTTCCGTGAAGATGAAGTCGATGGTACTCTGCATTTTTTTCAGTTTTGGGTTTCCATGTACGCCGCGCAATAGTACAACAAAAGCAAACAATGCACCACATTTAATCACACACTGTCGCATTTTGTTGCTGGGTGTATCCTTTTAAAATATTTCAAGTACAAAATTATAAACAGGTCTGGTTAAAATCCTAAGAAAACCCAAAACAGCACTGCTAGTTTTAATTACTGATCTTTACGTGCAAAAATTACCGACACGCAGAAAGGTTTCGCAATGGCTACACAAGATAACTAAACGACCGTACGCACGTCTTCAGTCGTTGTCTAGTGTAAAGTTCCCCGGTCTTATAGAGCTTGGTAAGTGGTGCACTTAAACACATTTCCAACATACATCTGAAGTAGACGACTCTGAAATATTTAAGAAATAACATGGAAAAAACTGTATAAATGAACGTATAATTATCGAATAAGTTTGAAAATATTGTAGCAAAAGGAGAAATTTCTCATTTTCAGCAGTTTCCTATTTCTGCCACATTTTCTTTTAAAACTCTTCAGCTGTAGATGCATATAATTGCGTCAGGAAAACAGGAAGAGGTAGTTGATATGTAGGAAGAGTAAATTGCATTCGCACTGAATCATCAAACCCTTCGCCGTCCGAGTGCATATTACATACATAGAGGATTATTACATGAGTGGTCATTCAATACGAAATTTTATTAAACGAGTTTTCTAAAATTGATAAAAACGAGCCTTGGCGAGTTTTTAGCAATTTTAGAGAACGAGTTTAATAAAGTTCTGTATTGAATGACCACGAATGTTATGTTCTATTTATATAATGAATTCCAATTCGACGATTATTAGCGCAAAATTTATATAACGTCGCTATATAGCGCGGTCATTTTCAATGCTTTTCATTATGACGTTACGTAGCATTGTTATTAGACTAGTTATATACCGAAAAATATAGAATGACGTTATTTCACGCTGGCGACGTCATTTATGATATAAATGTATATACACATTTTGCTAAAATGTTTTCATCTCTATTCAATAATGATTTTGTCATTAAGAGAAATCTTTTGAATTTTTTCCTACATGTTTGCAAAGCCGTCTTCTGCATATTTGATGTATGTGCGAAAGGGTAAACAATGATGGATCCGGGTCTGGGGATTTGGGGGTCTTATTTGAAATTAGAACCCCGCTAGTTTAGATATACTGATATGTCTTTAAAATTACTGATGTCAGGGTAGAGTGTCATTAAAACCCCAAACCCACATACGCGGCTGTTATATTTAAGCCGTTTTACCTTCTTCCTGAAAACCCCGTTACGTGACATCACACACAATATGTGAGTGAAATGTTGTTAATTTGCTTGATGTATAGAACTGTTTTAAGATTGCTAGATGTATAGCACTGATTTAAGATTGCAAGATGTATAGTACTAATTTAAGATTGCTAGATATATAGCACTGATTTAAGATTGCTCTAGTTGATAGCGAACAGTGAAGGTTCTGATAAGATTGCACATATATATATGAGCCGTTCCACGACAAAGCCATCATTATGGACTCTGCGTAATGAATTGACCCAGATCAGCCTGTGATGTCCGCGCAGTTTAATACGGGCCGACATATTCCGTTTCAGGGGGGATAGAGGTATAGAGTCATGATTCATGAAACAGAAAATCCACAGGAGGCGGAATGTGTCGGCCCGGATTAACCTGTGCGGACTGCGCAGGCTGATCTGGATCGATACATTACGCAGAGTTAATAATGATAGTCTCACTATCGGTATGTTAAACAAGAGTCCCCCTTTCGCCTGATACGGCTCTATTGTTTGTTTTTAACCCTTTCAGCTGACGACTTTCGAAAAACACGAGAACGAGAAATGCAAAATGAGAACTTGCTTATTATTAAAAACTTCCACTGTTGTCATAATGTTCTCATTTCCATTCAATAATTATACTTCTATATTGAGAATGTGTCAACATTTGTGCATAGATGTTTTCAAACCCGTCTTCTGCATATTTGTTGTATATTAGAAATTGTTATTCTTACCAATGGATTCGGGTCTTGCGGTCTCTCCTGCAGCGGTTAGCCATCATAATCCTTTCCCACATACAACAACTCTGCAACGGACGACTTGGAAAACAATTCAGACACAAATATAATGGGCAGATGGGACTAAGACGGGATTGCACACATTCACTGTCTCGTCCGAGTCTTCACTGTTCGCACAAGCAACATGACACCGAATCACTTGACACGGCAAAGTCCTTATGTTCTCAATGGTTCAATCCCCCGATCACAAGTTTGACCCGGTTTAATAGACAAAACACTTGACTGAGAGCGAATAAAAGTTACTTCCGTCTTTTTTTTTTTTTTTTTTTTTTTTTTCCTTATTTACGACCCGGACCTGCACGTTTCATTTACGGTTTTTGTTATTAATTTTTTATTTGTATTTTTTTAATCTGCTTTCAACAATGTTTTATTCATATCACGGCGGTTTCCTTGTACTGCTGATCAATTACTCCTGGTACCAGCGCATCAATCGTAATGCTTTAAATCCATGTAACACTGAGCGGTAAGCAGGAAACCAAAATTACCATTTATAAATATGTTGATTTCCCGACCGGGAATAACTCACTTACCGTTAGCCGAGCCCCGGTAGCTCAGTCGGTAGCGACGCGGGCTGTCAATCCAGGGGTTGTGAGTTCGAAACCCGGCTCGGCCAACTTTCTTTCCGACGATGGATAAAAGTATATGCGGCATTCGTCTTCCACCAATGGGCTAAGTCTATGTGGAAAAAGCAGCCAGTTGCTTGGGAAGATTGATGTGTGGAGTACTGGTGTGAGAAAACCAGGAAATGCATGAGTAGGTGAACTGGCCGCCGTGATATAACTGAGAAATTATAATAAAAAGGCGTTAAACCCCAATCAATCAATCAATCAATCAATCAATTAATTAATTAAACAATCAATCAATCAATTTATCAATTAATCAGTCAATCAATCAACCAACCAATCAATCAATCAATCAACCAACCAATCAATCAATCAATCACTTCCGTCATGTTTGTTTTGGTTTTTAATTTTCTTTGTTAGCGACCCGAACCCGCAGGTTCTATTTACGATTAATTTATTTAGTTTTTCTGTACGGTGTTTCATGTCACTTTCAACAGTATTTTAGTCATATCACGGCAGTTCCTTTGTACTGCTGATAAATTAATCCTCGTACATATTTATTTATTTATTGGAGTTTTACGCCGTTTTCAACATTATTTCAGTTATATCACGGGGACAGTTCACTTATTCATGATCCCTGTGTAAACAAACCAGTACTAGGCTAAACAAAATGTGCCTTGCCCAAGTGTACTCCACCATGACCGTAGTGCAGCGACTGGGGATCGAACCCGCGACACCCGGTTTGGAAATCCCCGACTCCTCGTACATATAGCAGTGCATCAATCGTAAAGAGTTATATCCCTGTAGCACTGATCGGTACGAAGGAAACCACAGCTACCATTTATAAAAAATAATTGATGACCCCCATCGGGAATCGAACCCTAGTATCCCGCTCTCGTCGGGGGCGCTCTAGTCATTCTATCACTGAGGACCATCTACGGCCAATCTGCTGCAGACAACTTTGAAAACATCTAGACGAAAATGCGAAAACTCTCCGCAAATGAAAAGTATAATAGCGAATAGAGTTGAAATGATTGTAGCAAAAGGGTTAATTGCTCGTTTAAATCAATTTCGTCTTTTGTTACAATTTGTTTCAAAAGTCGCCTGCTGTAGAGCTGTCAGAAAACGTCTATATGTGGTAAAGGGTTGTTAAACAAACGTCTGACAAAGAGATTGGAAACTTAGCCCTAGAGAAAAATAGACTTCGAGAAGTTTAAAAAAAAAAAAAAAGGGAACATATATCATGTATTAATACAGTTGAAAACATCGTGACAAAAAGAGTAATTGTTCGTAATGAGCAGTTTATCAATTTGCATTAATGATTTTTGTAAGGGGTAATACTGCAAATGTGTCACAATGTGCCTGCATGCGGGGGGAAGGGTCAAGAAAATACGATATGAGCCATCTCGCGAGAAAACCAACATTGTTGACTCTGAGTAATGTATCGACCCGGATCAGCCTACGGATGCCGCGCAGGCTTACCCTGATAGACACTATTCGTCTTCTTTGGATTTTCTGTTTCAGGAATCATTAATTTATACATCTATCCCCCTGATACGGAAAGTGTCGTCCCGGATCAGCCTAATCATGCCGCGCAGGCTTACCCTGATAGACACTATTCGCCTTCTGTAGATTTTCTGTTTCAGGAATCATTACTTCATACCTCTATCCCCCTGAGACGGAATGTGTCGGCCTGGATCAGTCTGCGCGGACTGCGCAGGCTGATCTGGGTCGATACATTACGCAGAGGCCGTAATGTTGGTTTTCTCGCGGGACGGCTCATATGTATACGATATAAAGATAGGAAGATTTGACGAGTTGCAAAGTAACACGATGTAAGAAGACTTTCTATTGGCTGAAATCTTAATTGCTTCTCATTGTATGCTGACAAATAACAATTTGTGTAAAAAGACTTTCGATTGGCTGAAATCTTAATTGCTTCTCATTGTATGCTGACGAATAACAATTTGTGTAAAGAGACTTTCGATTGGCTGAAATCTTAATTGCTTCTCATTGTATGCTGACGAATAACAATTTGTGTTTTTTTATCGAAATAGAATCTTTATTTATGTGGGAAATATATTTTCTTCCCTTTTCCGTTTGATTTTGACCTAAATAGAGATAGGAAGAACTGAAGATGAATTCAGAAACATATATTGCATTGGTCATATACTATTGTTTTATTCATTTGTTATTTTAAGAATGATTTTCTGCCTTAAACATTTGTGGAAAAACAATGAAATTGTTGGTTAATTAGATTTGCATTTTTGACACTTTTGATACATATTTAAAAACACAGAATATATAATTTTGAATAAAATGTCCTCTTTTTCCAAAATGATGTTGATTGTCGAGAGCTGTAGAGATGTCAAAAGTCATCCGCAGCACGAACAATTTAAACCACCCATTGTTTCGCTCTGCGATTTCGTCGACAAGCCTACGAAGAATGCCGATCTTTAGCGAATTCATAAGAAAACTGCCAACTAACAGGGATGTATTGCCTTAAATTAGCCTCGGACTTCGTCTATGAATGTCTTAATCTAACAGTCTTTGTGGCACAAGCAATTAGTTGCTTGAAAAGACTTGTTGTGAGGAGTAATGTTGTGATAAAGCTAGGAAACACATGGGTAGGTGAAATCTCTGCTTAGATATGACTTAAACATTGCTGAAAACGGCGAAAAAGCCAACAATCTTGAATTGTCCTGACATTGCTTTCAATTCTATTTGATGAATGTTTTTCGGCATTTTCAGTTAGGTAAATTACCAGGTTTACTGGTATTATTCCGACACCGATGCACCAGACGTAATTCCACCCCGCAACATCCAAGCATTCCTATGTATGACACAGGGATCGAACCTTGGTCCCAAGCTATCAATGCGATCGCTTCAAACACTGAAATACAACAGAAAGATGGTCTTTCGAACTAAACATCCTATATCTTGTATAGTCGGTATATGTCATACCAAATATTTCCGAAACTTATTGCACGTAATTATGTCGACCTGGGACGACTCTGAATAGTCTCTGATACTATTCTGCACGAACGCGAAGGCTGATCTTGATCATCGCTGATCGCTAGGTCCCGGATGTCGGTTTAATATCAAACCCTCTACCACATTCAGACGCATCTCGACGCACCTGCTGTAGACGACATTATTTATTTTATTGGGGTTTTACGCCGCTTTCAACATTATTTCAGTTATATCACGGCGGCAGTTCATTTATTCATGATCTCTGGGTAAACAAACCAGTACTAGGCTAGAAAATGTGCCTTGTCCAAGGGCACTCCACCATAACCGTAGTGCCGCGACTGGGGATCGAACCCGGGCCACCCGGTTTCGAAATCCCCGAAGCTAACCACTCGACCACAGCGGATTCCGTAGACGACATTAGGAAACAGTGTGGCCAAAAGAAGAAATTGCTCATAATGAGCAATTTATTCTTTTTGTCACACATCTTTAAACATTTATTTAATTATCATACTTTCATTTATGCAGAGGATCTTTATTTTTAACAAGACGTTTTCAAATTTGTCTGCCGCAGATTTGTTGTATGTGGGGAAAGGTTTATAGTATATTTTAGGCTTATCATAGCTCATAGGTAGACGATCAAATAAATGTTATATAGACTGACTTTAATGTGTAGAATCAAACAACAGAAACACGATTTATTATTATGCCGAATTTATATTCCCCTTCAAAAGGGCGTGCTGACAGACTGGTTCGTACATATTTGATTACGAATTGATGTAATAGAGTCGTTTCGTACATATTAAATTACGTACACAGTCAAAATGCACCAATAAATTAAGGGATGTCTGGTATTTAGTAATATTCCTGCATGGTAAATACAGTTTATAGTTCCCGACACTTAAAAGCTGCCCCTAGGGTTTAAAGACGAGGACGTGTCGGGGAGATGGGGGTTTAATGCATTTTTGTTTAAGTATCACATTTATCCTTTCCAACATACAACAAAACTGCAGCTGACGAATTTGAAAACCTCTATGGAAAACGGTGAACAGACTCATTAAAAAATAAACTTATTGAATATAGTTGGAAACACAGTGGAAAATGAAGACATTACACATCATTTAGGCACTTTCTAATTTTGCCACAATGTTTTTAAAGTCGTCTGCTGCGGGTAAGTAAGAATGTGTATGTAAGTGGGAAAGGGTTAACATTCTCACACGAGACACACGAGACACTCCCTAAACATGATAGAAACGGCTTCACCATTTCGTTCCTGATTTGATTTTTGCTTTTGTCACGACGTTTTAAAAAGTCGTTTGGTGCAGGTAGAGGATAACCCGACTACAATATTTCAAATGTCGTCTGCTGCGGGTACGTTAGAATGTGTATGTAAGTGGGAAAGGGTTAACATTGTCACACGATACACACGAGACACACGAGGCACACGAAACACACGTGACACACGAGACACACGAGACACACGAGACACACGAGACATGCGAGACACACAAAACACACGAGACACACGAGACACACAAAATACACGAGACACACGAGACACACAAAACTCACGAAACACACGAGCCACACGAGACACACGAAACACACGAGACACACGAGACACACAAAACACACGAAACACACGAGAAACACGAGACACACGAAACACACGAGACACACGATACACACGAAACACACGAAACACACGAGACACACGAGAAACACAAAACACACGAGACACACGAGACACACGAAACACACGAGACACACGATACACACGAAACACACGAGACACACGAAACACACGCTACACACGAGACACACGAAACACACGATACAAACGATACAAACGAGACACACGATACACACGAAACACACGAGACACACGAGACACACAAAACACACGAGACACACGAGACACACGAAACACACGAGACACATGATACACACGAAACACACGAGACACACAGAACACACGAGATACACGAGACACACGAAACACACGATACACACGAGACACACGAAACACACGAGACACACGATACACACCAAACACACCAAACACACGATATCTATATCATTGTGTAGTCAAGGAGGTCTCTACTAACTTCGGATATTTATATCATTGTGTAGTCAAGGAGTGCTCTACTAACTTCGGATATTTATATCATTGTGTAGTCAAGGAGGTCTCTACTAACTTCGGATATCTATATCATTGTGTAGTCAAGGAGGTCTCTACTAACTTCGGTTATTTATATCATTGTGTAGTCAAGGAGGTCTCTACTAGCTTCGGATATTTATATCATTGTGTAGTCAAGGAGGTCTCTACTAACTTCGGATATTTATATCATTGTGTAGTCAAGGAGGTCTCTACTAACTTCGGATATCTATATCATTGTGTAGTCAAGGAGGTCTCTACTAACTTCGGATATTTATATCATTGTGTAGTCAAGGACTGCTCTACTAACTTCGGATATTTATATCATTGTGTAGTCAAGGAGGTCTCTACTAACTTCGGATATCTATATCATTGTGTAGTCAAGGAGGTCTCTACTAACTTCGGATATTTATATCATTGTGTAGTCAAGGAGTGCTCTACTAACTTCGGATATTTATATCATTGTGTAGTCAAGGAGGTCTCTACTAACTTCGGATATTTATATCATTGTGTAGTCAAGGAGGTCTCTACTAACTTCGGATATTTATATCATTGTGTAGTCAATGAGGTCTCTACTAACTTCGGATATTTATATCATTGTGTAGTCAAGGAGGTCTCTACTAGCTTCGGATATTTATATCATTGTGTAGTCAAGGAGGTCTCTACTAACTTCGGATATTTATATCATTGTGTAGTCAAGGAGGTCTCTACTAACTTCGGATATCTATATCATTGTGTAGTCAAGGAGGTCTCTACTAACTTCGGATATTTATATCATTGTGTAGTCAAGGAGTGCTCTACTAACTTCTGATATTTATATCATTGTGTAGTCAAGGAGGTCTCTACTAACTTCGGATATTTATATCATTGTGTAGTCAAGGAGGTCTCTACTAACTTCGGATATTTATATCATTGTGTAGTAAAGGAGGTCTCTACTAACTTCGGATATTTATATCATTGTGTAGTCAAGGAGTGCTCTACTAACTGTTACAGTCCGAGCTGTGTTTCACATCACTTCTAATAATCTTTTCATAAAATCATTAAACATTTTCCACGCAGACGCGTTTTGAAGCATTTGATGCAGACCACTTCTGAAAAGTGTGTGGCAAAAGAAAGAAATGCGCATTTCGAAGATGTTTGCTTGTTTTCAATAGTATTACAATTTATGGGAAAATGATAAATATTTTTTTTCTTTTTTTTGTAAAGTATTTATCAACAGCGTAATCATTTCAAAATCTGGTAGTTTTAGAGAAGATTGATTATAGACATTGTAAAGAGTTTAATCTGCCAACGAGGAGAATACTTTTCAAGTCTTCTTCTAAGTATGTGCATGTATTTGCACGGGATTAAATTATTTTAGTTATTTCTGAAGAGGCCATTCTTACCATGTTAGTCTTTATCCGGGAATCGAACCCACATGCCTTTACACATACATGTAGTCTGCATATAGCCCGTTGTTGTGACAAGTGGGAAACGAATGACGCATGTCGCATTGACTTGTGTCAAACGTTGGAAAGAATTTTGGCCGAACTTGGGTTCGAATTAACACACCCTTGAAAGGGGGCCTGCGTTTCGTGTGACTGAGCTACCGAGTCTCGGCTGTAAAACATTATAGGTACAAAACCGATTATTTATTCGTTTTCCATAAAATACATCTGCAGCATAAGTGTTAACAGTTATCTATATTTAACATTTCCCTCATAAAGACGCTTTTTGACGCCTCTGCAGCAGACGGCTTTTTGAAAACATAGTGACGAGCAATTTCTCCTTTTGCCACAATGTTTTCCACTTTTAGTCATAGGTTATCCACTCAATGATAGAGATTTTCTATTTTTTGACAAAATATGTTTAAAATCGTCTGCTGCAGAATTGCTGGAAAGAGTTAAGCAAAAAGATACAATTGTACAATTCTGTTGCAATTTCCCGATTTCGCCTAAAAGCAAGTGGGAAATCCTTTTATGTAATAAACATAAAACTGTTCATAAATGGTCATAACCGAAAGCTGGGACAACTAATACGTATTAGTCGTCCCTGTCGAAAGAGAGAACAAAATAAAATTCGTTCTGTGCATGAATAATTAAATCACATCGGGCGAGACGATTTGAGCGATCTTCTTTTTTTACATATATGTTGCCCCAATGTTTCAACCTTTATATTCAGGTATTATATACATATCCCATGTTTTGCCTAGATTTTTTTTTTTTCAAAGTTGCCTGCTGCGGGTTTGTTGTAGAGAAACACTTTAATTATCACAGACCCATAAATACATCATTCGGACCACAGCCCTATATAACAGGTAGAACATGTACCTTTGTGAATGCTCGTATAATTACCAACCTGCAAACCACTCACGATTTTCGAGTGCGGTAGACGGAATAATGCATTTAAACACATATCGGAGTCGTTCCAGAGCTAAACCAACATTATTGAGTCTGCGTAATGCATTGAACTGGATTAGCCTGCGCAGTCCCCGAACGCTAATCCGGGCCGACACATTCCGTCACCAGGGGATAGAGGTATAGAGTAATGATTCCTGAAACAGAAAATCCACAAGAGGCAAGTGTCTCTGTCTCTGTCTGCCTGCATGTCTCTGTCTGCCTGAATGTCTCTGTCTGTATGTGTGTGTGTGTCTCCCTTTATCTGTATGTCTGTCTCTCGTTCTCTGTCTCTCTCTGTCTCTCTCTCTGTCTCTCTTTGTCTCTCTCTGTCTCTCTCTCTCTCTCTCTCTTTCTGTCTCTCTATGTCTTTCATTCTCTATATGTATGTCTCTGTATCACTCTGTCTGTCTCTCTGTATGTCTGTCTCTTTTTCTGTCTCTCTCTTTCAATCCTCTTTCTCTCTCTATCTTTCTCTATCTTTCTCTCGCTCTCTGTCTGTAGTCTGTCTGTGATATTGTACACCAATTTCTTGTGCTTTTATTTCATTTCACCAGAAAGCAAAGTAATAATCCAACTGTGACGGTTTACTCTCTCTCTCTCTCTTTCTGTCTGTAGTTTGTCTGTAATATTGTCCACTAATTTCTAGTGCTTTTATTACATTTCACCCGAAAGCAAAGCAATAATCCAACTGTGACGGTTTTCTCTCTCTCGAATCAAAGCGTCTCTGTTTACAAAGAACTTTTTATTTTTGTCTAAAAATCATGAAGAGAAATTGAACAGAAAGTGTCTGGTAAATGAAAGTTCAATTCATTAAAACGACGCCGTACATTTGGGAAATGATATTAGCTTATTATTTTGGCAATAAAATGCAGATTGGCCACACTTCTGCGGTTTCACTGATGTATTATGTCGTAATGTATTAAATTATAGCATTGAAATGGAACAAATGACTTACGCTGTATCAAAAAGGGGTTCTGTACTTTGTCCCGTATCAATAATACATTAATTTGGTTGTTTGCACGTGTAAAAACGCCTCTTTCATCATTTCGTGTAGTAATTTCATAGCGCCTTTTTAGGTAAGTTACCCCTATTACTACTGAGCTATTTACCTTGGCGCAAGCGAATCTGTCGTTATGCTTATCCCACAATCCCGATCGCATAAGAGTAAAACTATATCACTTCATTTGTTTGGTATGACCTGGCCGGTGATCGAATCCGCGGCAACCGAGGAGAACGCTCTACCATTCACCACCCATGTGGTGGATAAAAATACATTAATGAACAATGTCTTACGAAAACAAAACAATCTTATTCGACAATAAGAATACAGACAAAACTAAAACATACACAAACTTACATGTGAACCACGTATAGCGATGTTCCGTCTTTATGTATTACAGTAGATCGTATCGACCAAAGAGGTCTCGAAGAAAGGTGAAGTGAATCACAAGTCTTGCGGTGTATAAAGGACATTTTAATAAATGTCAAAGAACTCGTGTGGGTCATAACTGACCCTCTTAGTCAATTACAAAAAGAAAAAAAAAAAAAAAAAAACACTGCCAGAAAGGGAAAACTATACAGCATGAAGAAAGCAATATAAACAGTACACAATTAACAGTATGAAACAACATCAAATACTTATTACAATTATCCAATTGCACCTGGTGGTGGAGGTTGGGAGGAGGTGGAATTAATCTATTTTGAAGTGATTAATAAATAATGTTGCGGATCTAAATTCTAATAGACGAGTGACGAAGACTGCAACCGAAATGGCCTATACAGGCCACGTGATAGCAGCTTCTTTTGATTGGTTTACGCATGTAAACAAGACAGGTGCTCTTGATTCTTGTAAACGGGAGTATAATTGTTCTAGATAATCAACAATAGAACAAAGGTATTCACTAAATGCCCTACAATCCATAAAACATGTTATGGTGGCATCAACTATCATTTATACATCTGCTTACAGGGAATACTCAGATGAGTCTGTGTATCAGTACAGTCACATCAGCGCCTTCACTGTCCGTATAAATGTAGGTGTGTCCTCGACACATGGAACTAGAACTGTTTCCAAATTTGTTTAACGCCAATTTTGGGACTAGCAGAGCCCCTGTCTCTTAGTCTATAGCCACACGGGCTGTCAGTTCAGGGGTAATGAGTTCGAGCCCAGCTCGTCCAGTATTATTTCCGACATGTAACACATATCTGTGCCTCAAGCGGCATTCGTCTTTCACCAAGGGACTGGCTGTATATGTGGAAAAACAGCAAGTTGCTTGGAAATACTACTATGTTGAGTACTAATGTGAGAAAGCCAGGATAAGCATGGGTACGTGAACTGGTCACCGTAATACGACTGGACAATTGCTGGAAAAGTCGGTAAACCTAAATCAATAATCAATACTGTAAGAGAGAATCGGAGGTAGAACGAAGACTTTGTTGTTTAAATATCTCATGTCCCATTTTCTTTTAAACTATGGGATCTCCACATGCACCTGGCGATACCAAACATGGAAGCAATATATTTTCCTAGTTTGCACTCAGATTATATTACGATTGACGCATCAGTATTAGGAGAAATAACACAAAGTAGAACTGGTAATTTACCAAGTACACACCGTGATATATCTGAAATACTGTTGCAAACGGCGTAAATGACCACTTAAAAAAATACTAATCAGACATTGTGTATTTAAAAGCTGATCTTGGTCGTAAATGTCGTTTCCTATTTCATTTTATTCCAAGGTTCTATTAACAATTTGTTTCAAAACCTTTGTTAAATTGTTAACAAAGAAACCGAGTGTAATTAGAACGGTTATTTTCTATATACAATTCTGACTTCTTTATTAAAGTATCTGTCAAGTAGATGGTTTAGCCACAGGGTTGTCTGATACCCGGCGAACTTAAGTAAATCAGTACGTTTGGCATTAACCAACAATGGCGACTAGATTGGTCATCTCCTCTTTATGATTTGGCTTGAAGGTTCTCACATTTAGTTCTTCTCAAAAAGGGAGATAACGTTGTGAGGTATATCGATTCTATTTAAGATTTGTCGTTCCTTTAATAAAGCTAATTGTGAGTTTTTAGGATAGTTAAAAGCCCTATTAACGTTGTTGTTAATATTTTCCTTCAATCGGTTCAAATTAAAACAAATGTAAACAATTTATATATATATATATTTCTTCTTGGCCTTTTACCAAAATCGATTCACACCAATGCACAAGATTGCTCTGCTTTGTTGGTGTACTGGTAGAGTTTTCGTCTTGAGTGCGGGTGTTCGCGGGTGCGATCCTGGGCCAGGACATACCAAATACGTTTAAATGGTAGTGATGACTTTACCTTCCTTGGAGCTCATGAGTGTGGGGTTATCATAACAACTGAATAGTTGGTGTCTGAATATATGAGCGCCTTCACTGTACGATTTTATGTAGGTATGTCCTCGACGCATCGTTTTACAAAAGAAGCTATAACTGTATCCCAGTTTTACACCAATTTACCTTAATATGATCCCGTAACGGAGATTATACAGAAAACCCGTTATGTGTGGGAGACTAGCCGAGCCCTAGGCGATTAGTAGATAACCAAGCGGGCTGTCTATCCAGGAGTCATGAGTTCGAACCAACCTCGTCCAGCACTGTTTCCGAAAAGTAGCACAAATATGTGCGGCAAGCGGCATTCGTCTTCCACCAATGGACTGGCTGTCTATGTGGAAAAACAGCCAGTTAGTTAGAAATACTACTAGGTTGTTACCAACATTGGAAGCAATGGATTTCTCTCGTTGGCACTCATCACAACAGATTATATTATGATTGACGCATCAGTATTCGTAGAAATAACACAAAGTAGTACTGGTAATTTACCAAGGACACAGCGTGATATATAAGAAATACTGTTCAAAACAGCGTAAATCACCATTAAATAACACAAAGAAGTACTGGTAATTCAACAAGGACACACCGTGATATAACTGAACTAGTGCTGAAAACAGCGTAAATCACCATTAAATAACACGAAGTAGTACTGGTAATTAAACAAGGACACACCGTGATATATCTGAAATACTGTTGAAAACAGCGTAATTCACCATTAAAAAATAAAAAAGATCTTAATCAGACATTGTGTAGTTAAAAGCTGATCCGGGTCGTAAATGTCAATTCTTATATCGATTTATTCGAAATTTCTATTAACAATTTGTTTCATTTTTTTGTTTAAAATGCTTACAAGGAGAACGGGTATTATTTGAACAGTTCTTTTCTCCCCCTTCGACTCACTGGTGTCTGGATAAATGGACAAGCAGCTCTGAAAACCTACTCAGAAAACGTCTTGATACAACTAAAACATGTGGCGTGAAACAACATACAAATTGAATGCGGTTGATTCCATGACGCATACATCGGTAGTGGTCGACATAAGTTGTAATAAATTCCTGATTCTAAATCAATGTGAAATAAAACGTTTGGTTTGCTGTACATAGAGAGACTCGATTGTACGAGCTTTAACGAAGGTACAGTGTCAGCCTTTATTCAATGCATTGCTACGACCAATATATTCCCAATAGTTCTATGATAACAAGGTGTGTGAAGTTAGCACGTAGGTCGTAGCTCGTAGGTCGACACTCAAATTTATTTTCAGAAAGTGTCGACCTGGCGCGTAGGTCGTAGGTCGACACTCAAACTTATGTTCAGAAAGTGTTGACCTGGCACGCAGGTCGTAGGTCGACACGCAAACTTATGTCCTGAAAGTGTTGACCTGGCGCGTAAGGTTATAATGTATGAATTAACTTTTGTGAACAGTAAAGCTACACATTGCACTGTTCTTCTGTACAGGCTTATCAAAATATATACAGATCGCATTTTACTGACACAAGATTGATTGAAGCGTACGTCATCATGTGTGAATTATGATAAGACGGAGCAGAAGTACATGCTGATCTGAACCTACACTGTTCGGAAATGTAAATTTGTCAATACAGTTGGACGGGCTTATATTATCTTAGCTTATAGTATTACCGCATATATACTAGTTTTATCCACGATTAAATTTAAAATATCACGAACAAATAAAAATTGATGAAAAATATTGCAAATTCGAAAGGGAAATATTATCCATTAAAAACACTACTTGTGAAAGATCGTCTGTTTTAAGTCTGTTTCAGCGATCACAAAACTCAGTTATGAAACAATATTTCACACAGTGTCGGAAAATAGCTCTCTAAATAAAAAATCCTTTTTCAGATTTTCTCAAAGCGAGTTTTTCTTATTTGTTCAAACATTATGCTTTTTTGTCCAGATCAAACGTACTGTCTTGGACGGATTTGAAAATGATCTTGAGGAATCGGACCAAATCGTATAAAAGTTTAAATAAAACGCATACACTTTTTGAAAAAAATGCTTCAATTCCTTAATGTTTATCTTCATGTACACTTTCTAAAGATATTGTTCATGACAAGATTGGTGCGAAGTGCCTAATAGGGTTTTTAGCTCGATTATTCGAAGAATAATGGGAGCTTTACTACTCGCCGTCTCTGTCGGCGTCTGTATCTCCGTCGGCATCGGCGTCCGCTTAAAATGTTAGGGCAAGTTGGCATTTTATTTCATAAGTACTTGTGCTAGGGCTTTCATATTTGGACTATAGTTACATCTAATACCTTTCTTTACATTGAATGCTGAAGATGCTGAGTGTGACCTTATTTTTGGGATAAAAAACATGATTTTGGGTGGTTAAAGTTTTAGGGCAATTTGGCATTTTCATTTCTTTTTTCTTTCTCAGTAGGTTCTTGTGCTAGGGCTTTTATATTTGGCATATAATTACATCTTATACCTTTCTTCATATTGAATGCTGAAGATAATGAGTGTGACCTTCTTTTTTTGGGTAAAACACATGATTTTGGGTGATTAAAGTTTTAGGGCAAGTTGGTATTTTCATTTACCTTCTTTACTTGTTATCAATAAGTACTTGTGTCAGGGCTTTCATATGTGGAATACAATTACATATTATACCGTTTGTCACATTGATTGCTGAAGATGCTGGGTGTGACATTCTTTTTCGGGGTAAAACACACGATTTTTGGCTGATTTTGACAATTATTATTATGATCAATTAATTATCAATTATAATTGTTCAACATATCAAACGAGTTTAGTTATCAAACATTTGAAAAATATTTGTTTAACTTTTTGTTATTTTTGGATTTAACATTTGCATTTAACTCAACGTTAAAGTTTCGTTTTTAGCTTGACTATACGAAGAATAATGAGGGCTTTACTACTCGCAAGCTATCATTTTCATTTATAACTCCAATACCCTTCATACTTCACACATTTGTTCAGGATCATCACACAATTAGGTTAGATAACTCCATTGTAACTTAAATATGGAGTTATTGCCCTTTATTGACTTAGGAAATTTGATCTGATCTCCACTTTCATCTGATTAATATTTGTTCATTTTACTTGATGCTTTGAACAGTTATTTAAATTGTGTATGCATTTAGTAACGAAGAATACAGTTATGGGGGCGAGTACTTATATAAATGTTCATAAATTCTTATACAATTGATTGTTTAAATTATGTTTATTTAAATGTATGTATTAATTCATTTGCTTTTACATATGGAAGATTTTTTATCAGACAGTATGGATGCCCAAACTGATCTGGACCTTCACTGGTAGCAAAGTCCTGAAGGTCAATGTTTACGTGACGTGCCGGCCCTTTTTGTCTCAACCCATTACCTTATAAACTCGTTTATTTACTACTAGATAGCGAACACGGAAGATCCTGATCAGACTGTACATATGCCCTGACCGATCTGGACTTTCACTGGTCCTGAGTGTCTGTGTTTACGTGACGTGACGTTGATTTTTATCTCAACCTATTACAAAGAAGATGCGACAGAGCTAGAGTGTCAGCCTCTCGTAACAAATATCCCGGTTCACTTTGATTAGATTATGTTATCATACAAGGGGTCCAAAAAGTCCAGTATCACTCCTCTTCATTTGGAGACAATTATATCCCCTTAGCCATATAAGGTATAAACAACCTAACACCTAGCGGCCATGCTTTTCGACCAATCAACATGTTACGAAGGAGTCGTATAAAGGGTCTCACTAGAAACTTTTCTACAAAATGATTTGCGGTTCGATTCCCGACCGAGTCATACCAAATACTTTAAACAGTGATAGTAATGGCTGCGATCCTTGGCGTTCAGGGTTGCGGGGTTAGCGTTATGATATATAGACCAATAGTACTGCTTACTTACCCCGGAAAAGCCTTGATATAACTGAACAAGTGTTGAAAGCGGCGGTCATGTTTTCCTACCAATCAACATTGATTGGAGGAATCCGATATCTGAGCCAGTGGAATTGAACAATGAGGGACAGAATGGTTCGATTGTGAGTTATCCGAGTCCGATTGAGTTTCGCTTGTGTATTTGTGTTCCATGTTTAGAGTTTTATGTTTCACCATTCGCCCTCCCAACCCATCATCGTGACCAACAAGGACTGTTTTCTATGCAGCAGACTTCTATATCCTTATACCGGGGCTATATCCTCATAATATATTTGGGAAACGCAAATGAATTGGTTGGATAATGAAGAACATGGATATGACCCGAATATCGAAGATTAGCCAACGTAAGTCAATGCAACACAACTGTTTGATAGATTTTAAGGACATTTCACCAGTAATACAATACCAACTCATAAGCTCAAGATGACGTATGCTGCTTGAAGTTGCAAACTATTATTAAATGCCCAATTATTATACTACACAGACAATTATTTGATTCGTGGTAAGGTTAGATGTCTAGGCAGTACTTACAGATATTTCATATATATCTCATAACCTTAAAATTCCAAAACGTTAAAATCAATATTACACAATTTAACGCTGTTTGTGTTTGCTTGTTAAGGTTTTTTTATTGGATGTATTATATATATATCAAACAAGATAAAAGACACTATATAAATATATATAATATAAGAAACATACCGGAACAAGCAACAAAGACACTACAATGGTTTCAAACGTGACAACCGGTTTCGTTAAGTCTACTCATCAGGACGACGTTAATAATGATTATTATAGTTGCTCTAGTGAGTAGAATAAACGAAACAGGTTGGATATATATATTCTTTTTGTTGTTGTTGCTCAAACAGTAGATTGTTGTACCTGTTCAATTATAGCCTTTTCCTGATTAAGTCTAGGTGTTTTGCTACTTGTTCACGAAATTATGGAACAATTTTCTGACCTTCATGTATTCATGTAAAGTACGTGAAAAGCACATGGTATTTGTAGTATTATTCTTCTTAGGCAAAACAGTTTTCACAAGTTGACAGATGTCAATCATTTGACATTTTTCAAACATGTGCTGCATTACGACAATATTGGACACAAACATTGGGTAACACATATTAGGAAAAGTTTGAATTCTAACGATTTTAGTTATGTATGGGCCAGTCAGTCAGTTGATGATACTAATATATTTTTACAAGTGTATACTCAACAACTGACTGATTATTACATGCAGACCTTGGTAGCGAAGTGTTATGTCAATAGCAAATTATTTCGTTTTAAAAGGGAGTTTATATTAGAACCGTATGTCTTAAACATAGATATAAAGACATTTCGCTCTTCTCCAGCTTCCTTTCGCAGTAGTTGTCATTGTTTAATGATAGAGGAAGGAAGATACACAGAGATATCCCAAAAGGATTTCGTACATGTTTGTATTGTGAAACTGCTATTGAGGATGAATACCATTGTATTATGATATACACATTGTATTATGATTTGCGACGTAGATATCATCTACATAATGTTTTCAAAAAACCTAGTACATTATGATATACACATTTTATTATGATTTGCGACGTAGATATCATCTACATAATGTTTTCAAAAAACCTAGTATATTATGATATACACATTTTATTATGATTTGCGACGTAGATATCATCTACATACTGTTTTCAAAAAACCTAGTATTCATAAATAGTACAATCTGCTGTCTTCGCAACAAGTTGTTTTGATAAGACATCTAGCTATGTTCATCTAGGATGCTTTTAAATTCAGAAAAACATATCTTAATTATTTTGAATAATAATTGTATTACTTTGAGTTGCAATATAAAGTTGGTTTTCCTTTTTTTAGAAAGGAGACGATATATCTCATACAACGTCTATTCTTTCAGTTTTGCATTTACCATCATCCTAGTCAATCTAAAAATCGTATTATTTTTCTAACATTAGCCATATCCTTTACCTTTAACTTTTAGAAGTATATTATGTAATGGATATCCGAGTTTTTTTATTATTTGTCTGTATTATTATTATGTAAATACTGTTCTCACTTCACATGCTATGTACTTATGCTGTATCAATTGTATGTTATAAGTAAACATTTGTCACCTGCCGATAAATAAAAACCGTGTTCAAATAGAGCCTGAATGCACTAACAAGTATCATCACGCATATCGTCTTATCAGTTCAATTACTGTTCATTGCTTCTTTGAAACGTCTTCAGTGACCAACGTTCCGTAGTAGACAATTCATCAACAATCGGTTTGATCGGTGTGACGCAGAATGATTTGTCAGAGTTTCCTCCCGTAAGTATACCAACTGCCTTCAGTTGTCCGTTTTCTTTTGTTAACACCAAGGAGCCCGAATCACCCGGTTTTGCAAAGGGAGCCGAACAAATATTACCAAATTCATCCTTCTTTTGTGTAGTACTAAGAATTCTGATTTGCCTTTCAAATTCAACCGGACGGCTGTTCTGTCCATGCATTTTCATCTTCATCCAAGGTGTCATGCCTCCAAATGTACCAGTTGTATGTCCAGTGATGGCACCACACTTTTCTATCTTTTTTCGCCATTTCTGTTTTGTTATGTCAATGGTCTGTCCACATGTGAATTCCATTGGGTTTTCTGTAGTATAATCTATTAAACAATAATAATTATTATATTGATAGTAACAGTAATAACAATAGCATCGCAGACCATACAAATCCCCTCCTAGTGCAATTTTGTATATCAATAGTATAGTCATTGTTGCCTTAACCTTTACCTTAGTCAGTTAAACGCGATCTCGTACTGAACCGGTGTAAGCAGTATACAACAATTCAAACCTCAAATGAAAGTGCTAGAGGGATAAAGTCGATGCGTGCAGACACATTATAGTCACTGTCTGTTAGACGCTTACTATTGTAAGCTTACTTGACACTGAACCTGTGTATGCAGATATGAAAGAATTTCGTCTACAAAAGAAAATTATAGAGCAATGAAGCCGTTCTGTATCGAAGTTTTAGAGTCGGTCTGACCTTGACCTAGCTGAATAAAATGGTATCTTGACAATAGATATATGCAAAATCATTATACTCGTTGTGACCTTGACCTAGTGCTAGATGGATGGCGTCGTTTCGTACAGACATACTATAATCAGTGTTTCCTTGACATTTGACCTAGGTCAATTCATGAACTCTTTTAAGAGACGATGTTTGTGAGCATGTTCTTAGTTTACATTGCAAAACAAACGGATGAGAAATAATAGTGCGATGACATCGTTGGGACGCTTATTGACGCTAGTCTCATAGAACTTGACGTTTGACCTAAGTCAATGAAACGCGAACACTTATATTTCCTTCCGCTGATGCACACGTCTTTATCTTATAAGTTTAAAAGCTTCACACAAAAAGATATCTAGATGTGACGTTTCCTTTGATGCAGGTGACGTAAAAAAACAATAAGCATGAGCAATTACCTATTTTTCCCAATATGCTTTCACATATATCTTTATTAGCAAAGCACGGAACAATTTTGACACATTTATAAGAAAATAAAACTCGGTAGAACTATATAATTTGAAGGGGGGACATTTACCCTATGACTGCATGATGATATGTAACGTTTTTATATTATGTTCCTTGGTACTGATTTTAAGAAGGATTCTCAAGGTAAAGCCGTTGCGTCTAACTCTGCGGAACATGGTGATTCGGGCTCTTAGGTTTGAATTGAAGAAAACGGACAACTGAAGGATAAATGCCTGTCTGTTTATATACTTACCGGGTAAATCAAATGTTTGAAATGGAAATTCACCATCAGTAGGTTGACGGGTCAGTAGTTCTACAACCGCCACTTCAAAGCCAGATTCACATCGGGAGTCAAGCCCACGCCTACCTTTCAGGAACTTTATATCACCCACCTTTTCCATTCCAGATGCACTCGTATATACTGGTTGGTAAACTGATTTATCATTCATTTTATCAATATCAATCGATCCATCAAAACATGAGGGATACAAAGACTCTGGCACTACGACATGTAACGAGGTAAGGAATCCTACTTTGTTATGGCCCATATCAATAATTGGTCCCATAGATCCGGTTTGCTGAATTGTTGAAATTTGACACCCAACAGTAACGGGATTGTTGTAATCAGTGGGCCCACGTTGCATCAAGCATTCAATCATGCCTTCTCGAACGTCCGTTCTGACACCTTCTATCCATCGTGGAATTTCAATACAGTCAATAGGGACACGTCCTTTGTCAAACTTGACATCTACGTACACTACTATACAAGGTTCTTTGAACAATTTATGATCGTTTGCCATGTGACCTACAGATCGAACAGGTGAGAAAAACACACTATTAACGTGTTGCGCATCAGTATATAATCTCTTTGAATTGTTCGAAATTATTGTGTTAATTCTATTCATATCTTGAAAAAAATTCTCTGATTCCATGCAATCCTTGAAGACATCTGAACTCATAACACGATGACCTTCATCCGTCATTTTTCGTATGTCGATACGTAAATGTTGCTCATATTCCTTGCATTGTTTGCCGATGATATCTTTATCAATTTCTCGATAGTTAGAAATAACCGTTAAATCGAACGCATCTTTATTCCGACAAGCGACAACTGTAACATTATTACCCTGCTCGTCTTTAAGGCTTTTACAGAGATCCTTAATTGCATCAAATATATCTGAAAAAAGAAATGAACATGATAAAACGACTAAATATGCTCTTTATCTAGTAGATTATTGCATGTATAATAATACATTTGTATACATTATCGAGATCATCAAAGCCGTTATGATTTCTAAAGTCAAATAACCACAAATGAACAGAAAACTACTGACGAAAACAATTGATTGTTGTGTGTTTTACGCCGCAATGAAATAATATTCAGGTATATTGTTGCATTTTCTTTGTAATTTACAAAAGCTGCTGGCTCAATTTTCATGACACAAGAGAGTCTGTCGTAATGCTCATCCACCAATACTGAGCAACAAGGAAGGGTTAGTGTTAGGGTTCGGGTTCGGGTTAAGGTCAGGGATTAGAGTTATGGTTAGGTTAGTCATATATGGATCTGTGAATCAGTGGATAAGCCTCTGATTATGTCTTACATACATAAGAACTCAGGTCTAGTATAAGACTTAAATAGTGCATCGCAACTTTGATATTAATGCGAAATTCATTTTTAAAAATGTTTACTTCTGTATTAATACGCAATTGATAAACCAGTAATTTTTGTTTTCATCTAATCAATGTTTCAAAAAGCATTCAGTGGAACAACGCAGGTCCAATCAAACGTTGAGAGGATGCAAAATTAGACATGGTCGCAGGTGGATTTGATCGACAGCGGCAGGTCAATAAGGTCGACTAGATCGAGAGGGTCGACAGGTAAACCAGGTCGAGAAGGTAGACATGTAGACTAGGTCGACAGGGCAAACATGAAAAATAAGTTAATGAAAGGTATATTATATACTAAGATTAGTCGGAGAAAGTAAGCATGTGACTTGATGTTTTTAACATACAGGTACGGGTATAGGCACTGACACGATGATGTGTATTATATAAACTGCTATCTGAACATACTTACCACTAATGCCTTCGTTAAGTATATGTACCTTTTCTCAAAGATTTACTTTACCATTAGAACTCTAAATTCGTTTTGTCTTAAATATATATTTTTTTTATGAAATATATGGCTAATCAGAGTAAAGAATGGACAATGATGGCCCTGGATCGCTCACCTGAGAAATGTATGTGACTTGTCATGTCAACCACAATAAAGCTATTAAATTTTGGAAGTGAATGTATTTACCGACGTGAACAAATCATTGGCATTCTCTAATTCTAGGCAGAACCCAGGGAAATTCTTTTGTGTGTCTTGATCAAATACTCATATACTATTTTGAACTTTTAGCAATATCACAATCCCCTAATACGCAACAGGAAAAGTTGTTATACTTATAATATTAATTATGACAAATAACACACCGGAAGTTGATATATGTATGCCTTGGTAACATGTTTGTACTGATTTAAGAATTCGTACATTTATATTATATTAAATATTCTAACATTCGTTTGTGTCTAAGTCATAAAATCATTTTGAAACGCTCGGCTGTTCAGACCTAATGTATCCATAACTAAATTAATATCATATATAGGTTTAATCCGTCCACGATAACGGTCACATTACTTTATTTCAATAACTTATGAGACTTTCAGGAATAAGTGAAAACTGGCAGACAGGGGCCGCCATTTTGGACGTTTAATAAATAACGTTCATTCAATTTATTTAAATTCGATATTTATGTGTATAGAAATACGTTTACATTTTCTTTCACTAATATTCTTACTAATTAATTAAAATAAATGACATTTAGGTTATAAACTAGTTCATGTATATTTACTGTAATTTTACAAATGTCATGACAGACGACTGAAATCCAAATTCCAAAGATTAGGTGGTCATGCAATAAACAAAACAATAACATAATCATCGTTTGGTTACAATGATGTAAGGGAGATAACTTGATAACAAGAGGACAATGCCGATCCTGGCAGTCATGTTTTTAAACCCCAGGAAAATTTGTGCCTAATTATTTTCTTATCATGCAAGCACTTTTGCACAAGAAGATTTGTTAATGTGTACTATACACATATAAGGAATATAGGCCCCACCCCGGCGTCCTTGCTTTGCAACAGATCGGAATAATTTGAACACTCTTGGTAGACGGTCACCTAAGGAACATGTGTGCCAGATGTTTTTCAAATCGCACCAGTAATTTGGGTAAAAAGATGTTTGCCTCCTTCTGATGACGCAGCAACCAAGGTTTGCCATATCATTTAATTATTTGAACCCAATTAATAGAGGACCACAAAAAGAATATTCCGGTAAACTAATTTTGAAATCGGTCATGGTTATGGAGAAGATGTTTGTAGGAAGATATGAACGGACGGACGACGACTACAGATGCCGTATGGTTAACATGTTAACAGTTTTAATAAAATATATCCAACCATGCATTGTATGAGGACAGACAGACAGAATGATGGGCGGAAGGACGACGCCAAACAAATATACAATGCGCATTTGGCGGATGGTAAAAATCGCAAAACGCGGCTCATACAGGGTTTGTTGCTTTTGGTAATCCTTCACATGGTCGAGGCAACATCAGAAAATAAAGTGTAAAGGTGAACATTTTATACATTTTAAATTTTAGTCTTGCTCCTTGTGTGTTTTTTTTTTGTATCTTTTCGTTAGACATTTTTTATAGAAAGATTCTTAAATTCGAAATATAAGTTAAATTTCCCTGATTATTTGACACGTCAAGACACGCTTGTTAAGCAGACTTTGGTTAAAATGACTTTTGTCCTTCCGATGATTTGAAATAATGAATGACCGAGCCTGTGTTCTAACCCACAACCCCTGCATTGGTGGTCCTCGTCGTTACCGACTTAGCCTTTGTTGATCGAAATGCATGGAAAATCAAAAGGTCGTCACTTATTCATGCAAGACCCGGAAGCAGGAAAAGAGTTCACCGTTGTCTGGTCTCAATCGTTGCCCAGAAGATACCGGGATGCTTGTGTGATATTAGGGCGAACACAGAATAACTCGACCAGGAGTTCATGATCTCTCCTGATCAAATTCCCGATGAACAGTCTAATGTCAATGAACAGTCTAAAGGTCACTGATTCACGCGAGACGCGGAAGCAGGAAACGAGTCAATCATTTTCTGGTCTCAAACGTTGCCCAGAAGTTACCGGGATGATGCTATGCTATTAAGGCGAACACAGAAGATCCCAATCAGGTGTTCAGGATCTCTCCTGATCAAAGTCCCGAAGAAAACCTACATCTTTCAATTTTACAAGGCTTTTAATAAACCCGCTCCACATAATGCATCAACATTTAAAAGCAATGTGAAAGAAAACAAGTTGTTCAAAATATCTTCGTTCCCTCTTATAGTGCAATAAATGTTGTCGAAAGATTGGTCGGTCATATGAGCTTTGTAAAAAACAACCCAAACATTTCAATGAAACTTTGCCCACATGTCGAACATATGACAAAAAAGAAATAGGAAAATAGTAATGTTGTTTAAAGCAGATACTTTGTCAGAATACGATTCTATTTTATTTCACAATCTTAATATAACCATTCTGATACTCCACCAAGAGACGTAGATTAAAGGCTATTTGTAATGTTTTAGCCGAATAAAATGTTTGATGTGATTGACTTGATCCATTTCACTTTTGATGACATTCAAAAGCACCATGTGTACAGTTAGGTAGTGAAGGTAGCGATTTAAGGACAAAATGATTTGAACCGATTTATAATGTCCTAGTAGGCGTAATAACTCATCCGAGAAACGTGTATAATTAGGAATAGATCGCATTTTGATTGATATACCGGCTCGTATATCACGATTGGGAGTTCAGGTGTGTAGTAATTAATCACGAAGGCCGAATGGCCTGAGTGATTCATTTATACACACCTGCACGACACAATTAAGGGTGAACTATGTTTTGACATGAGGTTGTTTTCCTTGATAAAATAACGTGTAGGCTATTCTATCTTTACTCCCCATTGTATTTGATTTGGAAATTTTCGATTTTTTCAACTAACAAAACATTTTGAAATCAGTTATATTAACAGTCTATGAACATTTCATTTTTATTATAACTTTTTCAATTGTTCTTAAACTCATCATGGGCAATTTGTTACTGTCTCATTCTAACACAACGTTTCCGACCGCGCCAAAAATGTTGGTAAAACACGTGAACGACGTCATTTCAAACAATAACGTCACCGTTACAATTCAAATTTCCAAACGGCATTTACAACAAGGGCTTGTGACTTCATTCATAAAATGTCAAGCCCAACGTAGTAACGCATGCGCACTAAGAAACGTTGCATGAAAAATACGCGGGAGAGAATTTCAACAACCAAAAATAGTTCCGGAAATTTAGAGTGATATACTGCATTTAGATCACGCTCAAATCCTTCTGTGTGTATAGAAGAGAAATTGTCAATAGTGTTAGAATAGGAATTTTAATGATTTCGCTGATATAGACGATGTTGTATGCCTTTGTAAACAAAGACGACTTCTGTCTTTCTTCTCTCTTATGCCAATTTTGACGTAGTGTTTGTTTAACGATCAATGGAATTTTGTAAATGAAGTGCAATGTAAAAATGTATTCAGTGGAAGAATGAAATGAAATTAACAAAGTTTTAATTGTTGCGCTTTTTTTGTTTGTTTATCTCAACAATGTAGTCGTTTAAACAGTGAAACGAATCACAATATGAGCTATCATTTCCACTGTTCTGCAATGCATGTTATGCATATATAGGCCTTAAGCTAGGTAATAATGACTTGATCAGGAGCGTTATACTTGTTCTAAAATCCTTATTTTATCCACTAACCCTATGGTGTGGGTACTCAAAGAATCGTCTCAATGACGTTGTAAAACATATCTTTTGTTGAACAGTCTCTCTCTAACTGACACAGCTAACCATTGAACATAAGTTTGTTCTTTTCTATCTCCGTATCAATTGGAAGACCCCAATAAGACCAAGAACTATGTCTGGTCTTGATCTAATCTGTAGTCCTTGAATTTGTTTAAGGCAGAGTCGATGTGAAATTTCCAAGGTCTGACAATACCGGTTAAAAAAATCCTGTAACAGCGAACAGCTAAAAGGGGCTCTTGGGGGAAAACTACAGAGTTATTTTAAGACTAGTCAGAGATTTTAACCCATTCTTGTGTTATCCCCCTTGAATCAAACCGAAAAAGGTTCCTTTTATTTTTAGAACAAAATATTCAATTATCGAGGTTGAACTGCTATATTTGTTACAAAGAATGTCTGAGTGGACGAACAAGTCGCTCTCCCGAGTTTATTTATAAAAGCAGACAAATAATTTACTGTTATTCTATTTGCAGACAAATTACGTCATTTTGCTACCCATTCCTGGTTGAAATCCCAGCTGGATTGAGTATTAGGGTTTATTAACTGCAATCTGTAAACGTCGCAGTAATAATACCTTGTCATACAAGACTTGATGAAGAAATGGTAATGGCTCAGTAATGGAGTCATTTTTACGTTTACCCCACCTTTATATAATTTTGAAATCATACCCTGTTTAAGGGATGTAGGTACATAACCATGACAGTAAATTCAATCAAATAAAAAGTTTAAATACTTTATTAACATAACACAGCCATGAATAAGATGTTCAGTACAAATGTGATCCTTTCCTAATACAATTATAACTTCATATCGGTCTATCTGATCTCCATCCTCAATACTCGGGTCTTCCTTTAAACTACTAACACAATCGGTGATAAACTAATAATGCTTGCTGTCATATTACCGCATTCATGGCAACAAAATTCAGAGTCACGAACAACAGCATTCTTAAACATTACTTTATTAGAAATATTTTTCTGCGATGTTCTCTTGTTTGAATTAAAAACTTTCCAAAATAGAGGACTGTCTATACCAGACGCATTATCAATATCGTTGGTTGAATGTGATTGAGGGAGACAGTTTTGTGTAGTTTGCGAAAGTAGCATTTAGCCGACTTGTATTTGCGACAGACCTTTACCTTTGTCTAATCCTCAAAGGTGTGATCTTTGTAGTAATAGGTCTTTTATAATGTTTTTTTTTCCTTTGTTGGCTGGGATTAAATTTTTAGTTTGTGTCGGTGTTCAGACAATGTTTATTTAAGCGGTGCTCTGCTAAAGGCTTTTTCGCCCAGTTTAGGTTTGGGTTTACCTGGAGAAACACTCATGTAATGTCCAAAGGGTTCCAAATGCATAATCCCTATCCATGTCAATAGCATTAATCTTGATAAATTGTATGTAGGTTTTGATTTAGGGGATTAAAGCAATCCCAATCCCCATCAATAGCGTTGACCTATAATTTCTTACAAAACACTGTATAATTAAAAATTGTTTTAACAATTTTACAATGTTGTGCTCGGAAAGATACTGTACTGCGGACCATGTTACAAAAATGGCACGACGTCGTTGTTCGGTGTGAGAACGAAAACCCAAGGAACCTTTTGGCTGCATCTTTTTCCTGTATAAGAGACTATTTGACAGCCGTCAACATTCTCGGTGATAGGAATCGTTTGAAAGGTAACTGCGACTATTTACTATGCTTGATGAGCTGTTCTGAGGGTCTCCTGCTTTAAATGTATCCGAGTTAAAGCATTTTAAATCTTGTGAAAACAATCCATGTGTCTAATTATGAGTCAAGAAGTATGTTTTTTACAAACATAACGTCCTATATAGAACGGATTTTGCTATTTGTTAAAAGAGTAATAAACATTCCTTAGAACAATAATCCGCATTTTAACTACAGAAGTATATCGCAAATACAAGTCGGCTAAATGCTACTTTCGCAAACTACATAAAACTGTCTCCCTCAATCACATTCAACTCTTTGATCATGTCCGGTTGCAATTATTGTTTATTCAAAATCATACACTATGTCCCGGGATTTCCAGTATTTATCAAGTCTTGTTTCAAAAGTAATTGACTTATTTGTATCTATGACTGAATATGGTAATGAGTTTCAGAATTTCCACCACTCGCTTACAAAATGCATATTTCCTGATGTCTAATCTAGGATTTTTTTTAACAATCTTTAATTGATTTCCTCAAGTACTGGATTTACCATGTTTCTTCAAAAGTTTTAATCCATCAAAATAATATTAATTGTTAAGCAGTTTAAACACTTCAGTTATTTCTCCCCTAACCCTTAAGCTTAGTAGTTTCAATTATTTAATATGTCATCATATGATAGGTGTGATAGACCAGGAATCATTCTAGTCTAGTAACGAATGGATAATTGCATTAATATACCGTTAAATACGTTATTATGGTTTCATTGTATGTTTACATATCTTGACAAAAGGTTGTAACTGTATTGCATGCTGGCGTTAATGGCCAGTATATTTTAATTATTTTGCTAAATGTTGGCTTGTAGGCATATGGCCATTGAATTGTAATATTGTCATTGTTTTACTGCCTATTGACATTCATTGCCAAAGTACATTCACTTTACATTCCTTATGACCACTTGAAGAGTTCTTCACCACATGGGCTCTTAAATAAACCAACATTTTGTTTTTCAAATCAATTCCCGTTACATTTTGTTTATTTCTGTTGTGTTACCTTTTTGATAATAAAGATTAATAACCACGGTTTATAATGACAACTTAATAAGAGGACTGTCACATACAAATTGTTGAAAGCGGTAAACATACAGAGATCAATAGGCCATTCCGTTGTCATATTAATTTTGCCTATCGTGATTCATGGAGAGTTTTGTAACTGCTTCAGCTATTCATTAATCATATATGAGCCGTCCCGCCAGAACACCAACATTATGGACTCTGCGTAATGTATCGACTCAGATAAGCCTGTAGTAATTGTTAGACTCTTTGTCTGACATATTTCTCTCTGAAATGCAAATGTCAACACGGACATAATAAAGATAGTAATCAATTGAGGGTGTAGCATTAATGTTACATTAACTAAAGTTAAACATTACTTCAACATTTCGAGGGGGATTCTAGAATAGGCCTAACGCATAAAGGCGGTGTATCTTTGAACGATTCATTAAAACAAATATTGAATTATAATGTAATAAATATTGATATGTCCTACATATGGTGAGTCAGTGCATGAAAAAACGTTTTAAGTTGTAACTTATATTTGAATAGTGCGGTCTTGATCATATGGTTTGGATAATCTTGCAAAGATAACTTAAAAATATTTTACGAAAATGTACACATGTAATACATACACATACACGCGCGTGCTTATTATAGGTGCACGTGTGTGTGCGATTGTGTGAATGTGTATGTGCATGACATTTATTTCCATAGTACTTATGTTGTGTAACGAAAATCTATGCAAGTCAATAAAATATATCTATCGATGAAAACAAAATAAAGATATTGAGTGACAATTGTAGATCTATATCACTCTGCTCACCCACACAGTCTGATCTGGGTCTGTACTTTTCGCTCAATATTCAAAAGCGCTTTCAAGGAGCCTCTCCTATACCATGTTTACTTAGAGGAGAAAGCAGGGATCAGTAAATCGAAATCTTAGATATTTGCTGAGATATGTCCATCTGGTCTGAACATATGCTTTTCACAAAACTAAACGTGTACCATTTCAAACAAACAGACGCATGTTGACGCCTCTGCAGCAGACGACTTATGAAAACATTTTGACAAAAGGAGAAATTTCTCATAATTTACAATTTCTGCTTTTGCCACAATGTTTTCAACTCTATTCAATTATTATAATTTCATTTACAGAGAGTTTCTATATGTTTGTTAAAATGATTCCAAAGTCGTCTGCTGCAGAATTGTTGTTTGCGGGAACGATTGCAATTTGATGTTTATTGTAATTCATTTGGAAACCTGCCAAGGTCGGTTTCCGCATGACGCGCCCATATTATCATGGGTATGGCTAGTTGTTGGATATATATTTGAACGTATTATTGCATACTTTTTAGTGGGTAATTAAACAAGAGGACCATGGTGGCAATGGGCGCTCACCTGAGTACGATCGATCTTTAAGTTAAGGTGTCTATGTATAATAATTTATGAAGCACATATAATTTGATAAAGTCCAGATAAGGCCGTCTCTCGAGTGTCCACAATAATGTTGTTGATTTGACATAGTGACATAGTTTTGTCCTGACATCATTCATATTTGAATTTAGCATAAATATTAATGCAAAGACCAACAATCTTAATAAGTATCATAATTATTGTGTCAACGACACGGCCTCTACTGCATTCTTAAAATTGTTTAAATATAGTCCACCGACCCAGTTTTTGACCCGACATGACCTATATTAAAACACAGCAAAGATTTCTCAAAGACAAACATTCTGACAAAGTTTCAACATCCGTAAGTCAAAGGACTGTTAACAACATTAATTGTTCTTAGATTTAGCCTAGTGACCTAGTTTTCGCCCGGACATGACTCATATTCTAACTAAGCCTAAATATCATTCAAGCAAATACTATGACAAAGTATCGTGATTAAGTTCAAAATCCAGCTTCTAAAATGTTACCAACGTAATTCTTCAATTTGGCATAGATACATGTACCTAGTTTCTGACCCAACATGATCAATATTCGGACTTGTTATTGATATAATCAAGAAACAAATTCTGACAAAGTTTCGATATACCTAAATTAACAAAAGGGCCAATATGGCCCAAAGTCGTTCACATGAGCTATAATTTAGTAGCAAATATGAAACTGAAATGCATAAATTTTAACATTTTCAAAGAGGACCAGCAAGGAGAATTTTTTTTTAATTACTCATCTTTGATTTTTTGTTAAGCTTATTTTCCTTTCTTATTTTTTATCCCACTGTGTCAACCTGAAGGGTCTGCATGCATATTTGGTACCCTGTAAGCATCCTATATTTGTATCATCACAAAGATCAATACAGATTTGAAAATTGTCATATTTCTAATGGGATGTTAGTTAAAATTTTCTAGTCATTTTACATCTCTATGCATAAGCACCTTTAAGAATGTGAAAGGCAATGAAAAATTGCATTTATCTAACTAGGTCAAACACATCACATGACCCTGTCCGCCATTTTGTAAACAACAAAAATACTCTTTTTAACGTTAAGTTTTATATTCGATTTTTCCTCTTTTGGGGGGTTTAAACTGTTCTTTAATTTTGGTATATAACAAAAAAAGGGTATTTGGGCTATTCCTCCCATGACAACAAGTAACAAACCTGTTTATGATGCATTTTAGTTTTGAAATATGTCAGCAAATAACTTTGGCCATTGGGAAATAATTATCCATTTCCAAATCGGCTGCATGGACAAAGTCAAATGATATAAGCCCGATAATAGTGACGTCACGAAAAAGAGATGCTCACTAAAATGGAATGTCCAACGAAAGTAAAGGTCGATGCACACAATGATCTACTTTCGATTTTAAAAATATCGATTTTTCTTTCAAACTTTTTACACTTAAGTCGTAACAACACGTTTTTAAATCAAATAGATAAATTATAAAGTCCGCGGACATTTTGGGCTAAACTCGTAGACGTTTGACAACCGAGTGGGTAAGTTTACAGTTAGTATTTTGCTTTAATTTTGATATTGAATGATGGAAGCAAATGTTTTGATAAACTTTCATGAAGATTAAATAAAAAAATGTAGCCTCTACAGTCAAAGTTAACCAAAATTAAGTTTTCTCATTAGATTATCTAACCAAGGTCATGTTTTGCCAAAATATGACCTTCATATTGAACATTTTGACGTTGAATGATGTCCCATGGTCAAACAATTCATCTAACAAAGTTTCAGAAATGTTCAATGAGGGGTTGCTGAGATATAACCAAAGTCAGGTTATACTCCAAGAGACAGCACGGTTTTATTTAACCGAGAAGGTCCAAAAGGTCTGTGGGTATTTTTGGATACCCTAGTATGTGTAGTTTATGGAATGAGCAGTCTTAGTTGCCATCTCTATTCCGATTTATTTTTAATTTCGATATTTCCGATGGTTCCTTGAAATTTTACCGGTTACAAAAATTGGGGTAAGGGAAACCAAAATTGTGAAGCTCAGCCAACACAAAGTAACAAATTATAGCTTATATGAAACGTATACGACCCTTCTATCTAATGAATCCAGATATGCAAAGTTTGAATCTCTAATTAGGTCACAGGTGGTCAAAAGGTCAATTTTGTTGGCCGTTGCTTAAAATCTAGCATATGTTTACATCAAACTTCTCTCTAATATTCATAAAATGTGGTTTATAAAAATTATTATTGCATGATTGTGTGCTTACATGAATATAAAAGATTAAAATCTTAGACTTAGCAAGTGGTTATTAGATAACATGCATACTGGCTTGTTTCCGTTATATTGCGGTTTTCTTAATTTGTTCAATGTTTCCACTATCTGGGGGTAGGGGTAATGTAATGGCATGTAACTTTGTTAGTTTTTTATGGTAGCTTAATAGTTTTAGTCTCAAACTGAAGGTATAAGTTAGGAGCATATAGCAAATTACTTAAACTGTTACTTAATTGAGTTATTATATCGCCAGAGGTCAAAGGTCACATAAACTCACCCGTCGCCATCAATCGGTGAACAAATACACGAGATGTTGTTTCGAATCATATCTGGTTGCAGTAAAGTATCAATCATTGTGAGTATAAAATATTAAGTAACGAACTGCCTTATTCATTGAATTAACGAGGTTAAAGTTTGTGAAACTTGGCCAATACTTCATGGGCATATAATGAAACATTTAGTCTGCATACGTCCGAGTCATTTTATAGCTCGAGGTGGAAGTCATTTTGGGGTATGTTTGAGACTAATCCTTATAGTCTGAATCAGCAGAATCCGAGGCAATTAGTATTTCATCATCTTCCTCTACATCTTTGGTGAAGGTGTGCTAAAGAGTGGCAAGAGATCTAATAAGGAAGGGAAAAATATGTATTCAGGTAACGATACTGACAATGTGTCGTCAGTTTGTTACAAAGTAAATGATGTGGCCCTTCATTTACGTATAATGATTCTTGATCTACAAAAGGATTCGGAAGAATTACCACATCCGCTTACACCTGAAGCTGCAGCCAAGGGCGAGTCAAAGGATATTGATTTGTTCTTTCGCGTGTTGTAAACAGGGAAACCTGTTACTCGAGATGCCAATGAGAGAGTTGAACGGTATGTTAATTCTTCAGCTGACGATGCAATTTATGCTACTACACGGGGTTTGATTAAGCCTGCCAAACATGTGTAACTGGGCCTAGGATTAAAAAGTTTAATAGGAAGTAGAAGGGTCATAAACATTATGAATAGGTTTTGACATTCTATTGGATACCACGTGACAGAGGGTTTAGAGACTGCACTTGCAATGTCTGTTAAAGAAAGGGCAGAATCGATTCCAGATGGTCTTCTGAGGAAAGCAGGTTAAGCAACTGGGTTAGCCTGCAATAACTACGACGTAAACACTGAAACGCTGTCAGGTAGTGGAACATTACATGATACTGTTGGCATTTGCTACCAAAATATAGTGGAGCAGACGGCATATTGTAATGTTGACCATGTAACCATGTCCGCTGCAACATCGTTAGATACAATCCCCAGAAGCTTCCAGAAACGAATGTTTGAGGCAATTGATTATGAAGCCAGCATTGATCCGTACAGATCCCCCAAAAAAGCCGAAGATTGGTGGCTTCGATTATGACGTAAAGTCAGCACTAGCTCCTTCAAGTCTTCACCAGGCAAAACGAAGAGACATGATATGGATAGTTCTATGTCATCGTTACAGTAACACTCCCATGTGGGCAGGCTGGAACTCGTACGTGACGATTGATAACCTACCAAAGCAAAACATCGGCTACATGGAGAATCTATGCCTGCCACCCACAAGGTTGGATGTTGTAGTGGAGACACTTCGTATCTCTCAAAGTGTAGCTAAGGAGTGCAATGAGAAATTGTGCATTATGACTTGGCAGTCGCAAAGCCAGCAATGCAGATTCAATACGAAGAATCACCCCGCTTTGACAATATCTTCATCTGTTTTGGTCTTTTCCATATAGAGCTATCGTTTTTCGGTAAGATTGGCAATATTTTGTCATACTCTGGTGGTCCGCACATACTTGAAGACACGGGTGTTCTGGCTGGAGGGTCTGTGAATGGTTTCATCTCTGGCAAACACTATAATAGATGTAAGCGCCTCCACACATTGCTTGCACTCGCACTTCGCTTGTTACACATTGATAGCTTTCTTCAGGAGCAAGGTCCCATTCCGGATGCCCTGTTGCAGTCACTAAGTGAGTTACATGACAAAACCATGCTAAGTGTTATAGAAGCTATTGAGCAGAGAGCTGATCATGAAGACTTTCTTAGAAGTTACGATGAATACTGTGAGAATACCAGATCAGGTACACATGGGAGCACAGCCAAATGTTGGCTAATGTATGTAGAACTAATCGAACTGTATTTAGTTTTTAGTAGGTCATATGGAACGAATAAAGTTGACCTCTTCATACATACGCTTGAAAGAATGTGTCCAGTATTCTTTGCTACCAATAGACCCAACTATGCGAGGTGGATGACAAAATATCACTTAAACCTTCTCAACATGGACAACACCCATCCAGGCATACGAGAAGATTTCCAGAATGGAGCACTCTCAGTTAGACGTACTAATAAATGTTTATCAAAACCCCCAGTAGATCTTACGCTCGAACAAACCGTAAATGCTGATGCGGCGTCCTGTCTCACTGGAATTACAGCGTTCAACCAGTCAGTATCTGCACGGAAACGATGGATGATCAGAAGGACAGTACGAAGTTCAATAGTTGGTCACTTGTTGACAAAAGTTGGACTGGTAAAGGAAGAGGATGTACAAAAGGACACAAGACGGGCCCGTGTAGAAAGAGACAACTAAGATCTTCAGAAGTTGATAGCTGGTGTTAACGAGACCATGAATCCTTTGGATGAAGATGTAGCAGATACGAAGTTGTACTGCATTTCCACAGGCCGAGTGATGTCTGAAGATATCAAGGATGGTGTGTTGACTCGTTTATCTCAAGGAGAATCACGCTACAAGGCTTTCAAAGATGAATGCTTGGCAGAACCTACCCGCTACGAGAAGCCGATATCAAAGCTGAAGTGCAAGACTTTTGCTTTTGCCATGATTAAAACAATGCTGAATGCCAAGGACAAAAAGATTATCGAGCTTAAAGGAACGAGGGACCTTTTTGGTAGAATGGTGATTATTGCAACTACAAGTCAAGAAGGTGTTTCAATACCCTCTCACACCTGTACCGTTGACACTGGCACAGATTGACAGTTCAATGAACAAGACAGACAAGTCGAAACTGATGCACACGTTATAAGACCGTTACACTGAAACCAGACCACCTCCACCTGGACATGTTTACATGCAAGATGCAATGTTTCTACTCCAAGCTCTTGTGAACTGTCCCGAGACATTTGGTGCAATTGCTAAGGTGATATTTACGAGATTTTGCAAAGTGACGAGTAGTGAAATACATTTCGTCTGCGATACCTACGGGCTCCATCAAGGATATTGAAATGGCATGTCGGGCTTAAGGGGAAGTATCCGACTTGAGAGTAACCGGTGTCGATCAAAGAAGGCCAAAAGATTTCAGCAAACTACTTCGGTCAAGTGTATTCAAGACGTCCTTCATTGAATTCCTCTCTGAAGAGTGGAAAAGGGACACATATGTGGAAATACTGAGTAACAAAACTGTTATCATGGGATTAGAAAAGGTATGATATTGCTTCCGTGTTGGCGAAAATGGTTCCATAATCAGATATCGTGTTGAGGGGCTGGATTGTAACCATGAGGAGGCAGATACGAGGCTTGCTTTGCACCTTGCATACGTGGCAGAACATGCTCACTTGTCAGATGTGGTCATCCGCTGCAATGACACAGATATTCTAGTCATACTTCTCTATCATCTAGCGACAGGCAACATCAAGGTAAACGTGTGGATGGATGCAGGTGTTGATGGCAATAACACTAGGCGTTATGTGGATGTTACCCGCGGTTTATCAAAGGAACTTGGTCCTGATCTGTGCTCTACCCTCCCCGGCATACACTCTTTCACCGGGTGTGACTACACGGCGGCGTTCCTACGGAAAGGAAAAGTGCGACCACTGAAATTGATGGAGAAGTCTTACATTGCACTATTTGCAGAACTAGGAGACTCCCCAACTGTAATAAACATTTCAGGTTTCGAAGCATTTGTCTGTGATTTATAAGGGAAACCAAAGACCAATAGTATTTCAGCACTACGTTTTTTTTTTGTGAGAAGTACGCACCAACAAATACGGCCAGTCCACTTGATAAGCTGAGAGGTGCCGATTCCAGTGTACTGCCGCCTTCACGTCCAGTGCTTGTAGAGAAAGTCAGAAGAACCAACTACGTATCGTACATGTGGAAGAATGCAGCGGACCAATATTTGCCTGATTTGAATCCGACAGACCATGGATGGGAAATGAGAGAAGGTCATCTTGCACTCCAATGGTTCAAGGGCGCACAAATACGAGACGATATCTCACAAGGACACAGAAACCTTCACCCAAGATGTAGAGGAAGATGATGAACTATTAATTGCCTCATCCGACTCGGATTCATACCCCAAATGACTTCCACCTCGAGCTATAAAATGACTTGGACGTATGCAGACTAACGTTTTCATCATATGCCTATGAAGTATTGGCCAAGTTTCACAAATTTTGACCTCGTTAATTCAATGAATAAGGCAGTTCGTTATTTAATACGTTATACGTACAATGATTGATACTTTACTGCAACCAGATATGATTCGAAACAACATCTCGTGGATTTGTTCACCGATTGATGGCGACGGGTGAGTTTCTGTGACCTTTGACCTCTGACTATATAATTACTCAATTAATTAAAAGTTTAAGTAATTTGCTAGATGCTCCTTACTAATACCTTCAATTCGAGACTAACACTATTAAGCTACCATAAAAACTAACGAAGTTACATGCCATTACATTACCCCTACACCCAGATAGTGGAAACATTGAACACATTAAGAAAACCGCAATATAACGGAAACAAGCTAGTATGCATGTTATCTAATAACCACTTGCTAAGTCTAAGTTTTTAATCTTCTATGTTCATGTAAGCACACAATCATGCAATAATAATTTTCATAAACCACATTTTATGAAAATTAGAGAGAAGTTTGACGTAAAATTATGCTAGATTTTAAGCAACGGCCAACAAAATTGACCTTTTGGCCTCCTGTGACTTAATTAGATATTCAAACTTTGCATATTTGGATTCATTAGATAGAAGGGTCGTATACCTTTCATATAAGGTATAATTTGTTACTTTGTGTTTCTCCTACCCCAATTTTTGTAATCGGTAAAATTTCAAAGTACCATCGGAAACATCGAAATAAAGAAAATCGTAATAGAGATGACTCCTCATTCCATAAACTACACATACTAGGGTATCCAAAAATACCCACATACCTTTTGGACCTTCTCGGTTAAATAAAACCCTGCTGTCTCTTGGACTATTACCTTACCAAGTCAAGATCTGCCAAATTATTGCATAAGCCTTGAAACAATTTGACGTTGAATTATGTTCAATGACCGAACAATACATTTGACAAAGTTTCAGAAAAAATTCAGCAGGGGTTGCTGAGATATACCCAGGTTATGTTCTGACAAATTATGATCTTGACCTTGACAACTTTGACGTTGAATATTGTCCTATGACAATACAATACATCTGACAAAAATTTAGAAAAAAATAAGCAGGGGTTGCTGAGATACAACCAATGTTAAGTTCTGCCAAATTATGACATTGACCTTAAACATGTTGACGTTGAAGGATGTCCCATGACCCAACAAAACATCTGACAAAGGTTAAGACAAATTCCAGCAGGGGTTGCTGGTATATAAACAAGTTTAAGTTTTGAGGTTAAGTTTCCTAACTAAGATCAAGTTATGCCAAAGTATTACCTTGACCTTGACGGTTCAACGTTGAATGATGTCAAATTACCAAACAATACATCTGACAAAGTTTCAGAAAAATTCCAGCAGGGATTGCTTAGATATGGTTATTATTAAAAGTCGCTGCCGCCGCTGTCACCAGAAAAGTGACTGCTATATCTCACTCAACTATCGTGAGCGAGACAAAAAGGCAATAACAGTAACTTAAATTTGTCTCTGATTTACCTGCTCCTTATTATTGGCCGAGTTCCGGTAGCTCCGTCAGTAGCGACGCGGGCTGTCAATCCACGGGTTGTGAGTTCGAATCCCGGCTCGGCCAACTTTCTTTCCGACGATTGACAAAAGTCAATGCGACATGCGTCATTCGTCTTCCACCAATAGGCTAATGTCTATGTGGAAAAGCAGCCAGTTGCTTGGGAAGATTGTTGTGTGGAGTACTGGTGTGAGAAAACCAGGAAATGCATGAGTAGGTGAACTGGCCGCCGTGATATAACTGAGAAATTGTTGAAAACAGCGTTAAACCCCAATCAATCAATCTTTATTATTGTTTAAAAGTGAAATAGCATTAAGCATTATCAACTAGAACCATTTTATAGACTTTCAACCTTTTTCCATTTGCATTTTGAGTTAAAACTGTTGACGCATTTGCTGATGACAACTTCTGAAAACGCTGTGGCAAAAGGACCACTTGCTCATGATGTGTAATTTCTTCTCATTTTGCAATTATATTTATTAATTAAACTTCGGTTTATGGAGATTTTATTTTATTTTACCTCAACATTGTCGAATTCATCTGCTGCAGGTTTGGTGTATGTTGGAAAGGGTTAATGTTAGCCACTTTCCTGATGTAAATACCTTGATGACTGTGACTAATCTAATTGCTGGAATGATGTTATTGCTAAAAAATGATCAATATTCTCCTATCCAACAATATTTAAACTTTGCACCATTGTCTTCTTTGCTGGCTTTTAATTTGTATGACATGAAACGGCATCAGTTTATTGCTTAATGAGTACAAGTGTCAACAACTGATTATGTATTTATACATATGACATATGTCATTTATACAATATGGATCGTGAAGGATCTGGTCAGAGTGTGGAAATGAAAGGCTTTCAAGACTCATCATTGTTGATCAAGTGCCTTTACCTGCTTTGTATTGCTCAATAATAAAAGCGTTTGAAAAGGTTACAGGGAGTAAATAACTTTTTTCATGAACAGTTTACACTAGAAGCCTGGATAAGTATGTGATAAGTATTTTGGGGAGACAACTCTGATAATTCTCTACAACATAATGGTTTCATGTATGATTTCTTAAGATTTTTATTTTGACCTGCTTCTTTCATCTCATGTTCCTGCTGAGATTTTAAATCAGAACTCTTGTTAGACCAGAAGTTTTACCATTAAACTATAGTACATTCCTTTAGAAGTAGTGCATGACAATATGTGTAATTTCAGTACCAGTATGTAAAATAAAGCAATATCATATTTTAACTTTTCTTATGTTTAGATTACATAATTTCACAGAGAAAAATGGAATTCAAAATATATTACACAGAAGAAAGAAACAGTTCATGATATCAGTTTCCTGCAGTGGAATCAAAAAGTTATATACGGTAAGGGACAAAATTAAATGTGTTTTAAGTTATGAATTTGAACAGGTATGCGCTGTTTTTTGTATTTGCGTTTGATGCTGTTTTTGTTGTATTTCAGTTATATCAATGGGACAGAACACTAATGTGAACTCACTGGGTGACTTATTTCTGACATAAATTATAAAATGCCTTTATGTTTTATTATATAGCCTTTTCTATTGAAGATCTGACCACGTTTTCATCATTTTTCAAACAAAGGTTTTTTGATTTGTTAATACATTTAAAAACGAAATGATTCCTCTTTATCCGCGTTAATATTCAGCTTCTATGTACCTTATTTAAGTTTTTGTACAGTGCCCTGTTTCGTAGACGGACCTTGATCGGTGACCTTTTTATTTTGTATACGCTCTTCAATTTGAAGAGTTCTGTGGCATTATTGGTTGTTGAAGTTATTTTATCCATATCTTTGGAAGTTCATGTGATACGTTGTAATTAAACCTAAAAAATAGACAAATTGTTTCCCTTATGAGAACCCATAGTTGTCAGGTGTAAGAATAGACAAATTTAAAACTTTGAAATAAGGGAAAAACATATTTATAATATTTAACTTTTTCTGAAACTTCTTCAGATAATTGCAATAACTATCATTTATCAAAATTTAAAAAGAAAAGTATAGGTCATTGGGCAAAATTTTCAGTTTTTCTTGTCTGAATGGCTAAAAAATGTTAAAATATGAATAAATATTTATTTATTTTTCAAACATATCTTCAAATGTCATAACATTTTTCCAATATTTTCTACTTTTTTTTCTAAACAATATGATACTATACAAGTTCTAGATTAAAATTGATATATTTCGACTTTAATATGTAATTTTTACCCAGTTATAATTCTTAATCAAACATGGCTACTGGACAGCGGCTCACGAAAAATTGGAAGGCTTACGAACATATTAGGCCCTTTGTCTAAACCAAATTTAAACCACTTTGTTTTTAAATTTTTAAGCATTATAAAAAGGTATAATGACTAAAAAGGTTTTAATTGTCAACAACATCAGAAGATTTAATAAAAATGTAACTTTTTTCTTTTTTTTTAAATTTCAACTTCTCAGTTCAGTTCATCCTTAATAAACGTTTTACTGTACGATGATTGGAAAAGTGATTGAAAAGAGCAAGTGAATAATAAACTCTACTCAATCAAGCCAGTACTTGGTGAGTGGCTGCCAGCTTTACGATCCTTTCGCTGTTCTTGCTCGTTTACGCATTGGGCACACATGGTTAACTCATGCATACTTACTGAAAACTGAGGAAGCACCTCAATGTATTCCATGTTTTAAACAACTTTCAGTACAGCACATTCTTCTGGGATGTGCTGACCTCGCCCCAATACGTGATAGATTTGTCAAGGTTCAAAGTATGCGTCAGCTCTATGAGTCTGTCAAACCTGACCTTTTATTTGATTTCTAAGGGAAATTAATATTTTTAATAAAATATGATTATTTCTTAAATCGTGCCTTTGCACATTCATTAATTTTACTGATCCTGTTCCACATTTTCTCAGATATTGTTTATCTTTATGTTAAGTATTACATAGTAATGTTTGGCTTGTTTGCCAAAACCTTGTTTACATTGGCTTACATGTTGTTTTATATTAACTGTTAAGTATCGCATACATCATGTTTGATTGTTTTGTCTAATACACTGGTTAGTTATGTTTCAATTTTAATTATTTCATCATTTACAGTAAGCAAATTATTAAGCGCCCAAAATGACCTTAGTTGTCGACGGGCCTTAAAACACCATTCATTCATTCATTCATTTATACCTTAACACAATGATGCCCTAATGCTGGTCATACTTTCTTATTTTGACAAAGAGTAGCTCATAGAAAAAGCTACGTTTCCGTTTAAATCCTACAATGTAACACAACTAATTGCAGATTAAAGGCATATCATTTGGATTATTGGTACATTGACTGTAATTTTGTTTCTCTTGCTACATTAACTGCATTATATAGATAAAAGTCAATAAAACTATATATATTATATATATATCAAAGTCAATAAAACTATAAATAGATCACAGTCAATACAAATTGACACTCGAGGATACGATATTTTAACTGTTTTCTTGAATGTGAGCATCTTTTGACTTGACAGCTACAGAGAAAAACAGACACAACTGTATATATAATTGGTCTAGGTTTAAGGATATATCCTACTCAAACTATGGATAAGAAATTAAATACATAAACTAAGAATGAGGTATACAATTAGTCGACTTGTCCTTCATAAAGTACTTTTAATGAACGAATCCCATGCATTTGTGACGAGTTAAACTATACTTTCCAACCAATTCTGTCGTTTTCCTTTAGGGTGTATATTCATCATTTTTGTTACAATAATACAATGACGCGCCCATATAGAAATGCACTATGCGTTGTGGGATACCGTGAATTCGGTTAGTTGAAAAATATTTGAAGGAGTGTAATAACCAGCAAATTATAACATATCCGACTCCTTTTTCTCATTCCGTTATCGAGTAGGTATAGTTTTATTTAACTATTCCATCTAGAAGTATTTTTTTGTTTTGTTCTTTACTTTGCATCCAATCAAAAAATAGGAATATAGTGTCTGCGCCATAAATATTTCCTTGAATCTGAAGTCTAATGGTATACTGTACAATATACAGCTGTTCTAAGCAAAATGACCGAAAAACGTATCATGCGGTGTGAGATGTGAGATGTGAAAAAAAATAGTAACATTGTACTGATTTCTCGTTATTTTAGATCTTAAGATGCCTTCGTACGTGTAACCTATAGGCATACTTAGCTCGAGCCTTCACGCATATCACTGTATCTTGTACAGCTTTTAGTTATGTATCAGGTTGTGTCTGCACAACCCTTATGTTTGGTTATGGTTAACATTTAGTTTCGGAAAAGTAATGGTTTTATCCCTTGTCTCCCCCCCCCCCCCCCTTTGTTTGCATGTTATAATTTATATCACATTAAATACATTTAAATCCATTTTTTCAAATCTAAATCCGTTTAAATTCCCAAATACAACACATCTGCAGCAGCCAAACAGCTTTAAAAAGCTTTACAATCTCACCTATATTTTATGATCAGTACCCACTTCCTCATGATTAACATGGTATTAATTATGTTTAGGATTTTAAAGCTTGAAGATATTACTAATACGTGTTTAGTAAAACAACTGGTGAACATGTCAATCATTGACTTGTTACTTATAAGTAAATATGTATAAATTGCAGATTCAGAACCGAGGATCTGTGAATTTCAAACACATGTGAACATTATCTCTTTTAATAATACGTTAACTTACAGCAACTTAAAGGTCATTTGTATCTTGAAATTTAACAACAACTTTACTAAGAATGGAATTATAAAGTTTTGTCAATGCCACTTTCCTGATGACGCCTTGCTGCCCCGTTTTTCAAAGAAATCATTACGGCTTGAAAAGTGTTTGTAGAGAGTCACTCAAAGGGACATTCTACAAACTTATCTAACATAAAATGGGGATATTTTTCTCAAGTTCTGATGCCGTAGCCACCAAAACTCTACAAAGTTTCCCTCGTGCAAATGCATTTCGACGACTCCACAGCAGAATACTTTTTAAAACACTGAATTTGAAAGAAACAAATGGACCACGATGGTCAGAATTTAAATCTTTAAATAATCTTACGATATGCATACAAAGAAAACGAGCAAAGCCCCCTCGTGGTCATATTTATCAAGGAATCAGACTAACTTTAACATGCTTTGTACAGGGTTACGCATAGAACATTTGTGCCACGTTATTTACAAATCGGGCCACACAAGATGATTTTTTAAGTTTACCGTGTATATATATATATATACATATATAAGTAATACAAGCTTCGCCTAATGGCCGCCATATTTTTCAACGGATCGGAATCATGTGAGCATTCTTGAAAGAAGGTGTTAAAGCACCCTTGGCAATTGCATTAAATCATATGAACATTTTCTATTAAATAAACATGTTGCATATATTAAGAAGATGAGTTTGCATCAACACTCTGTATTAAGGAACTAGTCTTAAACGTGTTGACTACCTAACCAAAGTGTCATTTACCACATTTATATCAGCATATCATTCAAGTCATACTTCTCTTAAAAGCAACAAATTGCAATAAGTAATCTGATCGTAATCGCCATTAATTTACACATATATTAAAGTCGATTATCGTAGAGTGTAAGCCATCTGCATTTACGGATCTAGTTATAGCCGTTCGTGCAAGCATTTATTTATTGAGTTACTCAAAGAGTAATTGAACAGCCAGTTGAAGTGGAATTACTGACCTGGTTCGCTTACAGGTTCATCTACATCAGCGGCCTGTGTTTCCAATCGTTCCGAACAGGAATTTAAATCTCCAACTACATTGTAAATAACATTTTTAACAGAACAGATACGATCATCTGTTTTAGCTTTAATCTTTGCTATATTGGTGCTTCCCGTCGATTCCGCCAAGCACAAACACAAACTGTCCCAATCATCGTATACATTGTGCAGTACATTCTTAAATCGTTTTCTCCCGATATTTGTGAAGGTATTCAAGTATGATATTTCCCGTGATTTGTGAGACATCGGAAAGAAATTGTAAGCATGCTGTTTAATAGCAGACAGTAACATTAGTACGAACAAATAAAACATATTTTAAAACAAAAATACAAATATTTAAGCACACAGTACTGTTGAACATTTCTCATTTCGCACGTGCTTCTATTTATATTGAATATCCAGAGAAAATATATTACCATGACTCTCAATGGCTCTTTCTAAGGCACCTTCATCTGACTCTGTAATTAATGAAGAAGAGAAAAACAACACTACTTGAACAGAATATATATTCAAAATGATATCCACATAGAAGGTTTTTTGACATAGTCGATAAACTATTCCATCTATTTCGAATACACTTGAAATGCAGACAAACGTTTTTTTTAAATGTATATAAGTATTGTGACCCGCCAAAGGTCGTACCGAAGAACCTTTGGACAATGCGTATTTTAGGCCACAATCAAACAGATGGACTAGTGTCTCGACTTGTCAAAAGACCTTCTGTTTGATTGTGGATTAAAAAACGTTCGTCTGCATTTCAAGTATATCTGAAATATGCGTTTACTTCAAAGCAAATGTAAATACTTGTTTTATTAGGTTTTATAAGGTCTCTTTATAATGCTTTGTAGTAAAAGAAAAGTTTGTTAGCTGATGATTACAAATGATATAAATGAGCATGCTCTTAGGAAAAGGGACCCGTTGGTTTTTGTGAACAGTGCAGATACAGATATGTCTGTACATCCAGACAGTCAAGTCGAAATTTACAATGTCAACATTTAACTTACAATATAAATGAATTTTGAACATAGATACTTAATCAAATTGGATTGTTTCATATATCAAAGAGTCGTCTTATCTAATGTTTGATGTAACTCAGTGTTTAATACAAAACAGTAAAGGTTTATATCCCAGTGTCCAATGTTCATTTGAGAGACGGATTTAGGGTAGAGCGTTTCTCTGTGACGTTTTGATAAAGTCATCGTCTTTGGTAACTCTTCAACTGTACTGTACTGTACTGGATACGAATATGCAATATACTCATAAGATGATAACACATACTTACAACATGATCTTGAGCTGTAGGTCCAGGTAGATACACAGTTCAAAGATGAATTATGAATTTGTGTTAAGCAGAGACTGGAGTATTAGGCAAGGTCTCGCTTCTAAATTAATGATTAACAGAAAACCCATAATAAAACTACATTTGGATTTGAATTGACATGTGCTTACGATTGATTTGTATGTGTACAAGCTTTGTATCTCATAATCAACATTCACATATCCGTAGCAACTGTACGCCCTACTATGTTAAGTATCCTGGCAATACATTATAGAATACAGAAACACTGTTTTACCTTGTGTCATGGTTATATACACCGATGCACGTAAAGGTAGTGTGCCAGTAAAACACGTAGTAAAATAGATTGACTTAAGTAGCGAGTTCGAGGTACGAAAACTAGAAGTTAAAGATTTAAAAGCATATGTGGACACATACATGCAGATAATTCAAACTTAAATAGTATAACGAGACATTTGCAAAACAATATATTTGTTATTCCTACCTTTAACGATGGAACCTAAATCTTAAAAAGAGCACCTAGATGGTACTGTATCGTTCGCCAAAGTATAAATATGACTATTCATGCTAAACTTCAAGATAGAATATTGTTTTTAAATTTTGAATTTGATTTTGATCTGACCGATTGTGTCAAAAGTACGGTGGCATAGAGGTGACATGTGTGTGTTTTTATTTTTATTTTACTAAGTGGTGCGCACGACATACTAAGTCGTGCGCACGAGATACTAAGTGGTGCGCACGACATACCAAGTCGTGCGCACCACTTAGTAACTCGTGCGCACGACATAGTATCTCGTGCGCACGACTTAGTAACTCGTGCGCACCACTTAGTAACTCGTGCGCACGACATAGTATCTCGTGAGCACGACATAGTAACTCGTGCGCACCACTTAGTAACTCGTGCGCACCACTTAGTAACTCGTGCGCACGACATAGTAACTCGTGCGCACCACTTAAGTATCTCGTGCGCACGACATAGTATCTCGTGCGCACGAGTTACTAAGTCGTGCGCACGACTTAGTATGTCGTGCGCACGAGATAAATAAAAACATACACATGTCACCTCTATGTCACCGTACTGTGGCACAGAGGTGACATGTGTATGTTTTTATTTTTATTTTACTAAGTCGTGCGCACGACATACTATGTCGTGCGCACGAGTTACTAAGTCGTGCGCACGAGATACTAAGTCGTGCGCACGAGATACTTAAGTCGTGCGCACGAGTTACTATGTCGTGCGCACGAGTTACTATGTCGTGCTCACGAGATACTATGTCGTGCGCACGAGTTATTAAGTGGTGCGCACGAGTTACTAAGTCGTGCGCACGAGATACTATGTCGTGCGCACGAGTTACTAAGTGGTGCGCACGACTTAGTAAAATAAAAATAAAAACACACACATGTCACCTCTATGCCACCGTACAAAAGTGTGACCTTCACAGTGTCCATAAGGATGTATCTAGTATTTGGCATAATGACCTAGCCTAGAAAATGGGGTTCTATCTTGGAGCCCTTGCCTTTCATAAAACGTTCATGTCAAATAAACATTAAATAAAATGAATGCAATGTTTTGATACCCTTTTCTATTTTTTTCTTCTTCAGTATCTTCTTCAATTCTTCAGTTGCAATATCCATTTCAGTGATTGACCACGGTGTATCTCTGACCTTTAAACCAGATGTTCATAAGAGTAAAACATAATTTAATTTTCGTTTTTGATTGATATGATCAGTTTTAATAATCTATAATTGTATAAGGAAAACGCTTTGTTCTAAGATAAGCCCTTGTATCATGGGAATTAGTACTTAATTGTCATTTAAATGCATCTTTATGTTTGCATAGATGAGTAAGAATCTAATGAGGATTTAAGAAACAGTTTGAATTAGGCAAGATAAAGTTAAATAATTGTCAGTTATATAAAAAGAATACAATTACTTTGTTTTTGTAGTTATCGAACGCACAAGTTGCCTTAGTTGACGTAACACCTTAACGTGCAGGCCCAATAGCATTGTATGTGACGATTTCGTCATTGCATATGACCCACTAATATACCTATATATGAGCCATGTTCCGCTAATTTCACTATCTTTATTTGTATTTATATTTGCTACCATCTTGTTCGCTAATGTAATGTAATTGTAGAGTATAAGCTTTTTAGCTCTCATTTGGTAGTATACACGTTATCATGTACACTCATCTGACAGGTGCAAGTTATTAAAAGAGACATATTTAGATACAATGGATTCCGGGTGCGATACCCTAGCTTTATCCGAAGAGACCGCTCGGTTTTGTAATCTGATCGTTGTATAGCTCATTGTATAGCACTGATACAAGCGATGCCTTTTTCCTGGAAAGAACCCCTACCTGACCTCTAGTTGTGTGGGAAACCTTAAAAATCATATCAATTCCAAAACCTGGACCTCCGGTATGACAGTCAAGCGTGTTAATCACTGAATCAATCGGCCATACTTATGTACCCAAAGAGAGCGGAAAGGTTTCACATATACATATATCTCACACGTCATGAAAACATCGTTACATAGAAAGTAAGATTCATTAAACTTATTCTGAATATATAACAACGATACATTTCTGTACCACACACTGATGAAACCGTCGCATGTGTTATAGGTGTCATCACATGTATAAACAAAAGTGTCACATATCAAGGTAAAACTTCCATACATAGTGTAGAATCATCCACATGGAATGACGATTTTGCCACATATTGTGATACAACCGTCACATCAAACTAAATCTATCACATTTAATCTTGACTCTACCTCATCAGTTGACGATTCTGTCAAATATAACTATGAAACCATCATATGTATTAGAAGTTTCACCTCATTTAAGAATAAATGTGTCACATATAACGTTGAAATAACCACACGTAATGTTGACTATACCACATGGAATGACAATTCTGTCATATGTAATATTAAAACTGTCACGTGTAAAAGAAGTGTCGTCGCATGTTAACATATAAGTGCCACACATATCAGGATTAAACTATCACACGTAATGTTGCCTCCATCACACAAAATGACTTGTCTGTCACATGTAATGATAGTACCATCACATGTTGTCAGGATGCCATGACATCTATGAATAAGATTGTCAAATGTCAAGGTGAAACTACCACACGTGATGACACTTCTGTCACCTACATTAATGAATGACTAGTCAGTCTCACATAATGAACATAAAACAAGCACATGTATTAGAAGTGTCATTGCATATATATGCACATGTAATAGAAATGTCGTTGCATGCATAGGCACATGCAATAGAAGTGTCGTTTCATGTATAGGCACATATAAAAGGAGTGTCGTTGCATGTATAGGCGCATGTAATAGAAGTGGGAACATGTAATAGAAGTGTCGTTGCATGCATAGGCACATGAAATAGAAGTGTCGTTGCATGTATAGGCACATATAAAAGAAGTGTCGTTGCATGTATAGGCGCATGTAATAGAAGTGTCGTTGCATGTATAGGCACATATAAAAGAAGTGTCGTTGCATGTATAGGCGCATGTAATAGAAGTGGGAACATGTAATAGACGTGTCGTTGCATGTTTAGGCACATGTAATATAAATGTCGTTGCATGTATAGGCACATGTAATAGAAGTGTAGATGTATGTATACATTAAAGCTTCTCATATAAGGGTTTATCTACCTCACATAATGTTGAATCCATCACATAGAATGACTTTTCTTCCCAATGAAATGATTATACCATCACGTGTATAAATAAGATGGTCACATATCAAGGTTAAACGTCAAGTTTGACTGTACGCCAAGTTGTAACGTCAAATAAGACAATTGCGGCGTTCCATATGTACTATAAAAAGTAATTCAACTGTTATATAACAGACCAACTAAGCCACGGAAAATCAATCTTCGGTGACGTCTGTATTTGCCACAAATCCTAGAGGTATATGGATAATGAAGACAATATTGTTATAAGTATACTATCATTTTGTAATCATATTATAAAATCGCGATCTATCTTTTAATGTTCCGAATCTCAAATTTACAGTGGCGTGTTTCAAAGTGTTACAAACAGGTTACCTTCTCAATCTTCCTCACACATTCTGCCTTGTCAGTCCCGATTTGATTAACGATGTCAATAAAAATATCGCAGTATCCTTTCAAATCATGATCTGTCAATTGGTGCCATCTTGATTGCATGACTTGGTGTATTACATTCCGTCCCTTTGAATAATGTCAAAAAGATATAATGTTATGTAATTAAACACTCGTGCAGATTTGCCGACACAAAGTCTAATTATCTAAAGTCATTATACTATGTACGATGGTTATATCTGTTAGTTTTAAATCAATCATTATTTAAAGAGGAGCAATGTGTAACTTGTAAATTTTGATAAGGACATTGTAATGTGATAATGGTTGGATTTCATCCCTAAGTCTGAAGCAGACGACTTTGAAAACGTCTAGGCACAAAAACTAACCCTTTTTTAAAAAATGTTGTTGACAAATATTTGTAAAACCATAAGAAGCGGAGAAATTGCTCATCATGAGCAATTTCACCTTTGGCAATAATGTTTTTGTAATGTTGTCTGTGGTATATATGCTTCGAAATATTCGTCTGCAAATGAGAAATACTTTTAAGCCCACGATCTATTATAAAACCAGTTTGTTAATTTGTTCTTTAACCCGGATTCGGCTGAAGACATCTACTTGATACGATCACCTATGATATATTACATGGCTTTACGTATTTATGGACAGGTCACTACTAAAAACTACAGCGTTCTTTTTTCTACAGAGACATATATATCCGCTAAGGTAGTTTGTCAGTTATACTTATACAGGATGTTTGAGTAAAACAAGAATGGCAGAAACATGGCTCTGCACATCATCTTGGTATGGTAAACACTTGTAGCCAGTAATATCAAAAGTCTTCAAGCAATACAAGAGACATGGAACAGAAATGAAATAACGTTATATGACCGTTGACCCTTTAGTATGACATTACCTTCGACAGAGCTGATTGTAACAAGCACTCTTCACATCGATTCAATATGGTGAACATTTGTGGCGAGTTATATCTTGCTATTGAACCAATCTGGTTATAACATGTAAAACGCATTTGCATTTATATGGTGAGTTCCTTGACATTTTTTTAAGCGGTTCAAAAGTTATGAAGGAGACACGTTTTAAGACAGACAAACGGAGAGATAACAGACAACTCAAGACAAAAACAATATGTATCTCCAGTACACGGGGGGGGGGGGGGATAAATAATGAATGGATAGCAAATAATATAGACCAATATTATTCTGCACAATCGTGCAGGTTTATCTTTGTTTGCATTATTCTCTATTGTACTTTAAAGTCGTGGATACAAAAGTACGTATACTTTGTTTACATTCGCGTACAGTTCAACACCACACACAATAGTTTATCGCATGAGGTTCATTTGTCATATTTCCTCATTGTATATAATCAAGACTCCAATAATTACTTCAATATGTGGACGAAAATCCTTGTATAAACAATTTCTGAGCAAATTATAAGAATATTGTGGACTTAAAGGTTTACTGAATAACAAAAACATGGTTGTTCTTTTAAAATCAGAGTATAACGAACTAAAAATTAAAATAAATACCTGGCAGAAGATATTGTTTCTGTTGGTCATATCAACGGCAGATATGAGTCTCTGAAAACATGTATTGTGGATTATAACCGTGAGTGTGCTTAGCAAATCTATATCAGACCCCGGCTTTTCCGGGAACTCTGCAATTTCTTTTTCTACAAATGGTCTAATAGCCTCTTCGGTGATCTCCATGACCCAAATCCCCTTAATGAAGTTCATCTGGTCGGATTTATTCCAATGATCAACGATGTCTGCGTTCGCCATCATTCCTAAAATATATGTTAAATGTATGGTTGCGAAGGATTCATTCTACGATAATTCAATTGGCATACATTGAAATAGAAAGTACAACATCAATATCCATTGCTGCTCAGCGTTTAAGTTTTATATACACGTTGCTTACAACTGTATATATATTGGGTTGGACGTGTTAGAACTCACGCAATAATATTGACGGCGTAAAAAGGATGTTGTTTACGGTATGTTAAAGTAGTAAAACACTGAAAACAATACAGACGAAGTGTACTAAATCATGAATAAATAAAATAGTTCGATTTGGGAGAGGGATTGGTGTTCGAGACATGGAACCAGGATTCTCGGGGTCGACCGCTGCTTGCGTCGGTCATGGTGCACTGCTCTTGGACAAAGCACACATCCTATACTTGTAATGGTTTGTTTACCAGGAATAAGTGTTCTGTCGCCTTGATTTAAATGAAATAATGTAGAAAACGAGGTAAGCAAAATAAACGGTTGATGCGAGTATTAATTGGATATCGGAAATTGAAAAATATGCAGAAAGCACAAATGATATAATAACTTGCTTTATAAATGAACCCATGTCAAGTTTATGTACGCATTTGGTAGCCTATCGACCAATCAAATTACAGCTTTTGAACTTCTTGTATAAACCCGTTACAAAACTTCTACACTTAGCGACAGGATGATGGTTGAGATATTAAGTAATTGGAATGAACGGAATCAATCAAAATGTCATGCAATATAATTCAACAATAAAAATGAAGTATGTGTAGTATCCTATTACGTATTATTTAAGGCTGCTGTGAAAGTATTTGCCCTGACTTGGTCACAATCAAATTATATATACACAATATATATTTTCTATGGAAATGATAAGTGAACATATGCTAAGAACCCAAATAAGACATTATCTCATATGACACAGTCAGTAAATCTGTTTTTGTTTTATTGAGATTGTTAACGATTTTCAGAGCACTAGATAAGAGGAGTATCCTTATATGACTTAACATTTCAAACCCTATGTTATGAGTTATGAGTACTCAAAAGAATCGTCTTAGTAAGACGACTTATTTGAGTATCCGCAACAGAGGGCTTAATTGATTCTTGATAAAGATATTGTTGGGAAAAGACCAAGTATTGCTCCTTATTTAGTACCCTTACAATATTATAGTTATGTACCGGAGAGAGAACACCTATTGATGCCGCCTATGTGACAAACCGTGTAGTTCTAGGCTATGTAAGGTGCTTTGATTACCACTGTTGTCAACCTTCGGAGAAAATCGCCGAATAAGGTTTCAAACTAACAACCCCTTGATTATTAGCTCTAGCCGTTACCGACTGAGCTACCGCGGCTCAAAGTTGTGTACAATCATACCTTTAACTTAAAAACAGAAAAGCATTGAAGTGTTAACAATATGTTGATATCTAATTAAGTATAATCATATTTAAGAAATTATTTACCATATACAAATTATCAATATTAAACTCTTTATTCATACAACTGCATTTCGGATGTGTTGTATAGTGGGAAAATTAAACTTCGAATGAAACCAAGGACAAAGCTTTATTTACTTCGAAATCGCTTTACACATGCTAAGTTTTAACTGAATTCTGTGGCACTGTCTGTTTAATGAAGGTCAAATCGCATTCGGACAAGTTATATACCGAGATTTATAAATTAAAAGTTTTACATTGCACACTTTTTCTGAGATTTTTATTCAAAACAAATTTTAGCGCGTATATTTATTTTGTAAGGTAATGATTCTCTGTTTTCACTTTTGAATGATTAACTAGTAGATCAGAAAAATCAATCTAGTAATCGATAGTGTTGCAACCATTAAACAAACGCGACATAATCTTAACCGCATCCGTTGTATATTATTTCTGTATCAAACTGAATTTAATGAAATACCTTTGTTAATTATGGCACGATTTATTCGATAAGTTTATAATGCATAGTATGAAAACAATTATAGCTTGTTTAAGTATAAATAACTAAATTTATCCCCAAAAATCAAGTCCACTTTTTGTTTCGACTTCTCTTTACAATTGGGAATATATAGTTAAAGCTACTCGAATTACTAGACACACATCGTGTGTGACACGTCTAACGATATTTGGAGTATTAATGCATCAGCGTAGCGTGGAGACTCGGAAGAGCCCGTGTATTATCACAGTTTCATCATAGCCTTCACACTCGGTTGAATTCGATTGCTTACAACTGTATATATCTTTTAACAAACTGAAAACAATATAGATGAAGTGTACTAAATCGTAAAATAAATTGAAGGTTGGGGTGGGACTCGGAACAGGGCTTCTTCATGATTAAGTGATCTTGAACAAGGCACAACTCCTAGCCTTAAGGTACTGAACTCCAGATTATAGACAGTATAGTCAAAGTTTTAAAAAAATGTCAAAAGTTGTCATAGTGCACTGATCTAGGACAAGGCACCGCTCCTAGCCTTAAGGTACTGATCTCCAGATTAAAGATAGTATAGTCAATGTTTTAAAAACTGTTTAAATGTTATCATAAAAGTTAATTAATCTTTTTCTTGTTTTTTGAAAGTTTTGTCATTATTATTTAAGACGGACATTATATACTAGAATAGCCAACTGACTATCATTTGAAAAAGTGTTTCTTATTTAAACCTTTCCCACTTGCATACGTAATTGCAGCCGACGACTTTTGAAAACATTGATGCAGAAGAAGAAATTGCTCATAACAAGCTTTCTCCTTTTGCAACAATGTTTTCAACTATATTCAATGATTACATTTCCAATAAATGTGATTTTCTGTATCTTTGCTCAGATTTTTTTTAATTCGTCTGCTGCAGAGTTTTTATATTGTGGGGTGGGTTGTGATTTGTTAAAGGGCAAGCAGGATTGGGAATTGAGTGTTGCACTTATCCTAATGAAACACTCGCCTGCCTGTGCATGTTTTAGCTTAACTTAACTTGTTAATGTTCTTTCCATCATCAACTTATTCATCTGTTAGTAATCAACTCTATGAACGAAATAATCGCGTCAAAATCTTGAATCGCGTCAAAATCATAACGAACAAACTGTCAAAATCTAATATTGAACTGTGTAATACAAATTTAGAATAAAAGGATGAATCAGTTATGTTGTAACAACCAATATCCGCGGGTCATTTACCTGATTTTGGCCGAAAGAAATGATCGATTTTTTGCAAGATTCATTCGTTATTCGTTCTGCCTATTATAATTAAAGTATTCTAAACGCTTTATAAACAAGTGATTTAAAGCGCTCAAATCATTTGATGAAATTTGTTTCTTTAGACGCGGACCTTGTCGAAAGCACCTATCCAAAATGCAAGTCATCGTTAATCGTTGTCGAAAGAATAGATGGACTGAGAGAAAGAGAAAGAAAAGGCTTAGCAATGCATACTATCTTTATGAATAAGGACATGAACGAATATGTATGGACTAGCGCCTAGAATTTCGTACTAGCCGATCCTTCATTCCACTCGCTTATGCTAGCGGGCGAGTGGATGTTTACATCTCTGCCGAGAGGGGAAAAAGGGTTACAATTTACAAAGGGTAATTGCGCGGTGCAGTGCTATATTGGCGTTGTGATATCTAAATAATTGTGTACACTTTAAATATGATATTTACACTTACAAGACTTGTTATTTTCTATTATAAGCTTGAATAATCGGATTTTTTTTCGTTACTCTATGTTTGCTTTTGTGAGCATTTGTAAATTAGTCAAACCAAAAATTGCACTTAATTGTTGGTGGTGAAGGGCATATACATCACGTGACTTCAATCTCACTATGACTATGGCAGCCTCTGCGCATGCGCAAGTCTACCAAAAACAAATCGGTTACTATCTTTTGATAATAACTTGTTTAAATGTAGCACATAGCACTTCAATAATATAACACAAGTGTCGTCTGCCTTGGTGACAGTAATTGAAAACGTGCAGGACAGATGATGGAGAAGTTATCCCTTTGCGGTTTCCTGCTCAACACGCGATACAATTGTATATATTTTGCCCCTTTTCTGATGCCGCCTGAGTGACTGATTAAACAACCAATTTATATAATTATATTTGTAGACAGTCATCCACTGAACATTTCTACCACATTACATTGGTATCAGACATGCTAATTCAGAGGAAAATGTTTTTAAAAATTGCTCAACTGTTTCTTTTACTAGAGGGAATAAACGTTACAATTTACAAAGGGTATTGTTCATGCGATGTTTACATACTTAAGTATTTACACGTAAATATGATAATTACACGATCAGAGACTTGCTATTTTAATTGGTTACCTAGAATAAGGGGAATCTTTTCTTACTTATTTGACTTTTGCTAATTATGTTTGCATTCGTTATTCAGTCGAGAACTGTTTGCACTATGTTGTTGTTGAACTGAATTTGTTAGAAATGGTGCTCTCAGTTATGTACGTCACGTGACTTCAAAACTTCACCTGAAACTATGGTAGCCTTGCTATGCAATTTGTCCAAATATGATAGTAATGACCTCATTCCTTGGTGTTTAGGGTTAAAGGGATATCATTATAATGTATACATCGGTGTAAGGATAAATACTACCGTTAGTACTGGTATAGTACACAGGAAACGCCGTAATATAACTGAATACTCTTGAACTTGAAAACGGTGTACAAATACCATTCAAACAAACACACGCTAGTATTGCATAAATAATTCACTCTTTCAACGTAAATATGAGCATACCCTGTTGTTCGAAACTCGGATAACTTAAAAGCCGCGTTGATTCCCTTTTATTCAAATTTTCGTAAGACACCATTTGGCTAGTTAAAGTGGATTCGGCCAGAACACGACCAATAGCTAGATGTACAAGGTAAGTCTAAATACATCCAGTGTTAATTTGAACTTCCGAAGTGTTCATGTACTACAGTATGATGGCACAACAACAACACCTACTTATTTTATAAACACAAATTACGATGCCATAATTCAATGGTAATAGTGTTTCTAACAAAAAATGAAAACAATATGTTTTCTATACGATTGTAGCACATACATAATTACCAATTATTGAAAACAGTGTATTCCTCTTGACATTGAACTATTGTCGTCACGTGACGGATTATGTCAGAAAACACTATACGTGTCGTTGTTTACGAAAACCAGAATAAGAATATCTTTGACAAGGGAAGAAATTGATCAATGTTCAAATCAATATTATGTGATCAAAATGTACAGGTACATCGTTTTAATTTCGTGTGCTGTGCATTGTATGTATGTGGGAAAGTGTTAACATAGTTATTACGCATATGTGAACAGACCTACATGTGCACTAATGTTTAGCCTCCAAATGTATACTGCTTTACAGAAGTGTCGTGAAATCTTTCTTCTATGATGTCATTTGCGAACAGTTTGGAGCAAGATCAGACCCCACGGATTTAATATTGGATGCTGGATGCCGTGTTTACTCAACGATATATCTGATCGTAAACTAGTTTGTAAAATAAAATGGTGTATTCGGGCTTTATCATTCCAGATCATTACACCAATAACAATTGTTTCTTTCGAATCCCATTAACGTATACTAATCACAATATTCCAGGTAATATGTACGTTCGACTAGAGTTTCACATATAACAAGTGTGTTCAAAAGAAATCACTGTCCCACCTGCAATTAAGCAGTGCAAAAATGAATAAGGCTATAACCAATGTTTGCTCCCAGAATGTTTTGTAAAACATGAAAGAATCATGAACCGGCAGAGGAAATATGACGAATCTGAGCTAGCTGCAAACTATCGCATCTCCTATTGAGACTGATTATTGCACATAAAAGCTCACTGAATGTACAACCGCATGCAGGCACAGACAACACGACCATTGTATGCTTCCTAGAAGGTTTAGGGGTTTGCAATAAGTATATCAACTTCTTGATTTAAGTATTTCCTATACATGTAATTGTTTAAAAACATTTTATTTGTTCGTCCTCTTTTCGACAAATGAATAAATGTATCTATCAAAGTGGGCGACAAAAAAGGTATTATCTCTTATTGTCACTCTGCAAAAGCTGGCGACACAAACGTCAAAGAACCAAAATAAAATAAATACAGTCGATTACTCGAACGCGAGACTAATACATGTGAAAATAAAGTATATAACAATTGTGCTACAGACCTGTCGAACGGCGTTTAAATATGGAAATTGTAAAAGTGTTTCCGTTTTTCAAAATATGTTCAATCAACTTCTGCTGCTGATGCAACAAAACGCAAATGCAAGTGAGGAAAGTGTTAATATCTAACCTAACATGTCAGGTGTAAAGTAGAGTTAACCCTTAGACAGTTCTTATCGCGAAAGCTTAGTCAGTTACTCATAGAGCATATGCCGAAGGGCTGAATGTTCGAACCCCAGCTCTTCCCAATTTGATAAAAAAAAATATATTTTATCTAAGGTCATTCGTCGTCAACTTAAAATAGGCCATATGGAATGGTAGCCAATTGCATTATTGAAACAGTTGTGTTGAATACTAGTGCGATAAAGACAGTAAACATAAGTTAGGTGAACGGGTCGCCGTGATAAACTGGCATTTGTTAAAAACGGCGTCAAATTCCAAACAATCGAATTAAACCTTCAACATGCTACACACGCCTTAAACACAAAATGTGCCTATCGTACTCTATCGTTCTCTCAAAACCCGTAACATCATTTTGCCCATCCTTGCGAGAAGGTACAAGTTAGCTTGTATGAACAGTGTTGATCCATATCTTGATCTACAATGTTAACATATTACGTACATGAGCTTGTTAGAAGCATATATCAAATTGTAGAGAACTGATCCTGCACTAATCAGAAATACCAAGTTGTACATTTTCCCTAGAACGGACACGTTTTTAAACAGTTTAGAGCACTGTCAGTATTTATATCAGAATATCGTCTATTCGGTACTCATTTGACAAGTTTAAAAAAGAAAACCAAAATCCTGGTTAAATATGTATGAGCCATAATATTATTAAACATAAAGTTGAAATATTGAAACTCTCTATAAATGAAAGTACGATTATGAATAAAGTTGAAACAATGTGGCAAAAGGAGAGATTATTCAAAACATGTTTGCGAAATGACTATTGTATCAATGTACGTTACGGATTTGTGTTGCGTGTATGCATGGTGTTTTAATCAGCTTTCAACACCTTTCCAATTACATGATGGCGTTTCCTAGGTAAGTTACCAGTAATCCAGAAACCATCGAGTATTGCTAACCCCAAAGCCCTGAGCTCAAAGGAGGGAACACCATTACGTTCTACCATATTAAGGGCCTTCGGTATGAATAGACCTGGGATAGATCCAGCAACCTCTCATAATCGAGAAGGTCATTCTTTTAAATATATTGTACAAGACTTCACTCGGATTTACAGTTCAATCAATTAACGTGTTTTCATTGTAACCACATATAGTGTTGCTGTGTAACATCTATCACTGGATGAATATCCAAGAATTTACGAATATACAGTTAATATAGGTATTCGCAGGCGCCATCGATTCCCGATCCTGATGGTCGGTATTAAAATGGCACTGCATAGCCATGGTTAAAGTTCATTCCATGCGCTAAACTATTTATCATTTATTAAAGGTACAGGCCGTTTCAAGAGCATTTCAAAAGACAGTGGAAGACAGTGGTGCAGTGGAAGACAGTGGTGCAGAGGTAGAGCGTCGGCCTCTCACATCAAAGGTCCCTGGTTCGAGTCCCGTGATGAGCGGGTCCTGACTTTGGGATTTTTCCACACAATCGGCGCGAGTACTGGTTAAGTATCCAGGAAGCACACATCGAGCGTGATTAATATAAGCTTAAAGCTTGTTTCGCAATCGATTTAAAATAAATAAGTTTAAACTAAGAGCATTTCAGTTTTAGCACGGTGACAATACAATTATCCATGGTTTCTGAACGAGTTACCAGCACTTCTTAAGGGTAATCTGCCTTGATTTCGGCAAACGGGGTCAATATTTGAGACCGGTCTCAACTCATGTGTCATTCAGTATTCCGAACAGCCGTAACTTGGTGTTATCCCATGATGACCATTTCGCGGTAGCCCTGGTCCTATAACTCAAAGAGGAGAAGGTTTCTAGCCAGGCAGTGACTAGAACTCTTGAATATTTTGATAAGGGTAACCTGCACCTGATGCCGATGAATTTGCACAGCGCCACAGACATGCTGTTTTTGAGGGCAGATACGACTTTGGTCAAATGTATAACATGTAGGTACATTTTATTTAATTATACATTTATCAGACATATCCGTCGTTTTGGCCGTGAAATTATCCAATTTCGTTTTTATGTTGATTAGCAATTCGGTCCTGGGAATAGTTTGTGCCCATTTTCAACAATATTTCAGCTATAACACAGTAAGAGAAATGTTAAATTGCTCCCAATGAGCAGTGCCATATTTCTACTCTAATAACGACATCCATCCTTCACGACGGTCCCTGTCCGATTTGCCATGTTTTGAAACGAACCATTTTAAACGGTATTTCAGTTGTCTTATCTACGTCCCTGGTTGTGTATACATTGTTATCAGAACTACATGCTTCGTAAAAGAAAAGCATTAAGCAAGTGATAAATTAATTAAAATCTGAGCACTTTACTGAGATCTTTCATTAACATTCATTTCTTTAAATCCACGGGTAAACGGAAATCTAAATACAAGTACTAGGATTTGAACAAAATAAGACAACAGTAAGATAACTTTACAGCAAATAACGCATTTATAACTCTTTGTTGGAGAAGCATGCACGGGTCGAGTATTCGAATATTCAAATATATTTTTGGTATTCGATGCCATCCCTAGTTTCAAATCACGATGACACAAACTGAGTCGTACCACGAGAAAACCAATATTATCGACTCTGCGAAATGTATCGACCCAGATCAGCCTGCAGAATCCGTGCTGGTTAATCTGGGCTGACACATTCCGTCTCAGGGGGATATATGTATGGGTTAGGCAACATATCATAAACGCCCTTCCCAATTGCAGAAAAAGTAAATAAGTGAATGTTTATGACGGTGTGTATCTCCATATTAAAATAGTTTAACTAATCATTGCAGTCCGTTATGTCGAGTTCATCACAGTATTTGAACTCATATGCTCTGTCCACCAATAACACGCAGAAAGACCCCCCTCTACACTGTCCACACCACCTCCTCCCCTATATTTTTGTTTCCTTGATACATATCTGAACTTCAATAACAATTGTTATGAATAGTTATCATCTGATATATTGTCATTCCCGAGTGGTAATGTTCTTGTAATTAACGGGCGAAATAAGCGAGTTTTAATAAATAATTGTCATCGCTGAACAGAATAACAAATAAATAAACATATAAATAACAATAATATCTGATACTGTTACAGTTAACCGTAATAAACAAGTGTATACATGTCTTTTCTAACTAAAGCGTCAAACTCTAAATTTAGTAACAACTCCTTTGCATGTTTAGATCTGTGACAGTCAGATGTTATAGGGTATGTTAGCCTCGCATGTATTATTCCATGCATCGCGACCAGACTTAAAAGGTAAACTTATATCGTCTAATCTATTTATAATGAAAACCCGGTATTGATTAGTTATCATATCAATAAGAAATACTCGTCTGCTCTAAGTTATATTATTATATAACTTGACGTTGTAAGCCTTACGCTCTTATTGACTGTTCAAAAATGGAAGTTTAAAAGAGACTGTCATCTAATACTATCAGTATGCGATTCTTCTACAGTCTGCGAAACGTGTAAGGTATGGTAGCTAGAGTGGTCCTTTGTAATGTTTAATGTATGAAAGTGTGTTTATATATTAAGTCGATTTGAACAAATGCTAATAGAAATTTATAATATATACATATATACCCTCTTATTCATTTACGTAAGATTTGACATGTAGTACACAGTGTTTATACTTTTTAAATTATTAGCCATATGCATTTACTTCTCTTTGAAACAACAAGTATTTATGGGTACCATCATATGTCTTTCTAAAATGTTATTATGTAATGCATCGGGTGTACATAATTATTCTACAGTAATTCGGGGGTATATGCTTTCATAGAGATCTAAAGGGATGCTACCATGAGTATGAGGTAGTCATTAGACCAACTTAGTATTGGCGTAAGGTGGTGTACAACACCAATACTAGGAACCGCTCATGATCACCATGAAGCGTTAAAGGCGCACTAAAGATGAAGTGGCACCGTCTAGTGAAAGGCCCTGACCTCCAATGACCGCTATCATCACTAGATCGGGTATGCAAGTTAGCTCTGTATACCACATGTGTGCCATCTTACACATCGCTTATGACGCTAAATCCCCACCCCCGTAACAAATTAAAACACCGAAAGTAATTTATTTATCAAAATAGTGCTTTACAAGATACATATTCCATTCCTAGGAATACCCCGAGATGAAACATCCTATTAAAGGTGTCATCTGGAGGCATTGAGATGTTGTTAGATCGAGAACGATGTGCTTATTTAATATTGTGAACCGCACCTACACATCTTTAAATGATAAAGGCATATTCTAGAAGGTGTCTCTGTCTTGCGAAAAGGACCCACAAAATGATCTAGGTTCGTGTCTCGGACCCTCCACACATACACACTCACACACACACAGAGAGAAAAATTAATTCCACAACAACAAGATGGCGGGTTCATATTAATTATATAGGAATATAAAGGAGAAATATTGACTCCACATAACGAAATGGCGGATTTCTAATGAACATATAGTAACCAAATTACACCCTCTACTACTCACAAGGTAATCGTATGTTCTTATTAAGTATATATTCTACAAGATTGGATAATATAAATATTGCTTCATTAGTGCTACAATGTTTTCGAAATCCGAACTGCGAGTGTAACATACGACACAAGTTGTCAATGGGTTATAAATCCAGATCACGCAAGAAACTTTCTGATTTTGACTAAAAACGTAGCACAATAGTCTCGTTTTAAACTCGTTTGTAACAAGAAAGGTATATGTGTTTGATATCAACATGCAATTGATCTAAAGACATTGAAGATGTTTACCAAGAAGCTAGAGATGTTGATCTCTATCAGGATAACCCTTGATAATCAAACAGCAAATTACGACTTTTCTGCAGACGATTTATTTTTATCTTTCTCTTTTCAACCCTTTCCCACATAAAGGAAATATACAGTATACGACTTTAAAACGTCTTCGCAAAAATATTGAAAGTGTCTATAGATAAAAGTTATACATTGAATGGAGCTGAATTAAGAGGATAACTTTCGTTTGGGCAATTTCCCTTTTGGTCAAAATGTTTTCAAAAGTTATGTTACAGAAGCGTCTTTATGTGGCAAAGGGTTAACATGTTCTATTAAGTTAAGACTGTTGTCAGGATAAATGGGCAGTACTAATCAATTTCTTTCTCTCTATCTTAATTTCTTTTTTATCACCCTCACTTTATTTCTCATAGCGTTTCCATTAGTGTGCATTTTGTTGCCCTCTGATCATGATGTATAATATATTGCAGGGCTGATATGTATGTATCATGTACATACTCAGCACCTTTCTTTCATTGTATTGTTGTAAGAAAACTATTACTGAGATGTTTTAAAGCAGAATGCACTCAAAGTAGTATACCGACTCGGTGGTGTAGAGCAACAACGGATGGTGCTGTGGGCGCGGGTTTGATACCCAGCCGGGTCATGCCAAATACTTAAAGGGTGGAACTTGAATTATCCCCTTCGCGCTCAAGTTGAGGAGAAAGAATTATGACTAACTCGCTCGTGTCAGGATTGATGGTTACTTACCCAGGACACTTCATGAAATAACTGAAACATTGTTGAAAGCGGCTTAAAACACCTTAAAGTCGTGTACTTTGTAAAAGGTTAAGAACGGGAAAGCGTTATGGTCTATTATATGATTAAACGTTGCTTACCCGAAATCACGCTCGGGCGGCTTCCCTTCCTTGTGAAATACTGCCAGTCTAAAATATTAAAATGAATAGTTTCAAACAAACACACATCGATTTAGTATATTTTAAAAAAAATACCGGATAAAGATGTTAAACCCTACTTACAGACGCATGTTGATGAATCCTCTGCAGACGACATTGGATAAAACATTGTGGCAAAATAGGACATTGCTAATGATGAGCATATTCTTTTTTGACACAATGTTTTCAAATATTTGCAATAATAATAGTTTTATTTAAATATAGTTTCCATGTGTGTGTTTTGATCTTTTCAAAGTCGAGTGATGCAGGTTTGTTGTTTCAGGGAAAGGGTCAAATTATTGAAGTCTGCAAAACACATAGATTAACTGATTCGAATTTAATGCATTTTTCAATGGTATTTCAACTAACGTGTATTTCCTAGCTTGTTCTTACCAGTACTACACACAGCAGTCTGCCCAGGCAACTGGCTACCTTCCCATATACATGTACACTGTTTAGCCAATTGAAAGGAGAGGAATGACGCTCTTCAAAATGACATGTGTCTACCATCGCAAAGAATGTTGACCAATCTGGAGTTTTAACTCACATCCCCTGGATTGACAGTCCATTTCGCTACCGACTGAATTACCAAGGCTGACCATAATCATAAAAACAAAACGTTTGGTACATTAATAGAATAGCAGGAGAATTTTGTTTCCCTCCCGTACTTCAGTTATTGAGGTATGTAAGTACAAGTGTGGTTTGTAAAGTATTAATCCTTTCCCCCCATACAAATGCTTTCTGACTAATCTGCAGCAGATGGCTTTTTCAATTATGTCACTTTCATTTGACAGAGATGTTTCATACGTAACGACGAGGAATTAACCAGGGATTCAGGAAGGACGACACATTAACAAGTGATTCAGTACGGACGACAAATTAACCAGTCATTCAGTAAGGACGACAAGTTAACCAGTCATTCAGTAAGGACGATACATTTACCAGTGATTCAGTTAGGACGACAAATTAACCAGTGATTCAGTAAGGACGACAAATTAACCAGTGATAAAATAAGGACGACAAATTAACCAGTGATTCAATAAGGACGAAACATTAACCAGTGACTCAGTTAGGACGACAAATTAACCAGTGATTCAGTAAGGACGACACATTAACCAGTGATAAAGTAAGGACGACAAATTAACCATTGATTCAGTAAGGAGGTCAAATTAACCAGTGATTCAGTAAGGACGACAAATAATTAATAATATAAATATTGCTTCATTAGTGCTACAATGTTTTCGAAATCCGAACTGCGAGTGTAACATACGACACAAGTTGTCAATGGGTTATAAATCCAGATCACGCAAGAAACTTTCTGATTTTGACTAAAAACGTAGCACAATAGTCTCGTTTTAAACTCGTTTGTAACAAGAAAGGTATATGTGTTTGATATCAAAATGCAATTGATCTAAAGACATTGAAGATGTTTACCAAGAAGCTAGAGATGTTGATCTCTATCAGGATAACCCTTGATAATCAAACAGCAAATTACGACTTTTCTGCAGACGATTTATTTTTATCTTTCTCTTTTCAACCCTTTCCCACATAAAGGAAATATACAGTATACGACTTTAAAACGTCTTCGCAAAAATATTGAAAGTGTCTATAGATAAAAGTTATACATTGAATGGAGCTGAACTAAGAGGATAACTTTCGTTTGGGCAATTTCCCTTTTGGTCAAAATGTTTTCAAAAGTTATGTTACAGAAGCGTCTTTATGTGGCAAAGGGTTAACATGTTCTATTAAGCTAAGACTGTTGTCAGGATAAATGGGCAGTACTAATCAATTTCTTTCTCTCTATCTTAATTTCTTTTTTATCACCCTCACTTTATTTCTCATAGCGTTTCCATTAGTGTGCATTTTGTTGCCCTCTGATCATGATGTATAATATATTGCAGGGCTGATATGTATGTATCATGTACATACTCAGCACCTTTCTTTCATTGTATTGTTGTAAGAAAACTATTACTGAGATGTTTTAAAGCAGAATGCACTCAAAGTAGTATACCGACTCGGTGGTGTAGAGCAACAACGGATGGTGCTGTTGGGCGCGGGTTTGATCCCCAGCCGGGTCATGCCAAATACTTAAAGGGTGGAACTTGAATTATCCCCTTCGCGCTCAAGTTGAGGAGAAAGAATTATGACTAACTCGCTCGTGTCAGGATTGATGGTTACTTACCCAGGACACTTCATGAAATAACTGAAACATTGTTGAAAGCGGCTTAAACACCTTAAAGTCGTGTACTTTGTAAAAGGTTAAGAACGGGAAAGCGTTATGGCCTATTATATGATTAAACGTTGCTTACCCGAAATCACGCTCGGGCGGCTTCCCTTCCTTGTGAAATACTGCCAGTCTAAAATATTAAAATGAATAGTTTCAAACAAACACACATCGATTTAGTATATTATAAACAAAATACCGGATAAAGATGTTAAACCCTACTTACAGACGCGTGTTGATGAATCCTCTGCAGACGACATTGGATAAAATATTGTGGCAAAATAGGACATTGCTAATGATGAGCATATTCTTTTTTGACACAATGTTTTCAAATATTTGCAATAATAATAGTTTTATTTAAATATAGTTTCCATGTGTGTGTTTTGATCTTTTCAAAGTCGAGTGATGCAGGTTTGTTGTTTCAGGGAAAGGGTCAAATTATTGAAGTCTGCAAAACACATAGATTAACTGATTCGAATTTAATGCATTTTTCAATGGTATTTCAACTAACGTGTATTTCCTAGCTTGCTCTTACCAGTACTACACACAGCAGTCTGCCCAGGCAACTGGCTACCTTCCCATATACATGTACACTATTTAGCCAATTGAAAGAAGAGGAATGACGCTTTTCAAAATGACATGTGTCTACCATCGCAAAGAATGTTGACCAATCTGGAGTTTTAACTCACATCCCCTGGATTGACAGTCCATTTCGCTACCGACTGAATTACCAAGGCTGACCATAATCATAAAAACAAAACGTTTGGTACATTAATAGAATAGCAGGAGAATTTTGTTTCCCTCCCGTACTTCAGTTATTGAGGTATATAAGTACAAGTGTGGTTTGTAAAGTATTAATCCTTTCCCCCCATACAAATGCTTTCTGACTAATCTGCAGCAGATGGCTTTTTCAATGATGTAACTTTCATTTGACAGAGATGTTTCATACGTAACGACGAGGAATTAACCAGGGATTCAGGAAGGACGACACATTAACAAGTGATTCAGTAAGGACGACAAATTAACCAGTCATTCAGTAAGGACGACAAGTTAACCAGTCATTCAGTAAGGACGATACATTTACCAGTGATTCAGTTAGGACGACAAATTAACCAGTGATTCAGTAAGGACGACAAATTAACCAGTGATAACATAAGGACGACAAATTAACCAGTGATTCAATAAGGACGAAACATTAACCAGTGACTCAGTTAGGACGACAAATTAACCAGTGATTCAGTAAGGACGACACATTAACCAGTGATAAAGTAAGGACGACAAATTAACCATTGATTCAGTAAGGACGACAAATTAACCAGTGATTCAGTAAGGACGACAAATAATTAACCAGTGATATAGTAAGGACGACAAATTAACCAGTGATTCAATAAGGACGAAACATTAACCAGTGTTAAAGTAAGGACGACAGTGATTCAGTAAGGACGACAAATTTACCAGTGATTCAGTAACGACGACAAATTAACCAGTGATTCAGTAACGACGACAAATTAACCAGTGATTCAGTAACGACGACATATTAACTAGTGATTAAGTAACGACGAAAAATTAACCAGGGATTTAGTAACGACGACACATTAACCAGTGATTCAGTAACGACGTCACATTAACCAGTGATTCAGTAACGATGTCACATTAACAAGCGATTCAGTAATGACGACACATTAACCAGTGATTCAGTAAGGACGACAAATAAACCATTGATTCAGTAAGGACGACACATTTACCAGTGATTCAGTAACGACAAAAGATTAACTAGTGATTCAGTAACGACGAGGCATTAACCAGGGATTCAGTATCGACGACACATTAATTAGTGATTCAGTAACGACGAGGCATTTACCATTGATGGAGTCAGGACGACAAATTAACCAGTGATTCAGTAAGGACGACAAATTAACCAGTGATTCAATAAGGACGAAACATTAACCAGTGGTAAAGTAAGGACGATAAATTAACCAGTGATTCAGTAAGGACGACAAATTAACCAGTGATAAAGTAAGGACGACAAATTAACCAGTGATTCAGTAACGAGGACAAATTTACCAGTGATTCAATAAGGATGACACATTAACTAGCGATTCCATAACGAAAACAAATTTACCAGTGATTCAATAACGACGACAAATTAACCAGTGATTCAGTAACGACGACAAATTAACCAGTGATTCAGTAAGGACGACACATTTACCAGTGATTCAGTAACGACGACAAATTAACTAGTGATTCAGTAACGACGAGGCATTAACCAGGGATTCAGTATCGACGACACATTAATTAGTGATTTAGTAACGACGAGGCATTTACCATTGATTCAGTAAGGACGAAAAATTAACCAGTGATAAAGTAAGGACGACAAATAATTAACCAGTGATAAAGTAAGGACGACAAATTAACCAGTGATTCAATAAGGACGAAACATTAACCACTGTTTAAATAAGGACGACAAATTAACCAGTGATTCAGTAAGGACGACACATTAACTAGCGATTCAATAACGAAAACAAATTAACCAGTGATTCCATAACGACGACAAATTAACCAGTGATTCAGTAAGGACGACACATTTACCAGTGATTCAGTAACGACGACAGATTAACTAGTGATTCAGTAACGACGAGGCATTAACCAGGGTTTCAGTATCGACGACACATTAATTAGTGATTTAGTAACGACGAGGCATTTACCATTGATTCAGTAAGGACGAAAAATTAACCAGTGATAAAGTAAGGACGACAAATAATTAACCAGTGATAAAGTAAGGACGACAAATTAACCAGTGATTCAATAAGGACGAAACATTAACCAGTGTTAAAGTAAGGACGACAAATTAACCAGTGATTCAGTAAGGACGACAAATTAACCAGTGATAAAGTAAGGACGACAAATTAACCAGTGATTCAGTAACGACGACAAATTTACCAGTGATTCAATAAGGACGACACATTAACTAGCGATTCCATAACGAAAACAAATTAACCAGTGATTCAATAACGACGACAAATTAACCAGTGAATCAGTAACGACGACAAATTAACCAGTGATTCAGTAACGACGACATATTAACTAATGATTAAGTAACGACGAAAAATTAACCAGGGATTTAGTAACGACGACACATTAACCAGTGATTCAGTAACGACGTCACATTAACCAGTGATTCAGTAACGATGTCACATTAACAAGCGATTCAGTAACGACGACACATTAACCAGTGATTCAGTAAGGACGACAAATAAACCAGTGATTCAGTAAGGACGACACATTTACCAGTGATTCAGTAACGACGACAGATTAACTAGTGATTCAGTAACGACGAGGCATTAACCAGGGATTCAGTATCTACGACACACTAATTAGTGATTCAGTAACGAAGAGGCATTTTCCAGGGATTCAGTAACGACGACACATTAACCAGTTATTCTGTAACTACGACGCATTAACCAGTGATTCAGTAACGACGACACATTTACCAGTGATTCAGTAACGACGACATATTGACTAGTGATTCAGTAACGACGAGGCATTAACCAGGGATTCAGTATCGACGACACAATAACTAGTGATTCATTAACGATGTAGCATTAACCAGGCATTCAGTAACGACGACACACTAACCAGTGATTCAGTAACGACGACACATTAACCAGGGATTCAGTAACGACGACACATTAACTAGTGATTCAGTAACGACGACGATTGTTTTGCCAGTCACTGTACTTTTGTTCTAGTTTTCTAGCGATTTCCCCCAAACGACGTTCATAGTCTCGATATTTATGTAAATTGTGTTTATTTCGCGTCGAAATATCCATAACCCCTTAACTTGATAGTGCCGATTGTCGAAGATTTAGAGTGTTTATTCTGATAGGGATTTACGTCAACACGAAAACCGATGGGACGAAAGTTTTGAAATAAATAGCAATACTATTAAATTGCACACTCATATAATAACCATGTCATAACCATCACCAAGAAGTTTAAAGATTGCGTGAACGACATGATGGCGACTACAGACGATCCCGAAACATACTGGTTTCATAATCTAAAATGTCATGGGTTCATATGGCATGGGCTAATGTATACTTGCTACTGTAAAACTTAAAGGATTGGTAAATCGAGAACTAATAACATTTAGCCTTCTTTTGTACTCGTTAAATAGTATACTTTCAGTGCATACTGTTCCCAAATCACCAATCACAGACAGGGTGTATGATTATTAACTTATAACGAGTGCTCGTAAAGGGGTATGCTTTCATTAAATACTATTCCCACATCACCAATCACAGACAGAGTCAGGGCCCGCGCTGTCGTTCGCCACTTTCGCCAAATGCGAAGATTATTTTAAAGTGGTGGCGAAAGAAGAATTCAACCCAGAGCAGGCCCTGAGAGTGTATGATGATTAAATTATAACGTGTGCTCGTTAAATGGTATACTTTCAGTGCATAGTGTTTCCTTTATCACCGATCGCAGACAGAGTGTATGATGAGTATATTACAACGAGTGCTCGTTAAAGGGTTAACTTTCATTGCATACTGTTCCCACATCACCAATCATAGACAGGATGTATGATGGTTAACTTATAGCGTATGCTCGTTAAAAGCTTTGTTTTGATTGGAGGATTCGGTTGACAACCTTGTAATTATGTTTCTGTTAGGTAAATTGATTGCACCAAATGTTATAGCAAATTGTTTTTTCTCTTATATTGCGAAATGTTTTAAGTATACCTCCTATATATTTAACTGTCGCTGCCTGATTACTCTTTATTTCCATGTAACCTGACCTTGTTTGATATTAAACTGATGACTGATCCATTCTCAGGGTTATTTTGTACATACTTTTTACAGTTGCTGTGACCTTGACCGATTCAACATTTTCATTGAATCACAACGCCCATCCAGGCTCTCTTTACAACGAACCTGTGTATGAAGTATGAAATAATTCTGGCCGTATATGAAAGTGGTAGCGCAATGATATTATTTCAGGCATACACTTAATAGTCACTGAGACCTTCTCCTTTGACAGTAAAACACAAACCAATCAAAGCGCTCTCTACATTGAATCTGTGAATCAAGTATTAGACATTGTTTCCATAAATGTATGTGTTAGAGGATCGAGCTTGTTTCTTACAGACATATTATGGTTGCTGTGACCTTAACCTTTGACATAGGTCGTTAAAACGCGAAATCCGTCTAAGCTCTCTTGACACTGAACATGTGCATGAAGTATGATGTGCACATGAAATTGCTAGAGCAATGACGTCATTTTGTGTAAAGGTATTATAGTCGCTGTGATCTAAATCTTCGATCTAGGTTGTTGAAACGCGAACTCTAACTAGAGGCAGTGCTTGTGATCCTAAGTGTAAAGTTAATTAACCACACGTCGGTCTTTACACTGATAGGCATACCTTTCCTACACTTACACTTTTTTACCCAATCAGCCGGTTATACGTATCACCCTGAGACGTGACGACAGTATTATGATACAGAGACTTGAAGACAAGATGACCTTCTACCGTCTTTATACAGGTGGACCGATTCATTGTGTTGGTTCTTTTCGCCGTTTTCAACATTATTTCAGTAATACCACAGCAACAGGTCACGTATTCATGATCCCTTGGTAAAAACACCAGTGCTAGAAAATGTGCGCTGTCCAAAGGCAGTCCACCATGGCTGCATTGACATGGGATCGAAACTGGATGGCCGTATTTCAAATACACGCCGCTAATTACTCGGCCACGGCGGAATCCTCAGGTGGATCAAAAAGACTACGTGCGAAGTTTATGCTCCTTAACTCTTAACATTTAATCAATTTTGAACTTTATCACATTTTTTCCCAAATTCATGGCAACCTTAATAACATTAACGTAATACACACTTTACAATCATTGGTTTACTTTTTGAAAACAATCAGTATTTCTTAGCGTAGTGCAAGAAAGATGTATTGAATAACGTTTAGTTATATCAAGGCAATCGGTTCACGTACGCATGTGTTGATTGACTTCTTTCAACCAGTACTTGAGTATGACGAATGATTGCAATCGGTAACGCATGTTTTCGGGAAATACAAGAAACACACGTTATGTGAAATGCACGTCCTGATATATTTTAATACCACTAAATACGATATTAAGCTAATAATAATTAATCTATAAAGTGATCAATCAATTATTTCTCGGTGGCCTTCAGTTCACTTAACCCTTCAGTCTTGACCTTCACGCATACATTTTGCATGTGTAGCATTTCCCAAAATAGTGTGGCCTTCAGTTCACTTAACCCTTTAGTCCTGACTCTCTCGGACGAGCCCTGATAGCTCAGTCAGTAGTAGCGACGAGGGCTGTCAATCCAGGGGTTGTAAGTTCAAATCCTAGCTCGGCCAACATTCGTTCCAACTTTTGACAAAAGTCACTGTGACATGCGTTAACAGTCTAAATGGAAAATCAGCCATTTGCTTGGAAAGTTATATTGTACTGGTGTGAGAAAGCCAGGAAACGCATGAGTAGATGAACTGACCGTCGTGATATGTCTGTAAAATTGATGAAAACGGCATTAAATACCTATCCAATCATTCAATCAATCAAACCTGACTCTCTCGTACCCTTAATACGCACAATATATATATGTTTTAGCTCATTGTTGCAGGACACTTGTTTTCATAGATAGAATGAATGGACAAGCTAGCATTGAAACACAAAACCCCTGGATCAACAACCCTCGGTGTTATCGACAACAATCAGCTTAGATCGATTGTTGGGGAATAGTCCAGTTTTCTACGACAATCACTTCATATAACGTGTGTATCATGCATTGTTTACCACAGTACTGTACACGACAATCTTCTCTTCTGACTAGATGTACATTTCCCAATAATATTGTAAGTCCATTAGTTAAAGATAAATAACGAAAAGTTGAAATGAAGTATATCAATGCAAGTAGGGTGCAATATATGGATATAAGCAATATCCCCGAGTTTTTACGTATACAGTAGTTGAAAACGTGACCAGATTGTACATAATGAAGTATGAATATACAGTGTAAATCGTTACATTAAACAATATAGTTGCATTTGCCATTTGAAGATTTGTTTTCAAGTCGAACCAATTTCTTTTTCGCCAAACATTTTTATTTTCCACGATCCTAGCATCTTTCGGAAAGGACAATAATTGTCGTAAATGTGAATTATAAAACCAAATTCAAACAACGGTTCTCTACCCTAGGGACTCACAAAACACAATATTTTCCCTTAGATATGCAACAACATCAATGCCATTAAAACCAGACCTAAATTTCGCTCGCTCGTATATAGATCTGATGACTGCCATACAGGTTGGTAATTATTGCCCTCTGCATAAGCCAATCAAATTATCGCTAATAAGTCGTTCGGTTTAAAAAATGGTAAGATAAACATATAAATACACGAGATAGAGGACCGGTGATTGTCGAGTGTTCCTATAGTAAAGAAGGGAATATTGGATGTATAGTGCGATTTCATTTGACAAAAAAAACCCAGCACCTGCTAATGATTATTCAGTGTATAGGGACAATTCGATAAGACCTTGTATGCAATGTCGTCAGATCCAATATAAATGTACAGCGATGTTTTTTAGTCTGATTTTTCATCCGATTAAAATAATCTATATTATATCTACTTTAGCTCTTTGCAATATGTGACATGTAGATGAATGACATCGCCATTTGTTAATTTGATCAACGCTGTATACATGAGTGGTTTGTGATTGTCGTTGTCGTTTACATGTATCTTTCTTATGCATTAACAACACAACCTAGAGAGATTCAAAAACCTGATAGTATGATAAGTTCATTTTACTGAATAAACAGCCATATAACACCGTCATATAAATCGTAATATAGGACAAGAGTAGCCTACAAATGCAAAAATATGATGATAAATAAAAAAACAGTTTCCTGAAGGTAGTCCACAATTACAAATATAGTTAAACGTTTAATCGTATACAGTTATTTCATGGTTATTTGGGTAACAGTCAAAACTGATAGGCCGAGGGCAACAATTCAGAATGTCATTCCCAACCAAGGGACAACGGTTTTGACTGTTACCCAAATAACCATGAAATAACTGAAAAAGCCTGATCAAAATGTTATTCTAACACTATTGACAACTTCTCTTCTATAGATAAAGAGGGATTTGAGCGTGATCTAAATGCAGTATATCACTCTAAATTTCCGGAACTATCTTTGGCTGTTGAAATTCCCTCCCGCGTAATTACATACAACATTTCTTAGTGCGCATGCGTTACTACGTTGGGCTTGACATTTACGAATGAAGTCACGAGCTTTTTTTGTAAATGCGGTTTGGAAATTTGAATTGTAATGGTCGTCATTCACGTGCTTTACGAACATTTTTGACGCGCGTGCCGTGTAAAAGCATACTGTTTACCGGTCGAAAATTGCCCATGATGAGTTTAAGAACAATTGAAAATGGTTTCAAAATGTTTTGTCAGTTGAGAAAATCGAATATTTCCAAAACAAAATCAATGGGGAGTAAAAATAAAAAAGCCTACACGTGATTTTATCAAGGAAAAAAAAACGTCATGTCAAAACATAGTTCCCCCTTAATTTGTATTCCTTTAAGTTATTAAAAAGTGTCGTTCAGGTGTGTATAAATTAATCACTGAGGCCATTCGGCCTCCGTGATTAATTACTACACGCCTGAACTCCAAATCGTGATATACGAGCCGGTATATCACTCAAAATGAGATCTATTTCCTAAATGAATAGGCAATTTTGTAAATATCGCATGGCTTCCATTCGGGTAAACACTGTTAACATTTGCTTCATCTCCGGTAACAGTAAACAGTATTTCCCTCATTGGGACAATATGTACTGTCACACTGGAAGCAATGCAATACACTGGATCTATCCTAATAACATTATAATGATATTTCAGTAGCGTCATATAATAAAGTGACGTCATGTAACCGTCATAACAATGACATAAGGAGAAACACCGTTTGAGTGTTACCGTAGATTACCGTAGATCCTTTTCTGGTAGAAGGCTATCCCCAGCCTCTTTCACCAGCTATTTACTTCTTTGATCATGTCCGGTTGCAATAGTTGTTTATTCAAAATCATACACTATGTCCCGGGATTTCCAGTATTTATCAAGTCTTGTTTCAAAGGTAATTGACTTATTTGTAGCCATGACTGAATATGGTAATGAGTTCCAAAATTTCCACCACTCTCTTACAAAATGCATATTTCCTGATGTCTAATCTATGATTTTTCTTTAACAATCTTTAATTCATTTCCTCTAGTACTGGAGTTACCATGTTTCTTTAAAACTTTTGATTTATCAAAATAATATTAATTGTTAAGCAGTTTAAACACTTCAGTTATTTCTCCCCTAACCCTTAAGCTTAGTAGTTTCAATTATTTAATCTGTCATCATATGATAGGTGTGATAGACCAGGAATCATTCTAGTCTAGTAACCAATGGATAATTGCATTAATATACCGTTAAATACGTTATAATGGTTTCATTGTATGTTTACATGTCTTGACAAAAGGTTGTAACTGTATTGCATGCTGGCGTTAATGGCCAGTATATTTTTATCATTTTGCTAAATGTTGGCTTGTAGGCATATGGCCATTGAATTGTAATATTGTCAGTGTTTTAGTGCCTGTTGACAATCATTGCCAAGGTACATTCACTTTACATTCCCTTTGACCACTTGAAGAGTTCTTCACCACATGGCCTCTTAAATAAACCAACATTTTGTTTTTCAAATCAATTCCCGTTACATTTTGTTTTATTTCTGTTGTGTTACCTTTTTGATAAAGATTTATAACCACGGTTTATAATGACGACTTAATAAGAGGACTGTCACATATAAATAGTTGAAAGCGGTAAACATACAGAGATCAATAGGCCATTCCGTTGTCATGTTAATTTTTGCTATCTTGATTCATGGAGAGTTTTGTAACTGCTTCAGCTATTCATTAATCATATATGAGCCGTCCCGCCAGAAAACCAACATTATGGACTCTGCGTAATGTATCGACTCAGATCAGCCTGCGCAGTCCGCGCAGGCTAGTCCGGGCCGACACATTCCGTCTCAGAGGGGATAGAGGTATAGAGTAATGATCCCTGAAATAGAAAATCCACAGAAGGCTAAAAGTGTCTGTCCTGGTTAACCCGCGCGGAATGCCCAGGCTGATCCTGGTCGACACTTTACGCAGAGTCCACAATGTTGGTTTTCTCGCGGGACGGCTCATGTATGCCCAAAACATTGCTAAAATAAATGTTGTCGAATGTACAGTGTAACAGTTTCCTTGTGCATGTTCGTGTATGCCAAGAATTCACGATTGTCTCAGTGAATTCGTATTGATTGGGCTATATATTTGAACAGTTTTACTACTTAATACCATGTTTATACAATATGTTGTAATGGCTAAAGTGGAAATGTTCTCATCTTGTTTCAAGAAACATGCAAAGAAGTTGGAATACATATGTGCATGTAAGCCTATGATAAGTGAACCCAGTGTTTCTATACGATAGACGCTTTCATTGTGAACTGTTCAACTATCATTTAACAGTTTGAATCCTTAGAAAAAACAACAACATGATAATGTCAAAAATAGTGTGCGAGGTTGCCTCGTCTAAATCTATCGAAACTATCATATATTGCAAGATATAAGTGGAAAGATATTGACAAACCTAGTTCCTGGGAAAACTCGTCTATTTCTTCTTCCGGTAGAGCGTTTGGGTTAACGATTGGTGGTAGAGATTTCGTTTGCTGTTGTTGCGTTGCATATATTCCCAATGCTTTGCAAACACCATCATATTTATTCTCTGTAAACAAAATGTGAACAGTGCAAACCAACATTTACGTAAATATGACACGTGTTACAAAAGCTCTGTCTGTACTTCTATGCTAGGGTATCACATAGATACGGTTTCAATGAAGTTCCTTGGAACTTTTTATGACTTATTTACGAATAGTGTATAGCCTGAGGTCAGTTCGTTTTCATAATAATTATGTAATAAAAACATAACCAGGACAGTTGGCAAAAGCTGTCCATAACGCTCGTTTGAAACAACATATAACTTTAAACAAAAATAGAACATTTTGCAAATGTGTAAATTGAACTATGGCATTATAAAAACCAAACAAAGATCAGTTTAATATATATTTCATTGTAAACTGACCTTAGTATGTAAGCATCACGCAACGGTCAACGTTTTAACTGAACAAGAGAGCTTTTGATACCCTATTTCGATCGTCTATTGTAATACACTTTGACATTGTATGCATGAAGGAGAACAATTTAATTACTCTGACCTACCTAATACGTTTTTGGTTTGGTCCATTTCTTTATTCACAATTAACATGAATTTATTAACATCTGGTGCCGTCTGTAATAAAAAGTTTGATCCAGAGAACTAGATAAAGAGGAGAAAACTGGTCTTTTCCTAATAACATCTCTCTTATGACTCAACTAAACCCTATCTTGTGGGTACTCAATATAATCATATCACTGAGACAATTCATTTGAGTACCCGCAACATACGGTTTGAGGGTCATATAAGGATTTTGAAATGCGAAATACTCTTCCTATCTAGAGCTCTAAATAAACAGAAATAAGAAAACCCTCGTTTCAGTAAATTTGACAAAACCGTCGTTCATATAGGTAGTTCGTCGCTGTCTCGATCCGCAATCGGGTCATACCCAAGACTTAAAAATGGCAGTAATAGCTGCTTTCTTTTGCGCTCAGACTGGTGAGTTTAGCAATCTGACTGACTGGCGTCAGGATAACTGGATCTGTAGTACAAGTAAGTCACTGAGGAAACGCCGTGATATAACTGAAAAAGTGTTGAAAGCGGCATAAAACACCAAAAACATAATTGTTTATGTAGTATAATTTGAATGTTATAATAAGAAGACCCACATGCGAGCAATTATGACCAATTAAGACCAAAATCAACCTGCGCTACAATGCAGTATAACCTGGATCTGCACTGTCGATGGATTTTGAGTCTGAAAATATTTAAAGGATCTTATGATAACAACTGTTCATTCGCAATTGGTTGCAAGTAAACCAACATTGAAACTAGATCAAGATTAAGCTGCATACCAAGCAGTCTGACCCGGACCTTTCTAAATATCGCCTCGATTTGCTGTTGTGAGATTGTTTTTGGTAGAGACTACATGCTCTGATGAAGCATAAGCTTTTTAACTTCTTGATGCCCTTTTAATAGTGTACACTTTACCATGTACAAGCATCTGACAGGTTCAGATTTGTTTCAAGAAACAGAAAGTCCGGGTAGGATGCCATAGCTTTTTCCGAACAGATCCTTTTGTTTTTTAACGTGCTCAGTGTATAGCTTTGGTACACACACGAGAGGCCCTAGTTCCTGCAAAGGACCAATACTTCTAGACGACTGGGAGACCCTTTAAAGCAACTGATGTTTCCAGACACCGGACTTGGATTGGAGCTGTAGACCTATGTAATGCCAGTCGAGCGTGTTTACCACTAGACCACGGGGCCACGTGTGACTACACCATACCTTTCCCTAATACAGACGGTTTCTGACGCGTCTGAAGCAGAATATATTTGATAATTAAACTCTCATTTTGGGAGATCGATCACGTATGAGTCATGACGGCTTCTAAGGTGTCTGATACCTATTAGTTCTAGGTGGAAAAGTGATAATCCAGTTAACTAACATTCACGAAATGATATCGTTTCGACACATGTTAAAAGCACACCGGAGCGAATGATGTATTCAGAGTCCTCGGTCAGAACTATTTCACAAAACATACCATAAAATAAGGTTTCTATAGGTATACGTTTGTTATATAATGAGATCATAAGATATTCAATTATATATTTAGGTATATTGAAAAAACAACCACGACAAAATATTAACTAAGAACGAAATGTGCACAAAATACAAACAACAACATATTGATAAACAATGTTTGCAATTTGATGCCAACATAAAGTTGTAATTTGGAAAATCGCTTGCCCGTCCAAATCACTTTGTATGTATAATGTTATTTGGATTTCATGTTTCTGGAGATGTAGTGACTGAGGGAAATGGAATGGGACGCATGCGAGTCGAGCACCAGGAGGTAAAAATGGCCATTTGTCCTCGTAAAACAATTGTCAAATGGCTACATGGCATCTGCGAGGCATGAAGCACGTTCTACTCTTAACCAAATCGCAATACACGGAAATAATGAAAATGTCACATTTAACAAGAGCTGTCCGTAAGACAGCTCGCTCGACTATTCCACTGATTTTAAGTTACTGAGATATGGACTTAAATGTAGTTGCATGCAACACATTAACCGGAATTTCTTAAATAGTTATAATTTGCATTATATGAAGGATAGAGTTACCTAACTTGATTATTTACATATGTGTGATGATTGGAAAGGGTTGTATAAGGAAGTTAAGTTATACGGAAAATACTATAAGCTAAGCCATACATGTTTTCAATTCCTGTATTATTAGATTAAACATTTGTCTTATATGTATCGTGTATATTGTACATAATTGGCATGAACCCTATATATAAAAACAATTTAGTTTACTATTCGGTTAATATTAAATACTGTGTAACATATTTTATGTATCACCCCTCTGTTTTGTGCAACAGAATAGCAACAAACAATTTTGAAAACATATGGACCTAATGATAGAAATATTAAATTGATGAAGATATAACTATGGAAAAGAGATAAAAAGCCCTTTTACAAAAGGAGAGATGAACATAATATACGCTTCCCTGTTTTGTCACGATGTTTTATCATATGTATACTGTTTATATTCGCACACAATACATTTTCTATACTTCAACCTCTTTAATATGATGTCGCTCATATGGACTTATTTTGTAAATGTAAATTTGTATAATGGGACAGAGGCCTAAATTACTGAATAAACATATTGTAATTGTAATTGTAATTGTATAAAGTTACAATGCAATGCATCAAGTAGTTACTTAGATATGGACTTTTAATGTAGTTGCTACCACTCTTTTAACCATAATTTCTAAGTACATAGGTGTGATGGTTTGGAGGGGTCGTATAAAGTTGTAATGCAATGTATCAAGTAGTTACTAAGATATGGACTTTTAATATAGTTGCATGCACAATTTAACAATTCCTTATAAGTAAATACATGGGCACAATTTAACAATTCCTTATAAGTAAAAAAAGGGGCCATAGCTATCTTACTTGATTGTGTATACTGATGTGTGCATATGGGAAGGGTTGTATAACGTTTCAATACAATGCTTCAAGTAGTAACTTAGATATTGACTCGTAATATAGTTGCATGCAAAACCAACATTTCTAAGTAAAAAAAAGTACATAACTTACATTAAATGCAGGATAGAGCTATCTAACTTGGTAATCTACATAGGTGTGATAGTTGGAAAGGGTTGTATAAAGTTTCAATACAAAGCTTAAGTAGTAACTTAGATATTGACTCTCAATGTTGTTGCATGCAAAACTTTTAACCAGAATGTCTTACGTAAAGCAAGGGCCATAATTTGCATTATATGCTGGAAAGAGTTATCAAACGTAATTGTTTATATAGGTGTGATAGTCGGAAATTGTTGTATAAAGTTTCAATGCAATGCATTTAGTAAATACTGAGATATGGATTCTTAATGTAGTTGAACACAAAACTTTAACCGGAATTTCTAAGTAAGAAAAGGGCCATAATTAATAATGCTAGATAGAGTTATCATACTTAATTGTTCACATAGGTGTGATGGCTAGAAAGGGTTGTATAACATTTCAATGCAATGCATCAAGTAGCTACTAATATATGGACTCTTAATCCTTTCCCTGATAAGACAAGTCTGCAGCAGACGACGTTGAACATGTTTTGTCAAAACATAGAAAATTTCCATAATTGAATGGATAACCTATGACTAAAATTGGAAAGCATTGATGCAAAAGGAGAAATGGCACGTTTTGTGCAATTTCTTCTTTTGTCATTATGTTTTCAAATATCCGTCTGCTGCAAAGGCGTCAGAAAGCGTCTATATGAAGGAAAGGGTTAATGTAATTGCATGCAACACTTTAACTAGAATGTTTCAGTCCAAAAAGGGGCATAATTGTGTCAAAATCTGATATAGAGTTTTGGGACTTATCCTGCAAGGTCATTTGATAATGTCAAATAAGAGTGTGAAGTTTCAAAGCAAAAGCATCTGTGGTTTGTGCATGCAACACTTTAACTAAAGTTGAAACGCCGACGTCTTAGAGCTAAACATGTGGCAAAGGTAGATTATTGGCATTTGGCAGTCCATATTTCTCCGCCACATGAAGTTTAAAATTTGCTCTAATGTTGCTTTAGAGCTATTGCAATGAATAATTGACATAGACATGTATCACAAAGCATTACAGAAATTGAAGCTTTTCCGGTGAGTAAATCTGTAATTAAATTCAGATATTTATATAACATTGCAAATACCGAAGGCCATCTAGGGGAAATACTTAAAATACACAATAAGTTGAGGACTAACCAATGTGTTCAAATTAAACACGCGCACTCTATGATACGAACCTGTTGATTGGCTGACCCACTATTTCCAGTGTGCTGATCGCCCTCTATCTGTTTTCGAAAGAGTGAAACGTCGTCCATAACTGTTTGCAAGTTAGTGGCGTGTCCATCTGCCTGGCAAAGTTAAGATAAAAGATGTGTCAAACACCTGTTTTTGGCATCGATTAGCACTCTTTTCCTAAGGCGCGGGTACAATATATATTATGCTTTAGACAGAAACAAATTGCGTATACGATGTGTCTGTGATAACACGAGTTCAGAAGAAGCAAAACTGATTAATTATATAATACGGATTAAAAAAACCCGATCATATTGAAAGTTTACAGATGGTTAATCTCATATCTAACCCAACAAAAGTTTAATAATATATATCTAAACAGCTTTGTCTGAGAAGGAACTGCATGAATAATACAAATGGCAAATTGTAAATAAAATCGAAGAACGACAGTAGTTGGTCCTTTAAATCTAGATCAGACATTTGTTTTGTTTCTATGCAATGAACAATGGAAGTCTTACTTTTTCGTTAAGTTGAGCTAGTTTAGTGAAGAGTTCCTCTACTCGCCATTTCATCAGCGTGGCCTCTAAGTTGATATTAGAATGTGTCGTCAGATGCATACTTTCAGTATTTTTGATATCTTTATCAATCTCATCTAAAATACCAACGTGAGCAGCGAGTCCTTTCAGACACGTTTCAGCTTCCGCCCATTTTTTCTTGAAGAGATCATTAGAAACTCTGGCATCGGATGAATGATCAACAACTTCATCTCGGACATTACGTATCCCAATAATATATCCGCCAACCGTTGTATCCGAACGCGGTACAATAGCCGTTTCCCATCCATTGCCCGGTGGGGTTTCAACAGTAGTACAGATGTTCCGTATCAGAATGAAAAGTAATGATATATCGAACTGTTCTAGATCCGGGGTATCGGCGTTCAGAAGTTGATACTGAGGGTCAGTTAGTGCCCTATTACTTTTCAATTGGTTCCTGTGTTTCTTTAGTACAGAAGTGATGTCATCATCAGTGTGTTTTTTTAACACCTCTCGGAACGTCCTTGTTCCAGTTTTGACGACCAATGTGATCAGCCTGTGGTAATTGTTAGACTCTTTGTCTGACATATTTCTCTCTGAAATGCAAATGTCAACACGGACATAATAAAGATAGTAATTAATTGGGGGTGTAGCATTAATGTTTACATTAATTAAAGTTAAACATTACTTCAAAATTTCGAGAGGGGTTCTAGAATAGGCCTAAATCATAAAGGTGGTGTATCTTTGAAACGATTCATTAAAATATATATTGAATTATAATGTAATACCATTGATATGGCCTACATATGGTGAGTGAGTGCATGAACACAATTTTAAGTTGTAAGTTATATTTGAACAGTGCAGATCTTGATCAGGTGGTTTGAATAATCTGGCTCATAGTCATATAACTTAAAAATATTTTACAAAAATGTACACATGTAATACATATACATACACGCGCGTGCTTATTATATGTGCACGTGTGTGTGCGATTGTGTGAATGTGTATGTGCATGACATTTATTTCCATAGTACTTATGTTGTGTAACGAAAATCAATGCATAGTTTAAGTCAATAAAATATATCTATCGATCAAAAGAAAATAAAGGTATTGAGTGACAATTGTAGATCTATATCACTCTGCTCAACCACACAGTCTGATCTGGGTTTGTACTTATCGCTCAATATTCAAAAGCGCTTTCAAGGAGCCTCTCCACTACGATGTTTACTTGGATGAGAAAGCAGGGATCTTTTAATCGAAATCTTAGATATTTGGTAAGGTATGTTCAGTCTGGTCTGAACATATGCTGTTCACAAATGCCAACGTGTACCTTTTCCCACGAACAGACGCATGTTGACGCCTCTGCAGCAGACGACTTATGCAAACATTGTGATAAAAGGAGAAATTTCTCTTAATTTACAATTTTTGCTTTTGCCACAATTTTTTCAACTCTATTCAATTAGTATAATTTCAAAAATTTACAGAGAGTTTCTATATGTTTATTAAAATGATTCCAAAGTCGTCTGCTGCAGAATTATTGTTTGCGGGAACGAATGCAATTTGATGTTTATTGTAAATCATATAGAAACCTGCCAAGGTCGGTTTCCGCATGACGCGCGCATATTATTATGGGTATGGCTAGTTGTTGGATAGATATTTGAACGTATTATTGCATACTTTTTAGTGGGTAATTAAACAAGAGGACCATGGTGGTCATGGGCGCTCACCTGAGTACGATGGATCGATAAGTTAAGGTGTCTATGAATAATACTTTATGAAGCACATATAATTTGATAAATAAGTCCAAATAAGGCCGTTTCTCGAGTATCCACAAGACATGTGTTGATTTGGCATAGTGACATAGTTTTTGACCTGACATCATTCATATTTGAATTTAGCATAAATAATAATGCCAAAACCAACAATCTTAAGAAGTATCATAATTCTTGTGTCAAGGACACGGCCTCTACTGTATTCTTAAAATTGTTTTAAATTTAGCCCACCGACCCAGTTTTTGCCCCGACATGACCTATATTAAAACACAGCATAGATTTCCCAAAGACAAACGATCTGACAAAGGTTCAACATCTTTAAGTCAAAGGACTGTTAACAGCATTAATTGTTCTAGATTTAGCCTAGTGACCTAGTTTTCGCCCGAACATGACTCATATTCTAACTAAGCCTAAATATCATTCAAACACAAACTATAACAAAGTATCGTGATTAAGTTCAAAATCCAGCTTCTAAAATGTTACCAAGGTACTTCTTCAATTTGGCATAGATACATGTACCTAGTTTCTGACCCAACATGACCCATATTCGGACTTGTTATTGATATAATAAAGAAACAAATTCTGACAAAGTTTCGGTATGCCTAAATTAACAAAAGGGTCAATATGGCCCAAAGTGGTTCATATGAGCTATAATTTAGTAGCAAATGTGAAACTGCAATGCATAAATTTGAACATTTTCAAAGAGGACCAGCAAGGGAAAATTCCTGTGAAGGTTGGATAATATCGGTTACGTTGCATTTACCCATTTCTTTTTTATGTCGCTTGGTAGCTATCTTTTTAAACTAATCATTATGGCTCGAAAAAATATGTAACTACTAAATTCATTTGAAATCAAAGAAGAACTTTCATAATAATGAAGATGTATATATAAAGACTTGTCATTTTGGAACTTATCTGTTGCCGCTTGGCTTCAATATGGCTTGAAAATTGTTGGTAGAAGTTCACTCAGGGAGCGTTTCTGTTAAAAACATTGTAATCGGAAAAGAATAATCAGAGAAGAAGAATTTTAAATTTAGAGCAATTTTCTCCTGTGGCAGGAACAAAAGTTCTACATTTAATTTTTATATTTTAAGAATTTGGAAAATCTTCCAAAGGAACATTCCTGTGATATTTCGTTGAAATTGATCCAGTGGTTTAAGAGGAGATGTATGTTGAAGCTAAACATTAACGACGATGATGGACAGACGGATGAATAGTGATCAGGATAGATCACATTGAGCCTTCAGCTCAGGTGATTTAAAATACGGTCTATACAGTGTTAGGAGGATTTTTCTTCATTATGGTCTAGTGACCTAGTTTTTGACCCGACGAGACACGTCCTTGAACTAGCACCAGATAACACAAAGATAAACATTCTGACAAAGTTTTAAGCTGCTCAATTATAAAATCGCGAATTTCTCAAATCTAGCATATTGAACTTTTTTCTGACAGGACATGACTTGTGTTTAAAAAGAATCTAGATATCATCGAGACAAACATTCTGACAAAGTTTCAATCTAAATTTGCTAAGATCCAGCTTCTAGACTGTAAACAATACTTTTTTTCAAATTGGCCTGGATATCTATTTTGTTTTTACAACATGACTCATACACTGAATAAGTTTCGTGAATTTTTGATTAAATGGTGGCCTCCAGATTGTTAGCAAGCACATTGTGAACAACGAACGAACGAACGACGGACAAAAGGCGATTGCAAATAACTGACATTGAGCAGCACTTCTCAGCGGTTTATAACACAAGTAACGGAGACGGTTTCTAGCCAGGGAGCGACTAAAATTCTTGAAGCCTTTGATAAGGGTAACCTGCACCTGATGGCGATGAATTTGCACAGCGCTACAGACATGCTGTCTTTGAGGGGAGATGCGACTTTGGTCAAATGTATAACATGCAGGTACGTTTTATTTAATTATACATTTATCAGACATATCCGTCGTTTTGGTCGTGACATTATCCGATTTTGTATTTATGTTGGTTAGCAATCCGGTACTGGCAATAGTTCGTGCACATTTTCAACGATATTTCAGTTAAAACACAGTAAGAGAAATGTTAAATTGCTCCTAATGGGCAGTGCCATATTTCTACTCTAATAACGACATCAATCCTTCACGACGGTCCCTGTCCGATTTGCCATGTTTTGAAAAGAACCATTTTCAACGGTATTTCAGTTGTCTTATCTACGTCCCTGGTTGTGTATACATAGTAATCAGAACTACATGTTTCGTAAAAAAAATGCATTAAGCAAATGATCAATTAATTTAAATCTGAGCACTTTACTGAGGTTTTCCACTAACATTCATTTCTTTCAAGTTCACGGGTTAAACGGAAATCTAAATACAAGTACTAGGATTCAAACAAAATAAGACAAAAGTAAGATAACTTTACAGCAAATAACGCATTTATAACTCTTTGTTGGAGAAGCATGCACGGGTCGAATATTCGAATACTCAAATATATTTTGGTATTCGATGCATCCCTAGTTTCAAATCACGATGACACAAAATGAGTCGTTCCACGAGAAAACAAATATTATCGACTCTGGGTAATGTATCGACCCAGATCAGCCTGCAGAATCCGTGCTTTTGGTATTCGATGCATCCCTAGTTTCAAATCACGATGACACAAAATGAGTCGTTCCACGAGAAAACCAATATTATCGACTCTGAGTAACGTATCGACCCAGATCAGACTGCAAAATCCGTGCAGGCTAATCTGGGCTGACACATTCCGTCTCAGGGGGATAGTGGTATGGATTAGGCAACATATCATAAAAGCCCTTCCCAATTTCAGAAAATTAAATAAGTGAATGTTTATGACGGTGTGTATCTCCATATTGAAATAATTTAATTGTTTTAAATTATTCATCGCAGTCCGTTATAACGAGTTCAGCACAGTATCTGAACTCATATTTTCTGTCCACCAATAACACACAGAAAGACCCCCATCTACACTGTCCACACCACCTCCTCCCGTATACTTGTGCTTCCTTGATACATAGCTGAACTTCAATAACAATTGTTATGAATAGTTATCATCTGATATATTGTCATTTCCGAGTGGTAATGTTCTTGTCATTAACGGGCAAATTAAGCGAGTTTTAATAAAGAGTTGTCATCGCTGAACAGAACAAATAATGTTCTGAGACGAGAATTGTATACTACAGATCTACGTCCTATGATTAGACAAATACGTGGACTAATTGGAAGTTTAGCATGTTTCTAATTCAAAGGTGTTTAGTATACAGTCGACTCGCCAAGTTTGGTGATTGTTCTTGATAACACATATTGAAAACAGAGGCGATATTTCTTATGACAAAGAAGTAAATATATACTACCACTTTAACATAGAGCATGTAAACTCCGCCAATATCAATAGAATGGAAACCGTCTCAGAAGAATTGATTTACACGTTTCAAATTCAACAGGAATATTTCAGCTATTTTTAGAAGGGGCACTGTAAACTGGATTACACATTCTTATTGAATACTAAAAATATGCAAATGTCATGTGTGAATAACTTAAGCACGCTATTGCTGTTGAAACATGCCTCTGGAAACACAAATATGTATGGTTTTGATTCAGTAGATAATGTTACATGTTAAATGAAATTCGGCTACTACCCGAGTGATATATACATGTATGCTGGTATGTAATGGAGGAAGGATCCGATTTCAAGCCTTGTCATCGCTTTTCCTCTTTGTTAAAGAAATATCACGCCGAAAATAGCCAATATGTTGTTTTTTTACAAAAGAATATATGTTACATTCATGCATGCACTCAATTTCATAGGAATATATAATTAATTCAGCGCCGTAAAGCGAAATAAAATGTCTTCTATACAAGGTTATAACTACGTGGTATGTAAAGTTTAAAGTTATTTTATGTTTAAACACAGATACATTATTGTGTAAAGTGTCCAGTTTAAGGTTGATAGGAGGTGATACTTTTGCGCATTTTCTGTTTTTTCATTTAAAGATTGTTATGCTTAAACCCCAAACAAATGCAATACATATATTTTATGTTATATGCAGTAAGTGTGTAAACGATACAAAACTAAAATAATATTGACCCTTATCTCTTGTCGTAGCCCTTCACAAACCGCTATCCATGTGTTTTGTATCGTTGCGATACTTTCAACATCGTTGAATTCATTTAATCTTTGGGGTTTTCATGTGAACTCGACTTTCAGTACTCCTGAGTACATTAATTAAACAAATGCAGTGTCGAGTAACTAACCTGTTAACTTCCTGCAACAGTTAACTCTTCCCAGATACAAACTCTTTCTGGTGCATCTGCAGTAGACGACTTTTGTAAACATTATGAAACAATCATTATTATAACGAACAATTTCTCCTTTTGCCACAGTATTATCAACTTCATAAGAAATTGTCATTCGATTTCAGAGATTGTTCGTGTTTTGCCTTTATGTTAACCGTTCTCGAAGAGGAGCCAATAGCAATATTTAGATTTTTTTGAAAACAGTACGGATTCAGGTGAGTAAGTTTGTCTAATGAGCTGGTTCACCTGAAATAAGCATTGACTGTTCTTAAGTAATCAAAATATTCCATAATTCATATAACATGAAAACTGGAGTGACAATATGGAAGAATTTACTTTTGAGAATTTCGAACTGAAAGTGTTATACCTCTTTTTACTATGCATATTTCAATCGATAAATTACAGCGACTTGAAGTATTCGTCAACAATCTGAAGTTATGTTGTAATAAGTACATCATTGTTACGAGTACAAACACAAATTCAATTTCTTATACAAATACAAATACAAATTCAATTTCAATTTCATATCGTGACATATATACTATTAAACAGAATAGGATTGTATAGGATCGTATTCGAGAAAACATGGAAAGAAATGATTTAGAGAAAATTGTTTCTGTTTTTGTTATCGTTTGAAACCTCACGGAGGAATGTGAATATTGCTTTCTTCAAAAGCATATGTTATGCATTTACATAGCTTTAATAATGTGACTGGACTTTCAATTTCCATTAGATGTATAAACTTTTGCATGCTTGGCTTAACATAATAGTAAAGTTTAAGGTATATTTCTCGAAGATTCTGATGGCAAAGGCATTCGATAATTAAATGGCATTCGTCGTCGATAGTTTGTAAATTACAGTGAATACACACACTTTCATTTCTCGGAATTATTTTTGGTGCACCGATGCACCGGTGAACCGGAGCTTGGTGCACCAATATCCAAGGTGCGCCGGTGCTCCATTTGGTGCACCAAGCTCCGGTGCCTCGTTGCACCAATATCGGGAGTATTTTAACCGGCTACTCCACTTTCTGCGTAAACCGGATATTGATTGTTATTGATCTCCATACACATTCGTCTGCTAGGTGTAACACAGTTTCAATAGTTTTTATTTAACTTGACGGTGTATATTGTATGCTCTAGTTTAAACATATTTTATTACCAAAATAACATATAGTATTTACAAACATACATATTTGTACATAGTTTAATATTTATATAAAGGCAAAAGGGTCTGGCCACAAGTTCTCTCAACTTAGGAAAGGCCATTCCCTAATCATTTGAGTTACACATTTGTAATGTCTTCTATATTATAGGAATTGTATATGTTTTAGCTTTTTTTGTTTTTGAAAACATATATTCCGTTCCAGTTTTGAAAATATTTACACGAAAATGTTCAAAGTAATTTATTGGTAAGTAAATGAAAAAGAAAGAAAAAAAAAGCAAAAACAAGAAAAACAACAGACAGATATTTACAAATAGAACAAGATAATAATATGGAAAGAAATTCTGAAGAAAATTCAAATTGTGTAATCAATAATAGTGTTGAAATTTAAATATTTATGAAGTTTCTATTTCTGGAAAATCATTTGAAAAGTTACACTATAACTATCAATTGATGTATAGAATCTATAGAATGATTTTAATGTTTAAGAAAAAGGAAAAAAGAAAATAAATTGATATATATGTCAGCCGGAATTCAACGGACGGATAGAGTCAGCCTTTGATAGCTAATTGTGTTATCTTAGAATCTGCAGACTAAGCCACCACTTTATAAATATCTTTAAAATCTTTCTGTTGCTTCAATAAATTGTTGCACTGCTAAAGAAATGTTTAAATTTTCATGGTAATTTAAGTTTTGAGATCCATACAGTAGCACATTAACCCCTGGCGGATGATACTTGTGAAGTTTACGAAATAATTTTAATCTGTGTTGGTTATATTTATTACATATGAAGAAAAAATGTTCCACATCTTCAATATACCCACCACAACTACACATATCCCTGTTTGATAGATGATTAGCGTATAAGTGAGATTTAAGGTCACTGCAGTTGCTGCGGAGCCTGGCGTGAATTATTGAACATTTGCATTCACCAACAGAAAAATATTTTGGAACAGTTGAAACCGGAAACAGCTGGAGGAGTCTTGACTTAAACATAGGAAGAGATTGTAAAGTCTTCAATTCGAAAGGCAGGTTATTCCATAGTGACACAGCAGATGGTATGAATGAGTTCGCAAATATTTCAGTACGACGAGCAACTATATCTATATCATGAGCATTACGTAATGGGTAATATGTTCTCTCAGCTACGGAAGAAGGAAATATGTCGGCTCAATAGTTTGGATGATAACCATCCTATTTCATTATAGATGTTCACAAGTGAAGAAGACCGTGTTAGACCCGTTACTATTCGGGCAGCATCAGTTTGGATTTTTTCAAGAGAGTCCTTTTCAGCGTTAGTACAGTTGTCCCAAACTACAGAAGCATATTTAAGAGTTGGTCGAAGGAAGGATATATATATTTGGTTTAAAGAATCGCGGCAAATTTTAAATTTAACCGCTCTCATCATGCCAAGGACTTTGGACGTTTAGTTATATCAACACCATCAGTTTACTTACGCATATGTTGATTGACTTCTTTCAACCAGTACTCGAGTATGACGAATGATTGAAATCGGTAACGCATGTTTTCGGGAAATACAAGAAACACACGTTATGTGAAATGCACGTCCTGATATATTTTAATACCACTGAATACGATATTAGTCTCTTGTTGATTAATCTATAAAGTGATCAATCTATCATTTCTCGGTGACCTTCAGTTAACTTAACCCTTCAGTCCTGACTCTCTCGGACGAGCCCTGATAGCTCAGTCTGTAGTAGCGACGACGGCTGTCAGTCTATGGGTTGTGAGTTCAAATGCTAGCGGCCAACATTCGTTCCGACGTTTGACAAAAGTCACTGTGACATGCGTTATTCGTTTTTAACCAATAGGCTAACAGTCTAAATGGAAAAGCAGCCATCTGCTTGGAAAGTTATATTGTTTGAAGTATTGGTGTGAGAAAGCCAGGAAACGTATGAGTAGGTGAACTGGCCGCCGTGATATGTCTGTAAAATGGATGAAAACGGCATTAAATACCTATCCAATCATTCAATCAATCAAACCTGACTCTCTCGTACCCTTACTATGCACAACATATATGTTGTTAGTTCACTGTTGCAGGACACTTGTTTTCATAGCTAGAATTAATGGAAAAGCTGGAATTAAAACTCAAAACCCCTGGACCAACAACCTTCGGTGTTATCGACAACAATCAGCTTGGATCGATTGATTGGGGATTAGTCCAGTTTTCAACGACAATCAGCTCATATAACGTGTGTATTATGCATTGTTTACCACAGTACTGCACACAACAATCTTCCCTTCTGACTAGATGTACATTTCCCTATAATATTGTAAGTCCATTAGATAAAGATAAACGACGAAAAGTTGAAATGAAGTATATCAATGCAAGCAGGGTGCAACATAGGGATCTAAGCAATATCCCCGAGTTTTTACGTATACAGTGGTTGAAAACCTGACCAGATGTTATAGAATGAAGAATGAATATACAGTGTTTCATTTGGAACAGGAACGCAAAAATTATCAAAGGTGATACCCATATGTAAATGTTTCTTGTTTTCAATTATATTTTAAAGTTTAATTAGTGTCATTTTGGTTACCATGAAACAGTTATAAATATGATCGATTAGTGTATACAATAAACATATATTCTTACAGATTCCACACATGAGAGAGAGAATTATACCAATATTACAACATAAATTGAACTTACAATTACTGATCCTATAGTTATGGTTTAATCCATTTAATAAACAAGGTAACGTTTAAACTGTTATTTCGCCTCCATTTTGTAAAAAGAGTGTACATGAACAAGTTGACAATCAGAAAGACGGGATAGAAGATATCATATTTCAATACACATTGAACAATTCATATGAGGTATATATTTACGCTTTTATTCCGGTGTAACAGACTTCAATATAAATGATCATTTGTAGTTTTTTTAAAACTGATTTATCTTACATTGATTGCGAAAGAAGCTTTAAGTTTACATTACCCACACTTGATGTCTTCTTCCTGGAGACATATCCAGAACTAGCACCGTTTGATTCGAACCCGGGAACTTCGGTACGACAGGCCGACGCACCATCACTGTAACTCTGTATTGTAATATAAATACTCCAATGTTCTTACTTTTTAAAAATGCAAATTTAGTACCGAATGGAGTCGATGCTTTGATCGTTTGATTGATTGATTGGTGAGTTAATGCTTTTTTAGCAATGTTCAGTCATATTACGGCGGCCAGTTCAACTAGCAATGTGCTTCATAATTTTCTTACATCAGTAATCCAAACAACATTCTGTCAAAGCAACTGGCTACCGATCCTGGTTGACTGTTATCCCATTGGATTCCCCCCAAAGAGAAACCTTTTATAAAGATTGACGTCAAAGAAGTTATCATATTTCAATACACATTGAACAATTTCTTTAAAGTGTATATTTACTATTCTAAACCAGTTTGACATGATTAAATGGCAATGATCAATTATAAGTAATATAATACTCCGATATCCTTTTTTTGTAAGAATGCTAGTGAGGTACCGAATGGGGTTGATTGTTTAATTTATTTAAGAGTTAACGCTGTTTTTAGCAATTTTCTTATCCATTGGAGGAAGAAGAATTACTCTTATTGACTTAATTCAAACGTCAGAATGAATATTGGCCGAGTTAGAGTTTGAACTAACAAGTCCTAGATTAAGAGCCAGCAACGTTACTTACTGATCTACTAATCCTCGGCTTAAACATTGGATACACTAGTGTACCTACACGTACACCTAGAACAACTATGACATAATATATAACGTTATACTATGAGTCTAGCCACACCACAGTTAGCCCAGCATCAGAAATGTCATAAAGCATCTGCAATTATTTTCATCGGAAATAATGAAAGAACGAGTAGGAACAAACTAACAATCGCTGACTCAACATATATCGTCGTTACCAGGGAGTACATAAACAAGTTTACAAATTAAAGTTTCAAAGTGTATATATATATACAAAGAAAAGAACTGTCAATATGTTAAAGCAATAAGTATTTTCGTCATATGGATAATCAGATTAAAACATACATTTGATATTTATGGTTATTCCTAGGTCTTAATTGTATCTGCACAAGGGTTATAAACAACGTCGTTTTTATCTGCTTGAACACAAACAATGGTGGGATTCTTACGCTTTCGACCCACCGTGTCACTCAAATTTGTACTTTTCAGATTCACAATCATTGTTATATTAACAAATAGCCACACGCATATGAAATCAATGTAATTGAATTTAAAGATAATTGTGTAATATGCATACTGTTAATATATTGTCCTACAGTTAAAATAAATCATAGTAACATCTCTTATTGTGCAATATTTCTTTTGATACGTGTAAAACATAAATGGATTCTTAAAAAAGGGTAATATGTCTACATGTACATGAGTATACTTCTATAAGTATGCACACACAAAAACTAACCTGTGTGAAAAGTATAGGTTCAGATCAGCTGGAGTATACCCACAGCGTCGCTCATATAAACACTGCTGGTTATTCACTTACAAAGGTGCGTTAACCATTTCGGTCAAAATATGAAGATTCTGATGAGACTTAGCAGATGACCAAAATGATCTGAACCTACACTTGTTCGAAATGCCAAATTGTATAGTTTCCCATGGAGGGGCTGAAATATACAATGGTCAATTGTGAAGCACATTCCGATAATATTCTATTGTTTTGTCTTTGTTCGAAAATTGGAAGGTTATGTTACGTTCCTATTGATAGGTTTGTTTAGTTTGATTGAGATTTAACGCCGTTTTCATCATTTATTTTTTAAATTCAAATTTTCAGTTATATCACGGCGACAGAACACTCATCCATGAGTCCTGGGTAACAAGTCGAGCCCATGTGTCTTAGTCATTCGCCGGCTGTCAATTTGGTTATTGTGAGTTCAAATCCAAAGCTGCCAACATTATTTTTGACTTACGAAAAAAGAATGATACATGTTGATACATGTAGGTGAACTGATGACAGCGTAATGATTGAAACAATGTTACAAACGATCTTTAATCATAGATACATGTAGGTGAACTGATAACAGCGTAAGGTTGAAACAATGTTACAAACGATCTTTAATCATTGATACATGTAGGTGAACTGATGACAGCGTAATGATTGAAACAATGTTACAAACGATATTTAATCGCATTCAATTCAATTCCTGGTAACAACAAGGCACATCGGCGCACTCACAATTTGTGAAAGACGTATGACGCTTGTCAGAGTGACTTTTGAAACACGTCGAAAAGAATGTTGGCCGAACTGGGATTCGAACTCACAAGACCTTGATTTACAACCCGCGTTGCTACCGACTCAGCTACCGAGGCTCGGCTTACTTGTCTGTGACTAGGCAGTGATAATTTTGCAGTCTGCCGAAACTGAGTGGGTGCACAAGTTGGTCTGGTCCTAGAGCGACCGCAATTACCACGTATGGAATGATCTCTGTAAACACATCTCTTTAATGGAAGCAATTAAGCTGTTTCAAACTTCAAATACATAAACCCTTTCCCATATACAACAAATATGCAGCAAACTACTTTGAAAATGTTTACGCAAAACTATGGAAAATCTCTAAACAAATAAGTGTAATTACTAAAAATAGTTGTTAACACTGTGGCAAAAAGGAGAAATTGCTCTATTTGAGCATTTTTTTTTTTTGCCAAAATGTTTTCAAAAGTCATCTGCTACAGAAGCGTGAGAAAGTGTCTACACGTTGGATATGGATAACCCTGACCATGCGGTAAGCATGACGATTGAAGCCTAAATGCAAAAATCATACCGATTCAACTTAAATGCATAATCATGATGTTTCAAATATATGGCGATAACAATGATAATTCAAGCTTAATGCCGTTAACAATGGTAATTCAAACTAAATGGCGTTAACAATGATAATTCAAACTTAATGCCGTTAACAATGATAATTCAAGCTTAATTGCGTTAACAATGCTAATTTAAACTTAATGGCGTTAACAATGATAATTCAAACTCAAATGCTTATACTATGGTGAGTAAAGCTCACAACTGTAAACAATGGTGATTTCAACTTAAACGTGTAAACAATGGTGATTTTGATTTCAACTTGAATGTGTAAACAATGGTGATTTTAACTTAAATGTGAATCAATAGTGATACAAACTAAATTGCGTCAATAATGGACGTTGAAACTTAAATGCGTAGTTAATGTCAAATCAAATGTATCAGTGTTGGTGATTAAAACCTTAATGCGTTGACGATGACGAAATCAAAGGTGTAATTTGTTTCTTGGTTTCAACGACATTTCCAGAAGAGAATCAGTTATATCACAGCCTTTCCTTGGTATATGAACTGGCCCTCGTGATATAACTAAAATACTTATAAAGCTGCTTAAACTCAAACCAGTCAATCAATCGAAATCTAGAGATCGGGGTATCGATTCATACCAAAGACTTTGTGAAAACTGCTTTAAACTCAAATCCTTCGATAAAGCAATCGAAATCTATCGATTCATACCAATTATATTGGTATCAGACATGCTAATTCAGAGAAGAAAAATGCTCAACTGTCTCTTTTACTAGAGGGAATAAAGATTACAATTTACAAAGGGTATTGTACATGTGGTGCTTACATACTTGAGTATTTACAAGTAAAAATGATAAGTATATGAACAGAGACTTGCTATTTCAATTGGTTGCCCGAATAAGTGGATGTTTTGTTCTTACTTATTTGACTATTGCTAATTATGTTTGCATTCGTAATTCAGTCGAGAATTGTTTGAACTATTTTGTTGGCGAACTGAATTTGGTAGAAATGGTGCTCTCAGTCATGTTCTTCACGTGACTTCAAAACTTCCCCTGAAACTATGGAAGCCTTGCAATGCAATTTATCCAAATATTATAGTAATGACCTCATTCCTTGGTGTTTAGTGTTAAAGGGATATCATTATAATTGATACATCGGCGTCAGGATTAATACTACCGTTAGTACTGGTATAGTACACGGGAAACGGCAGAACACGACGAATAGCTAGATGTACAAGGTAAGTCTGAATACATCCGGTGTTAATTGAGAACTTCCGAAGTGTTCATGAACCTATACCTGTACCACGGTCTGATGGCACAACAACAACACCTACTTATTTTATAAACACAAATCACGGTGCCATAATTCAATGGTAATAGTGTTTGTTACAAAAAATGAAAATAATATGCTTTCTATACGATTGTAGTACATACATAGATACCATTTTTTGAAAACAGTGTTACGAAAACCAACATAAGAATATCTTTGACAAGGGAAGAAATCGATCAATGTTCAAATCAATATTATGTGATCAAAATGTACAGGTACATCGTTTCAATTTCGTATACTGTGCATTTTGTGTATGTGGGAAAGTTTTAACCTAGTTATTACGCATGTGTGAAAAGACCTACATGTGTGTATACTGCTGTACAGAAGTGCCGTGAAACCTTTCTTGTATGATGTCATTTGCGAACAGTTTAAAGCAAGATCAGACCCCCACGGATTTAATATTGGATGTTGGATGACGTGTTTACTCAACGATGTATCTGATCATTAATTACTTTGTAAAATAAAATGGTGTATTCGGGCTTTATCATTCCAGATCAAAAATTGTGAGACAAACGTCAAAGAACCAAAATAAATACAACCTTTTCTAGGGACATACTTTTGTGCGATAGTATGCTCCATTTTTATTCCAAACAAGAAAAGTTTACAGATGCAGTAGAACAATTGCTACAGACCTGTTGAACGGCGTTTAAATATGGGAATTGTAAAAGTGTTTCCGTTTTCCAAAATATTTTCAATCAACGTCTGCTGCTAATGCAACAAAATGCATATGCAAGTAAGGTAAGTGTTAATATTTAACCTAGCATGTCGGGTGTAGAGTAGAGTTAACCCTTAGATAGTTCTTATTGCGATAGCTAAGTCAGTTACTCATAGGGCATATGCCGAAAGGCTGTGTGTTCAAACCCCAGCTCTTCCCAATTTGATAACAAAAAATACATTTTGTCTAAGGTCATTCGTCCTCCACTTAAAATAGGCTATATGGAATGGTAGCCAATTGCATCATGGAAACTGTAGTGTTGAATACTAGTGCGATAAAGACAGAAAACACAAGTTAGGTGAACTGGTCGCCGTGATAAGCTGACATTTGTTAAAAACGGCGTCAAATTCCAAACAATCGAATTAAACCTTCAACATGCTACACACGCTTTAAACACAAAATGTGCCTATCGTACTCTATCGTTCTCTAACAAAACGGAAAAAACAATTTTGCTCATCTTTGCAAGAAGGTACAAGTTAGCTTGTGTGAACAGTGTTGATCCAGTTCAGGCTGTGTATCCGCACTATCTGATCTTGATATACAATGTTAACATATTACTTACATGAGCTTGTTAGAGGCATATATCACAGTATAGAGAACCTGATAACACAGAGCAATGCGTTGCCTGAACTGATCCTGCACTGATCAGAAATACGAAGTTGTACATTTTCCATAGAACGGACACGTTTTTATACAGTTTAGATCACTGTCAGTCTTTATATTAGAATATCGTCTATTCGGTACTCATTTGACAAGTTTAAAAAAGAAAACCAAAATCCTGGTTAAATATGTATGAGTCATGAAAGCAGGTGGCAACGCTCATCTGATTTCATTCATCTTATCCCACATACAACGAATTTGCAACAGACGACATTTTAAAGATAAAGTTAAAATATTGAAACTCTCTATAGCTGAAAGTACGATAATACATAAAGTTGAAACAATGTGGCAAAAGGAGAAATTATTTCAAAAATGTTTGTGAAATGACTCAATTACATGATAGCGTTTCCTAGGTAAGTTACCAGTAATCAAGAAACCATCGAGTATTGCTAACCCCAAAGCCCTGAGCTCAAAGGAGGGAACACCATTACGTTCTACCATGTTAAGGGCCTTCAGTATGAATAGGCCTGGGATAGATCCAGCAACCTATCAACATCGAGAAGGTCATTCTTTAAAATAAATTGTACAAGACTTCACTCGGATTTACAGTTCAATTAACGTTTTTTTCGCCGTAACCACATATAGTGTTGCTGTGTAACATCTATCACTGGATGAATATCCAATGATTTACGAATATACAGTTCAATATAGGTATTCGCAACCGCCATCCATTCCAGATCCCAATGGTCGGTATAAAATGGCACTGCGTAGCAATGGTTAAAGTTCAGTCCATGCGCTAAACTATTTATCATTCATTAAAGGTACATGTCGTTTCAAGAGCATTTCAGTTTTAGCACGATGACAATAGACTTATCCATGGTTTCTGAACGAGTTACCAGCACTTCTTAAGGGTAATATGCCGTGATTTCGGCAAACGTGATCAATATTTGAGACCGGTCTCAACTCATGTGTCATTCGGTATTGAAAAAAGAGAGAAGGAAAACGTTTATCTATTCAAGGATTACCTTTATTTATTTATTTTTTTAATAACTGCAAGTAAAGGGTTACCGATGATCCATTTTACGTGTTTTGTATAATGTGTAAATACTGTAGATAACATGTCAAACAGATAATCCTTGCATTGAGCTATTAAAGTGATCGATACAATACCGATGGTTTCGTTCCGAACCGCAGTAACTTGTTTATCCCTTGATGACCATTTCGCGGTGGCTCCGGCCCTATAACTCAAAGAGGAGAAACCTAGCCAGGGAGCGACTATAATTCTTTAAGCCTTTGATAGGGGTAACATGAACCTGATGGCGATGAATTTGCACAGCGCCACAGACATGCTGTCTTTGAGGGGAGATGCGACTTTGGTCAAATGTATAACATGTAGGTACATTTTATTTAATTATACATTTATCAGACATATCCGTCGTTTTGGACGTGAAATTATCCGATTTCGTTTTTATGTTGATTAGCAATTCGGTACTGGGAATATTTCATGCCCATTTTCAACAATATTTCAGCTATAACACAGTAAGAGAAATGTTAAATTGCTCCGAATGGGCAGTGCCCTATTTATATTCTAATAACGACATCAATCCTTCACGACGGTCCCTGTCATGTTTTGAAAAGAACCATTTCAACGGTATTTCAGTTGTCTTATCTACGTCCCTGGTTGTGTATACATGGTAATCGGAACTATATGTTTCGTAAAAGAAATGCATTAAGCAAGTGATAAATTAATTAAAATCTGAGCACTTTACTGAAATTGTTCACTAACATTCATGTCTTTCAAATTCACGGGTTAAACGGAAATCTAAATACAAGTACTAGGATTTGAACAAAATAAGACAACAGTAAGATAACTTTACAGCAAATAAGGCATTTATAACTCTTTGTTGGAGAAGCATGCAAGGGTCGATTATTTGAATATTCAAATATATTTTTGGTATTCGATGCCATCCCTAGTTTCAAATCACAATTACACAAAATGAGCCGTTCCACGAGAAAACCAATATTATGGACTCTGCGTAATGTATCGACCAAGATCAGCCTGCAGAATCCGGATTCTGCAGGCTAATCTGGGCTGACACATTCCGTTTCAGGGGGATAGTGGTATGGGTTAGGCAACATATCATAAAAGCCCTTCCCAATTGCAGAAAATTAAATAAGTGAATGTTTAGGACGGTGTGTATCTCCATATTGAAATAGTTTAATTGTTTTAAATTATTCATCGCAGTCCGTTATAACGAGTTCAGCACAGTATCTGAACTCATATGTTCTGTCCACCAATAACACACAGAAAGACCCCCATCTACACTGTCCACACCACCTCCTCCCGTATACTTGTGTTTCCTTGATACATAGCTGAACTTCAATAACAATTGTTATGAATAGTTATCATTTGATATATTGTCATTTCCGAGTGGTAATGTTCTTGTCATTAACGGGCGAATTAAGCGAGTTTTAATAGATAATTGTCATCGCTGAACAGAATGAAAAAAATAATGTTATGAGACGAGAATTGTATACTACAGATCTACGTTCTCTGATTAGACAAATACGTGGACTAATTGGAGGTTTAGCATGTTTCTGATTCAAAGGTGTTTAGTATATAGTCGACTCGCCAAGTTAGGTGATTGGTCTTGATGACACATATTGAAAACAGAGGCGATCTTTTTTATAACAAAGAAGTAAATATATACATTATGGTACACTACCACTTTAACATAGAGCATGTAAACTCCGCCAATATCAATAGAATGGAAACCGTCTCAGAAGAATTGATTTACACGTTTCAAATTCAACAGGAATATTTCAGCTATTTTTAGAAGGGGCACTGTAAACTTGTTTACAAATTCTTATTGAATACTCAAAATATGCAAATGTCATGTGTGAATAACTTAAGCACGCTATTGCTGTTGAAACATGCTTCTGGAAACACAAATATGTATGGTTTAGATTCAGTAGATAATGTTACATGTTAAATGAAATTCGGCTTCTACCCGAGTGACATACATGTATGCTGGTATGTATTGGCGAAAGGATCCGATTTCAAGCCTTGTCATCGCTTTCCTCTTTGTTAAATAAATAACACGCCGAAAATAGCCAATATGTTGTTTTTTTACAAAAGAATATATGTTACATTCATGCATGCACTAAATTTCATAGGAATATATAATTCATTCAGCGCAGTAAAGTGAAATAAATGTCTTCTATACAAGGTTAAAACTTATTTATTGGGGTTTTACGCCGCTTTGAACAGTATTCCAGTTATATCACGGCGACAGTTGACTTATTAATGATTCCTGGGTAAACAAACCAGTACTAGGCTAGAAAATGGGCCTTGCCCAATGGCACTCCACCATGACGGTAGTGCCGCGACTGGGAATCGAACCCGGGACACCCGGTTTCGAAATCCCCGACGCTAACCACTCGACCACAGCGGATTCCAAGGTTAAAACTATGTTGTATGTAAAGTTTAAAGTTAAACACAGATACATTATTGTGTAAAGTGTCCAGTTTAAAATTGATAGGAGGTGATTGTTTTGCGCATTTTCTGTTTTTTCATTTCAAGATTGTTATGCTTAAACCCCAAACCAATTCAATACATATATTTTATATTGTATGCAGTAAGTGTGTAAACGAAAGAAAACTAAATTAATATTGACCCTTATCTCTTGTCGTAGCCCTTCACAAACCGCTATCCATGTGTTTTGTATCGTTGCGATACTTTCAACATCGTTGAATTCATTTAATCTTTGGGGTTTTCATGTGAACTCGACCTTCAGTACTCCTGAGTACATTCATTAAACAAAGGCAGTGTCGAGTAACTAACCTGTTAACTTCCTGCAACAGTTAACTCTTCCCAGATACATACTCTTTCTGGTGCATCTGCAGTAGACGACTTTTGTAAACATTATGAAACGATCATTATTATAACGAGCAATTTCTCCTTTTGCCACAGTATTTTCAACTTCATCAGAAATAGTCATTATACCTCTTTTTACTGTGCAAATTTCAATCGATAAATTACAGCAACTTGAAGTATTCATCAAAAATCTGAAGTTTTTTTGTAATAAGTACATCATTGTTACAAGTACAAATGCAATTCAATTTCATATACAAATTAAAATACAAATTCAATTTCAATTTCATATCGTGACATATATACTATTAAACACAATAGGATTCTATAGGATCGTATTCGAGAAAATATGGACAGAAATGATTTAGAGAAAATGTTTTCGGTTTTTGTTATCGTTTGAAACCTCACGTAGGAATGTGACTATTGCTTTCTTCAAAAGCATATTTTATGAATTCACATAGCTTTAATAATGTGACTGGATTTTCAATTTCCATTAAATGTATTAACTTATGCATGCTTTGCTTGACATAATAGTAACGATTAATGTATATTTCTCGAAGATTCTGACGGCAAAGTCATTCGATAATTAAGTGGTATTCGTCGATAGTTTGTAAATTACAGTGAATACACACTCTTTCATTTCTCGGAATTCTTATTGGTGCTTGGTGCACCAATATCCAAGGTGCGCCGGTGCACCATTTTGTGCATTTTGTGCATTAAGTTCCGGTGCCCCGTTGCACCAATATCTCGTTTATCATATCAATTTGCGAGGGTATACATGTATAGCGAATCATTGTGTTACACATACCCGATCAAATATCGTCTGCTAAATGTGTACAATTCAAACGCGTCGTTCGCGAATACAGTTACAAGCAATAGACACGTTTTTACATGTCCTGTCTAACTATAGCGTCATACTCAAAATTTAGAAACAACCTTATTCATGTTAAGATCGGTGACAGTCAGAGTTTATAAAGGTATGTTAGCCTCGCATGTATTATTCCATGCATGGCGACCAGACTTGAAAGGTTAACTTTTAAAAATCGTTTGCTCTATTTATAATAAAAACCCGGTATTGAGTATTAATCATATCAATAAAAGCTCGCCTGCTACGCTAAAGTATTATTTAACTTGACGTTGTATACTGTACGCTCTTATTGATTGTTCAAACAAATCAGGGACCGTGTATAACAACTGAGCAATTTTATAAAATTTAGCTTTAATATAATGATTATTGTGAAGAATATATTAGACATTTTCTCATTGAGAGGAAGGATTACCTTGCAAATTATTAATACAAGTATGTCACTGTATACTGTATGGGTTATTTCTTGTCCTGGTGTTAAGTATATTGATTGATTTGGGTTTAACGCCGTTTTCAACAAATTTTCAGTCATATCACACAGCCAATTCACATATTCATGTGTTTCCTGTTCACAATCCTTTGAAGCTACTGGCTGATTTTCCACATAAACTGTTAGACCATTTGTGGAAGATGAATGACGCTTGTCATAATGACTTTTGTCAAACGAAGGAAGAATGTTGGCCGAGCATAAGTTTTATCCTGCTTTAATTTTTTAGAATTCTATTTGGCAGTGCCTCATTATCGGAACATTCAATGTCACTACAAGTATATTCTCAAAGTAAAGTTTCTAAATCAAGATCATGAAAATTAATGAAGTCGTGTTTACTATAAGCCATTTTGACTAATAAGTGAATGGCGAAGAGATATTGCATTAATCTTTATAATTAATTTGTGGCAATCAAATTTTAATTATGTCGTTATTTCTTTGGGAAAATTAAAACATAAATGAAACTAATAATAGATCAAAGGCGAAAGGTAAATCATCTTGTAATTAAGGTCAATCAACAAAATAATATAAAACTTAACAAGCTTTCATGATTAACACCTCCCTCCCGCTATCGGATCAACAGCAACCAAACTGCGAAGCTCGAATTTTGGGAAAATTAAAACATAAATGAAAACAATAATAGACCAAACTGCGAAAAATCGCTGAATCATGTTGGATCATGACAGACCGCATACTAAACCATACCGCTTACAGATAATAACAAAAAGGCCGCATACTAAACAAAATCGCCGATTGTATTAAAAATACATCCAAATGATGACAATAGTTTTCGCCGATAATCGTTTATTTTTGTTAATTCATAGAGTTTCCCCTTATCTTTTTCCATGTCGCTCATTCATTATCTGATAGTAAGGCACGGCACTGATAATCGATAAAATATTGATAAATGATAAGCCGTTACCTATCCCTGTATATATTGTCCCTGAACAAATCAAACTTTATAAAAAACTTCTCCGTATATTTCTCTTTTATCATATCAATTTGCGAGGCTATACATTTATAGCGAATCATTAAGTAAGTAAGTAAGTAAGTAAGTAAATTGTTTATTATTGTGACATGTGTTACAAAGCATTTATAGTTTACATTTATTCTTTAAAAATTATTATTAACACCCGGCCCCATGGGCCTATAAGTCACCAAAACATATATATTTCATAATATCATACACATATACAAGATATATATATACAAAAAAGTGTGATCGGACGTGCAATTAGTCATTTTATTCGGTCGTATAAACAAATGTAGAAATCATTTAATAATAAATAATCAAATGTTCTAATAGAGAAGAGTAATAATTCTGTTTCATATAATCAAAACCTTAGAAATAATTGTGGGGAAAAGTGGATATAGATTATCCATTCACCAAAATGATTTCAAAAGCATCGAAAGATATCTACTTGTGATAACATTCTCATTATGTTACACATACCTGATCAAATATCGTCTCCAAAATATTCAACTCAAACGCGTCGCCCGCGAATACAGTTAACCGTAATAAACAAGTGTATACATGTCTTTTCTAACTATAGCGTCAAACTCTAAACCCCTTTGCATGTTTAGGCATGTGACAGTCATATATTATAAAGGTAGGTTAGCCTCGCATGTATTATTCCATGCATCACGACCATACTTAAAAGGTAAACTTAAATCGTCTAATCTATTTATAATGAAAACCCGGTATTTATTAGTTATCATATCAATAAAAAAACCTCGTCTGCTCTAGGTTATAGTATTATATAACTTGACGTTGTAAGCCTTACGCTCTTATTGACTGTTCAAAAGTGGAAGTTTATCTAATACTATCAGTATGCGATTATTCTACAGTCTGCGAAACGTGTAAGGTATGGTAGCTAGAGTGGTCCTTTTAATGTTTAATGTGTGAAAGTTTGTTTATATATTAAGTCTATTTGAACAAATTCTAATAGAAATTTATTAAGCAGATGCACCAAAAGTAGTGTACCGACTCAGTGGTGTAGAGCAACAACCGAGGGTGCTGTTGGGCGCGGGTTTGATCTCCGGCCGGGTCATGCCAAATACTTAAAGGGTGGAAATTAAATTATCCCCTTCGCGCTCAAGTTGAGGGGTAAAGCATTATGACTAACTCTCTGGTGTCAGGATTGATGGTTACTTACCCAGGACACTTCATGAAATAACTGAAACAATGTTGAAAGCGGCTTAAAACACCTTAAAGTCGTGTATTTGGTAAACGGTTAAGAACGGGAAAAGCGTTATGGCCTATTATATGATTAAACGTTGCTAACCTGAAATCACGCTCGTGCGACTTCTTTTCCTTGTGAAATACTGCCAGTCTAAAATAGTAAAATGAATAGTTTCAAACAAACACACATCGATTTAGTATATCATAAAAAAATACCGGATAAAGATGTCTAACCCTACTGACAGAAGCATGTTGACGAATCCTCTGCAGACGACATTGGAAAAACATTCTGGCAAAATTGGAAATTGCTAATGATGAGCATATTCTTTTTTGACACAATGTTTTCAAATATTTGCAATAATAATAGTTTTATTTAAAGATAGTTTCCATGTGTGTGTTTTGATCTTTTCAAAGTCGAGTGATGCAGGTTTGTTGTTTGAGGGAAAGGGTCAAATTATTGAAGTCTGTAAAACACATAGATTAACTGATTGGAATTTAGTGCATTTTTCAATGGTATTTCACCTAACGTGTATTTCCTAGCTTGTTCTTACCAGTACTACACACAGCAGTCTGCCCAGGCAACTGGCTACCTTCCCATGTACATGTACACTATTTAGCCAATTGATAGAAGAGGAATGACACTTTTTACAATGACATGTGTCTACCATCGCAAAGAATGTTGACCGATCTGGAGTTTTAACTCACATCCCCTGGATTGACAGTCCATTTCGCTACCGAATGAATTACCGAGGCTCGCCATAATCATATAAAACTAAACGTTTGGTACATTAATAGAATAACAGGAGAATTTTGTTTCCCTCCCGTACTTCAGTTATCGAGGTATGCAAGAACAAGTGTGGTTTGTTAAGTATTAATCTCCCCCCCCCCCCCCCATACAGACGCTTTCTGACGAATCTGCAGCAGATTACTTTTTCAATTATGTTACTTTCATTTTAAAGAGATGTTTCATACGTAACGACGAGGAATTAACCAGTGATTCAATAAGGACGACAAATTACCCAGTGATTCAGTAAAGACGACATATTAACCAGTGATACAGTAAGGACGACAAATTAACCCGTGATTCAGTAAGGACGACACATTAACCAGTGATAAAGTAAGGACGAGAAATTAACCAGTGATTCAGTAAGGACGACAAATTAACCAGTGATTCAGTAAGAACGAAAAATTAACCAGTGATTCAGTTACGACGACAAATTAACTAGCGATTCAGTAACGACGACAAATTAACAAGTGATTCAGTAACGAAGACAAATTAACCAGTGATAAAGTAAGGACGACAAATTAATCAGTGAGTCAGTAAGGACGACAAAATAACCAGTGATTCAGTAAGGACGACAAATTAACCAGTGATTTAGTAAGAACGACAAATTAACCAGTGATTCAGTTACGACGACAAATTAACTAGCGATTCAGAAACTACGACAAATTAACCAGTGATTCAGTAACGACGACAAATTAACTAGCGAATCCTCTGCAGACGACATTGGAAACATTAACTAGTGATTCAGTAACGACGACACATTAACTAGTGATTCAGTAACGACGACACATTAACTAGTGATTCAGTAACGACGAAACATTTACCGATGATTCAGTAACGATGACACATTAACTAGTGATTCAGTAGCGACGAGGCATTAACTAGGGATTCAGTAACGACGACACATTAACTAGATATTCAGAAACGACGAGGCATTAACTAGGAATTCAGTAACGACGACAAATTAACAAGTGATTCAGTAACGACGACACATTAACCAGTGATTCAGTAACGACGACATATTAGCCAGTTATTCAGTAACGACTACATATTAACAAGCGATTCAGTAACGACGAAACATTTACCAGTTTTTCAGTAAGGGCGACACATTAACTAGTGATTCAGTAACGGCGAGGCATTTACCAGGAATTCAGTAACGACAACACATTAACTAGTGATTCAGTAACGACGACACATTAACTAGTGATTCAGTAACGACCACACGTTAACTAGTGATTCAGTAACGACGACACATTAACAAGCGATTCAGTAACGACGAAACATTTACCAGTTGTTCAGTAAGGGCGACACATTAACTAGTTATTCAGTAACGACGAGGCATTTACCAGGGATTCAGTAACGACGACACATTAACTAGTGATTCAGTAACGACTACACATTAACTAGTGATTCAGTAACGACCACACGTTAAATATTGATTCAGTTACGACGAAACATTTACCAGTGATTCAGTAACGACGACATATTAACTAGGGATTCAGTAACGACGAGGCATTAACCAGTGATTCAGCAACGACGACACATAAACAAGTGATTCAGAAACGACGAGGCATTAACTAGTGATTCAGTAACGACGACACACTAACAATTGATTCAGTAACGACGACACATTAACCAGTGATTCAGTAACGACGACATATTAACCAGTTAGTCAGTAACGACGACACATTAACAAGCGATTCAGTAACGACGAAACATTTACCAGTTTTTTAGTAAGTGCGACACATTAACTAGTGATTCAGTAACGACGAGGCATTTACCAGGGATTCAGTAACGACGACACATTAACTAGTGATTCAGTAACGACGACATATTAACTAGTGATTCAGTAACGACCACACGGTAACTAGTGATTCAGTAACAACGAAACATATACCAGTGGTTCAGTAACAACGACACATTAACTAGTGATTCAGTAACGACGAGGCATTAACCAGTAATTCTGTTAGAACGTAACATTAACAAGCGATTCAGTAACGACGAAACATTTACCAGTTTTTCAGTAAGGACGACACATTAACTAGTGATTCAGTAACGATGAGGCATTTACCAGTGATTCAATAACGACGACACATTAACTAGTGAATCAGTAAGGACGACACATTAACTAGTGATTCAGTAACGACGAGGCATTAACCAGAGATTCAGTAACAACGACAAATTAATCAGTGCTTCGTAGCCTTTTTACATCGACACTCTACATTACAATCTTCTAAATGAACTGATCATATCCTAATTTAATGTTTACGTTTATTAACATCGACATGCACAATAAACTATATCTAATGAAAAAAGCAGAGAAATAAAATAGATTGCTTTGTTTGTTCTAGTTTTCTAGCGATTCCCCCCCCCCCCCCCCCCCCCCCCAAACGACGTTTATAGTCTCGAATTTTATGTAAATTGTGTTTATTTCGCGTCGAAATATCCATAACCCCTTAACTTGGTAGTGCCGATTCTCCAAGATTTGGAGTGTTTATTCTGATAGGGATTTACGTTAACACGAAAACCGATGGGACGAAAGTTTGAAATAAATAGCAATACTATTTAAGTGCACACTCATATAATAACCATGTCATAACCATCACCAACAAGTTTAAAGATTGCGTGAACGACTTGATGGCGACTACAGACGATCCCGATACTTACTGGTATTATAATCTAAAATGTGATGCGTTCATATGGCATGGCCGAATTTATACTTGCTACTGTAAAACTTAAAGGATTGGTAAATCGAGAACTAATAACATTTAGCCTTCTTTTGTACTCGTAAAATATTATACTTTCAGTGCATAATTTTCCCACATCACCAATCACAGACAGATGATTAACTTATAACGAGTGCTCGTTAAAGGGTATGCGTTGATTAAATACTGTTCCCACATCACCAATCACAAACAGAGTCAGGGCCCGCGCTGTCGTTCGCCACTTTCGCCGAATGCGAAGATTATTTTAAAGTGGTGGCGAAAGAAAAATTCAATCCAGAGCAGGCCCTGAGAGTGTATGGTGATTATCTTACAACGAGTGCTCGTTAAAAGGTTAACTTTCATTGCATACTGTTCCCACATCACCATTCACAGACAGGATGTATGATCATTTACTTATAATGAGTGCTCGTTAAATGGTATACATGTACTTTCAGTGCGTATACTGTTTCCTTTATCACCGATCGCAGACAGAGTGTATGATGATTATCTTACAACGAGTGCTCGTTAAAGGGTTAACTTTCATTGCAAACTGTTCTAACATCACCAATCACAGGCAGGATGTATGATCATTTACTTATAACGAGTGCTCGTTAAATGGTATACTTTCAGTGCATAGTGTTTCCTTTATCACCGATCGCAGACAGAGTGTATCATACTTATCTTACAACGAGTGCTCTTTAAAGGCTAACTTTCATTGCATACTGTTCCCACATCACCAATCATAGATAGGATGTATGATCATTTACTTATAACGAGTGCTCGTTAAATGGTATACTTTCAGTGCATACTGTTTCCTTTATCACCGATTGCAGACAGAGTGTATGATAATTATCTTACAACGAGTGCTCGTTAAAGGGTTAACTTTCATTGCAAACTGTTCTAACATCACATATCACAGGCAGGATGTATGATCATTTACTTATAACGAGTGCTCGTTAAATGGTATACTTTCAGTGCATACTGTTTCCTTTATCACCGATCGCAGACAGGGTGTGTGATGATTATCTTACAACGAGTGCTCGTTAAATGGTTAACTTTCATTGCAAACTGTTCTAACATCACATATCACAGGCAGGATGTATGATCATTTACTTATAACGAGTGCTCGTTAAATGGTATACTTTCAGTGCATACTGTTTCCTTTATCACCGATCGCAGACAGAGTGTATGATAATTATCTTACAACGAGTGCTTGTTAAAGGGTTAACTTTCATTACATACTGTTCTAACATCACCAAGCACAGACAGGATGTATGATGGTTAACTTATAGCGTGTGCTCGTTAAAAGCTTTGTTTTGATTGGAGGATTCGGTTGACAACCTTGTAATTATGTTTCTGTTAGGTAAATTGATTCTACCAAATGTTATAGCAAATTGTTTTTTCTCTTATATAGCGAAATGTTTTAAATATATCTGCTACATATTTAACTGTCGCTGCCTTATTACTCTTTATTTCCATGTAGCCTGACCTTGTTTGATATTCAACTGATGACTGATCCTTCTCAGGGTTATTTTGTACATTTTTTGTACAGTCGCTGTGACCTTGACCGTTTCAGCATTTTCATTGAATCGCAACGCGCACCCAGGCTCTCTTTACAACGAACCTGTGTATGAAGTATGCAATACTTCTGGCCGTAAATGAAAGTGGTAGCGCGATGATCTTATTTCAGGCATACTTTTAATAGTCACTGAGACATTCTCCTTTGACAGTAAAACACAAATCAATAAAAGCACTCTCTACATTGAATCTGTGAATCAAGTATTAAAACATTCCTTCCACATATGTATGTGTTACATGATCGAGCCTGTTTCTTACATATTATGGTCTCTGTGACCTTAACCTTTGACATAGATCGTTAAAACGCAAAATCCGTCCAAGCTCTCTTGACACCGAACCTATGCATGAAGTATAATGTGCACATGAAAGTGCTAGAGCAATGACGTGATTTTGTGTAAATGTATTGTAGTCGCTGTGATCTAAATCTTCGATCTAGGTTGTTGAAACGCGAACTCTAACTAGAGGCAGTGCTTGTGACCCTATGTGTAAAGTTAATAAACCACACGTCGGTCTTTACACTGATAAGCATACTTTTCCTACACTTACACTTTTTATCCAATCAGCCGGTTATATTTATCACCCTGAGAGGCGACGACAGTATTATGATACAGAGACTTGAAGACAAGATGACCTTTTACCGTCTTTATACAGGTGAACCGATTCATTGTGTTGGTTCTTTTCGCCGTTTGCAACATTATTTCAGTAATACCACAGCAACAGGTCACGCATTCATGATCCCTTGGTAAAAACACCAGTACTAGAAAATGTGCGCTGTCCAAAGGCAGTCCAACATGGCTGCATTGACTTGGGATCGAAACTGGGTGACCCAATTTCAAATCCACTCCGCTAATCACTCTGCCACGGCGGAATCCTCACGTGGATCAAAACGACTACGTGCGAAATTTATGCTACTTAACTCGTAGAATTAAATCAATTTTGAAATTTATCACATTTTTTCTCAAATTCATAGACAACCTAAATAACATTAGCGTAATACACATTTTACAATAATTGGTTTACTTTTTGAAAACAAGCAGTATTTCTTAGCGTAGTGCAAGAATATGAGGCGCTGTTTTACTATTTATTCCTTATTTTTTTATATCAAAAAATGGGTTTCTTGATAACAAGAGATAAAGAATATTTTCTAATATCAAAAAATAAATTTTTGATATCAGAAAATCTATTTTTTGATATCAGGAATTCGAGTTATTGATCTCCCGTCAGTATTTTTTGATATAAGAAAATATTCTTTATTTCCTGTTATCAAGAAATTCATTTCCTGATATCAAAAAATCAATAATATCAGTATTTTTTTATATCAGAAAATAGATTATTTGATTTCAGAAATTATTTCTGATATCAATAAATGGAATTCCTGATATCAGAAAATGAATATTTGATATCACGAAATCAAATTATTGATATCAGAAAATAGTCAGTAAATAAAGAATATATGTTTTCAGCTCATTGTTGCAGGACACTTGTTTTCATAAATAGAATAAATGGACAAGCTAGAATTAAAACTCAAAACACCTGGATCAACAACCTTCGGTGTTATCGACAACAATCAGCTTGGATCGATTGATTGGGGATTAGTCCAGTTTTCTACAACAATCAGCTCATATAACGTGTGTATCATGCATTGTTTACCACAGTACTGCACACAACAATCTTTCCTTCTGACTAGATGTACATTTCCCCATAATATTGTAAGTCCATTAGTTAAAAATGACGAACAGTTGAAATGAAGTATATCAATAAAAGCAGGGTGCAACATATGGATCTAAGCAATATCCCCGAGTTTTTACGTATACAGTGGTTGAAAACGTGACCAGTTTTTATAGAATGAATATACAGTGTTTCATTTAGGAACAGGATCGTAAAAGTTATCAAAGGTGATACCCATATGTAAATATTTCTTGTTTTCAATTATATTTTAAAGTTTAATTAGTGTCATTTTGGTTACCATAAAACAGTTATAAATAGGATCGATTAGAGTATACAATAAAACACATATTCTTGCAACGTGCCAGATTCTACATATGAGAGAGAGAATTATAAGACAAAACAAATAGTAAAACATAAATTGAACTTACAATTACTGATCCTATAGTTATGGTTTAATTCATTTAATAAACAAGGTAACGTTTAAACTGTTATTTCGCCTCCATTTTGTAAAAAGAGTGTACATGAACAAGTTGACAATCAGAAAGACAGGATAGAAGCTATCATATTTCAATACACATTGAACAGTTCATATGAGGTATATATTTACTCTTTTAAACCGGTGTGACAGACTTCAATATAAATGATCATTTGTAGTTTTTTAAAACTGATTTATCTTACATTGATTGCTTTAAGTTTACATTAATTACGCTCGATATCTTCTTCCTGGAGACATAACCAGTACTAGCACAGTTTTATTCGAACCCGGGACCTTTGGTACGAGATGACGACGCTTCATCATTGTACGTCTGTATTGTAATATAAATACTCCAATGTTCTTACTTTTTATAAATGCAAGTATAGTACCGAATGGAGCTGATGCTTTGATCCTTTGATTGATTGATAGGTGGGTTAAGGCTTTTTCAGCAATGTTCAGTCATATTCCGGCGGCCAGTTTATCTACCAATGTGCTTCATATTTTTCTTACATCAGTAATCCAAACAACATTCTGTCTACGCAACTGGCTACCGACCGTACTGACTGTTATCCCATTAGATTCCCCCCAAAAAGAAACCCTTTATAAAGAGTGACGTCAAAGAAGTTATCATATTTCAATACACATTGAACAATTTCTTTAAAGTATATATTTACTTTTCTAAACCAGTTTGACATGCTTGAATGGCAATGCTCAATTATAAGTAATATAATACTCCGATATCCTTTTTTTGTAAGAATGCTAGTGAGTTACCGAATGAAGTTGATAGTTTAATTTATTTAAGAGTTAACGCTGTTTTTAGCAATTGTGTTATCCCGTTAGGGGAAGAAGAATTACTCTGATTGACTTAATTCAAACGTCGGAAGAAATATTGGCCGAGTTAGAGTTTGAACTAACAAGTCCTAGATTCAGAGCCAGCAACGTTACCTACTGATCTACTAATCCTCGGCTTAAACTGGATACACTAGTGAACCTACAGGTACACCTGGAACAACTATGACATAATATATAACGTTATACTATAAGTCTAGCCACACCACAGTTAGCCGAGCACCAGATATGTCATAAAGCATCTGCAATTATTTTCATCCGAAATAATGAAAGAGCTAGTCGGAACAAACTCACAATCTCTGTCTCAACAGATATCGTTGTTACAAGGGAGTACATAAAACAAGTTTACAAATTAAACTTTCAAAGTGTATATATACAAAGAAAATATCTGTCAATATGTTAAAGCAATAAGTATTTTCGTCATATAGATAATCAGATTAAAACATACATTTGATATTTAAGGTGATCCTTAGGTCTTAATTGTATATGCACAAGGGTTATAAACAATGTGGTTTTTATCTGCTTGAACACAAACAATGGTGGGATGCTTACGCTTTCGATCCACCGTATTACTCAAATTTGTACTTTTCAGAGTCTCAATCATTGTTATATTAACAAATAACCACATACACATAAAATCAATGTAATTAATTTAAAGTTAATTGCGTAATACGCATACTGTTAATATATTGTCCTACAGTTGAAATAAATCATAGTGAAATATCTGATTGTGCAATATTTATTTTGATACATGTAATACATAAATGGATTCTTAAAAAAGGGTAATATGTTTACATGTACATGAGTATACTTCGTAAAAGACACGAGGTATCAATGTTTAAACGAATATAATACTAATGTAGCACATCCATGGGAAAAGGTAAAAACTAACTTTTCAGATCAGCTGTAGTATACCCACAGCGTCTTTCATATATAAACTGCTCATTATTCACTTACAAAGGTTCATTAACCATTTCGGTCAAAGTATGAAGAATCTGATTAGAATTAGCAGATGGCCAAAGTGATCTGAACCTACACTAGTTCGAAATGCCAACTTGTATATTTTCCCATGGACGGACTGAAATATACAATGGTTATTTGGGAAGCACAAACCAAAAATATTATATTGTTTTGTCTTTGTTCGAAGATGGAAAGGTAATGGTACGGTCCTATTGATAGGATTTGTTTTGTTTGATTGGGATTGATCAAGGCCCAACCTGGCTGCCATGATCTTTATACTTTAGATAACCACCTGTGGTACATTTCTGCCACATTATTTTGAAATCTCACTAATAATGTAAGAGCGCAAGCCTTTTCCTCCAATTGGTCAATTTACCGACTTTCTTATGGAATCTTTTGACATGGTTATAAACTAATATCAAGAGGACAAGCAGGAATCGATCCACTGTCATATAGCAAAGAAACCCTACAGATACACCGAACCTTTGGTTGTAATTTATTTAACCAATACACATTGCCTGACGGAATCTAATAGAAGGTCATCCTATGATCATTTATTTGCCATAATTAGAACGCTTGAACATATTGAGAAAACTACTTTTGAAATGACAACTTTAGGAATTAAAGGGACGACAGGCCCATCCTAACGGGCTATATCTTTTGACAAACCAAGATGACTCGAACGAATCTGTCGGGAGGCTATTATAAAGTCATTATATGAAATTTATTTGAACAGCGAGCCAATATGCTCCAAGAAAATATTTTATGCTTTTATATAGTATTACATGATTTGGTCAATTGTGTTAGGTTAAAGGTGAACGCTACCATTTGATACACTTGAATAAAAGGTTACTTCCTTTTTATGAAAGGGTTGGATATAATAAGGCCTGAAAAAAACATTTCAATAGTGTATTGACTGTAAAACGAATGGATATCATAAAGCAATCGACGTGTCACACAACCTAAAAACAAACCTTTTCCTTCTATAGTTTTGAACATGTATTTCTTACAATATGATATAACAAGAAGACCATACTTTTTCATGTATCAAAGTTCACATATGATGATTATTTTAAAAAGTTTCCTTGTTAAAATCTATACTATGAGTACATACTGTTTATATATTAATCATCACAGACAGAGTGTATGAGGATTAACTTATAAACAGTTCTCGGTAGAGGGTATGATTTCGTTACATACTGTTCCCACATCACCAATCACGGACAGGATGTATGATCATTTACTTATAACGTGTGCTCATTAAAGTGTATACTTTCATTAAATACTGTTTCCTTTAACACCAATCACAGACAGAGTGTATTATGATTAACTACATGTAACAACGAGTGCTCGTTAAATAGTATACTTTCAGTGCATACTGTTCCCACATCACCAATCACAGACAGAGTGTGTGATGATTAACTTATAACGAGTGCTCGTTAAAGGGTATACTTTCATTAGATACTGTTCCCACATCACAAATCACAGACAGGATGTATGATCGTTTACTTATAACGAGTGCTCGTTAAACGGTGTACTTAAATTAAATATTGTTTCCTTTATCTCCAATCACAGACAGAGTGAAATAGTTTACTGTCAGTGCATACTATTCCCACATCACCAATCACAGACAGGGTGTATGATCATTCACTTATAATGAGTGCTCGTTAAAGGGTATACTTTCATTGCATACTGTTCCCATATCACCGATCACAGACAGGGTATTTGATGCTTAACTTATCACGTGTTCTCGTTATAGGGTACACTTTCATTAAATACTATTTCCTTTATCACCAATCACAGACAGAGTGAATGCAGATTAACTACATGTAACAACGAGTGCTTGTTAAAGAGTTTACTTTCATTGCATACTGTTTCCACATCGTCAATCACAGACAGGGTGTATGACGATGAACTAATAATGTGTACTCGTTAAATAGTTTACGGTGTGTATGATCATTTACTTATAACGAGTGCTCGTTAAAGGGTATACTTCAGTGCATGCTGTTTCCTTTATCAATTGACAGAGTGTATGATGATTATCTTACAACGAGTGCTCGTTAAAGTTTTAACTATCATTGCATACTGTTCCCACATCACCAATCACAGAGAGGATGTATGATGATTAACGCATAGCGTGTGCACGTTAAAAGCTTTGTTTTGATTGGAGGATTCGGTTGACAACCTTGTAATTATGTTTCTGTTAGGTAAAATTGATTGCAATAAATGTTATAGCAAATTGTTTTTTTCTCTTATATTGCGAAATGTTTTAAGTATACCTCCTACATATTTAATTGTCGCTGCCTGATTACTCGTGTAGAAACATTATACACACATTAAACAAGATCATTGCTGACGATACGCATCCACTCTCAGGGTTATTTTGTACATACCTTTTATAGTCGCTGTGACCGTGACCTTACCACTTTTTCATTTCATCACAACACGCATCCAGGCTTTCTTCACACCGAACCTGTGTATGAAGTGTTAATTAATTATGGCCATAAATGAGATATTGTTTCAGGCATACATTTAATAGCCACTGAGACCTTCTCCTTTGACAGTAAAACAAAAACCCACCAAAGCGCTTTCACCATTGACTATGTGTATCAAGTATTAAGACATTCCTTCCACAAATGTATGTGCTAGAGGATCGAGCCTGTTTCGTACAGACATATTATGTTCGCTGTGACCTTAACCTTTGACATAGGTCGGTAAAACGCAAAATCCGTCCAAGCTCTCTTGACAGTGAACCTGTTCATGAAGTATTATGCGCACATGAAAGTCCTAGAGCAATGACGTTATTTTGTGTAAAGGTATTATAGACACTGTGATCTAAATTTTCGATCTAGGTTGTGAAACGCGAACTCTAACTAGAAGCAGTGCTTGTGACCCTATGTGTAAAGTTAATAAACCACACGTCGATCTTTACACTGATAAGCATACCTTTCCTACACTTACACTATTTTCCCCAATCGGACGGTTAGGATGTAGGAATTATCCTGTTCTGGATGCGCATAAATGCAGACTGATTTGGATCATTGAGGGTCTATGAACGTCTAAGATCGATTACGTATGACTTGGTCAATATTATAGTTTAAAACTATAAAGTACGAACAGGAGAATACGATTCATGGAAGATCATGATTAAATATACATATATTCGTTATTTAGAAATGTGTGTTAAAGTCGCGATCTCCAGATTAAGAGTTATTTCAGATACAGTAAGGTTACAAGTAAAGGTTTATGGACTGGACTATGCACTAAACATATTTGTTTCCGTATTTCAAGTAACCTACAGTGATTTATTCGAGTTGACCGCCGTTTTTACAGATATTTAATTAATATCACGACGGCTGGTTGATCTAACGTACGTTTTCTGACTTTTCAGCTCAAATAACTCTAATAACATTCATTATCTGCCCACATAGAGTTGTTGGCTCATAGCAAATCTTGATACAAAGTTAACAACACTAAACAATACAGAACTCGAACTTACACTTACTTGTCTTCTCGATACATTTTTCATAATCCAATCCAACTTCACAACTACATTCAACTTTTTAACAATTTTACTATATCAAATGTGTAGACTAGTTATATAATGAATCACAAATTAAAGTTTCAAAGTGTTTATGCGATTAAAAGAAAAACATCTGTCAACATTTTAAAACAATAAATGTTTACGTCATATGGATTATCAGATTAAAATACACCTTTGACCTTTAAGGTGATTCTAAAGTATTTATTGAATCTGCACAAGGGATATAAACAAAATTGTTTGTATCTAGTTTATCAAGAAACTTGTGGGATTCTTACGAGTTCAACACACCGCCTCATTCAATTGTGTATGCAAACTGTTAGTATATGGTCGTATAGTTGGATTCAATCATAGCAAAATCTCTGATTGTGCAGCATATCTTTTGATACGTGTAACACATAACACAGGGATAGTGCAAATAACGTTAAACACAAATTGATTGCAATGTCACAGCCAGATTTATTTCTTAGTAGTTTTATTGTTCACTTTTTACTACCAATACTTGCGCCATTTGTGCGAGAAAAATGGCAGAACACGGGACCGTCAGTTTGGGAGGCCGACGTTCTACCAATGAAGCACTGTCTTAAAAAAGCACAATACGAGTATGTTATACAACTTTATGTGAAAGACGATAAAAGGGTTATATGTCTACAAGTGTACTTCTATAAGTGTGCATGAATGAATAAATCGGTTTTGATATTTCAAATTAGATCTATTTAAGTTTATTAACCCTTTACAACATTCAGCAAATATACAGCAGACAACGTTGAAAACAGTTATCAAACATATGGAAACCATGAATAAATGAAAGATAAATTATTTAATAAACTAGAATACACTTTGGCAAACGGAGAAATGTGAAATGTGAAATGTGAAATGTTTTCAGAAGTTTCCTGATGCAGAGGCGTCACAGAGCGTTTTTATGTGGGAAGGAGTTAATTATTTAGCTATTAAAAGACACAAGGTTTTAATGTTTAAATGAATATAATACTAACGAAGCAACACCCATGGGAAAAAAGTAAAAACTGACTTTTGTGAAAAGTATAGGTACAGATCAGCTGAAGTATACCCGCAGCGTCTTTTACTGCTCATTATTGACTTACAAACGTTCGTTAAAAGAATCGGTCAACGTAGGAATATTCTGACGAGACTTAGCAGATGGCCAAATTAATCCTAACCTACACTGGTTCGAAATGCCAACTTGTATATCCTCCAATATGCTTATTGTTAAGGATAGCTAGTGAAGTACCGAATGGGGATGATAGGTTGAATGGTCGGGAGTTTAACGTGGCTTTTAGCGATTTTGTTATTCCATCGATGGAAGAAGAATACCGGGTGCAAGTTGGCCGAGCTGGAGATCTAACTAACAACCCTTTGATAAGCAGCGCGCACCGCTATTGACAAACCATCCCGTATGCAAATTGAATAGAATAGTGTTTGTGCTTTGCTCATTTACAGTTATTTTAATCGGAAGGAATGCTTGCTATGTCGGGATTCGAATCAACAACCCAAGGCTCGAAAGACCACGTTGTTGTCAACAACAAGCAAGGTTGAACCAAAGACTGAAAAGCAATATACCAAAATTAGTCACACACTTATTGTAGGTCACGTGATGACCGACTTTCAAAGGTTTGGGCATATAAAGCATTTGCAATTATTTATATCTGTAGATTAGAACTAAATATAATGGTTCCTAATACCTCTTTGGCTAAAATGTGTTACTAAAAGAAACCATTAGCTTTATCAGTAACATTTGCAAAGGTCCAACGTTAATGGCAGTTGCTATTTTGATGGTATTTGCTATGTTAGTGACATTGGCTATGCTTATTGTATAAGTTAGTTTCATGGTATTTGATATGTTGATGTCATTGGCTATGTTAGTTGTATAAGTTACGTAAAAGACATTGGCTTTGCTAAATATGTTGGCTATAAGTATGGATGTTTATAAAATATGTACTGGACCTGTTAAAAGACAAAAAAAGAGTATGAATGATTTGGCAAGATATGCAATAGTATATTATGACTTTAGTGAACTACAGAAGACACATTCAAATATGTCTAAATAAATACCTGTTAAAGCAGAAAAGAGCGCTTTATATAAGCTAACATGATTGAGTGACTTGTGTTAGGTTATACGCGTATCTTACCATTCGATACACTTAAATACAAGTTTACACCCTACGTATGAAAGTGTTTGATACGTAATAAGGCCTTTGAAATTAAATTGTAAAAAACATTTCAATAGTGTATTAACTGTATTGTGAATGGATCTCGTAAATAAGTCGACGTTTACATATGAACCACGCCCAGACAAAAGAATCCTATACTTCTATGGTTTTAACGTTTATTTCTTACAGTATAATATAACAAGAAAACCGTAATATTTCCTACATCAAAGATCACTGACACATATCTTGATTAACTTACAACGTTTACTTGCTAAAAGCTATGCTTTGCGTACATACTGTTTCCCACATCACCGATCACAGACAGGGTGTATGATGATTAACTTACAACGTTTATTTGTTAACAGATATGATTTGAGTACATACTGTTTCCCACATCACCGATCACAGACAGGGTGTATGATGATTAACTTACAACCTTTACTTGTTAACATATATGCTTTGAGTACATACTGTTTCCCACATCACCGATCACAGACAGGGAGTATGATGATTAACTCACAACCTTTACTTGTTAACAGATATGCTTGGAGTACATACTGTTTCCTATATCACCGATCACAGACGGGAGTGTATGATGATTAACTAACAACGTGTGCGCGTTAAAGGGTATGCTTTGATTGCATACTGTTCCCATATCACCGATCACAGACAGAATGTATGATGATTAACTTACAACGTATGCTAGTTAAAAGGTATACTTTGATTGCATACTGTTCCCACATCACCGATCACATACATAATGTATGATGATTAACTTACAACGTATGCTCGTTAAAGGGTATACTTTGATTGCATACTGTTCCCACATCACCGATCACAGACATAATGAATGATGATTAACTTACAACGTATGCTCGTTAAAGGGTATACTTTGATTGCATACTGTTCCCACATCACCGATCATAGACATAATGTATGATGATTAACTTACAACGTAAGCTCGTTAAAGGGTATACTTTGATTGCATACTGTTCCCACATCACCGATCACAGACATAATGTATGATGATTAACTTACAACGTATGCTCGTTAAAGGATATACTTTCATGGCATGCTGTTCTGAAATCACCAATCACAGACCAGATGTATGATAATTAACTTGTAATGAGTGCTCGTTAAAGGGTATACTTTGATTGGTGGCTGTCCCTATTCGAGCCGAATGTATGCAGGTAATATTGCTGTAAAATGTAGAAACTGAGTTAAGGATCATTCCAGGAGCATTACGTTACACAGGGCGAAGTGGTACACTCAGTTTTCAGACACATATGGCTTAAATGATTGCATAATTCTCGAGGTGTTCAAAACTTTTTTGGGGTTGCCATTTTATCAGTTCGGTTGCGGTAAGTTCCGGTTGACAATTATGCAAGACTTGAATGATGAAATACCTAATATACACAATTACATCATTTACCAGGCATTACACGACACATGTACTTTTAATCGAAAGCCTTCTGATTGTGCTGTATACAGGTTTCATTTCTTCATGTGTGGTTAGTGCAATAGATTACATTGTACCCGTATGGTTGTCACAATTCAGCTTTCGTTTATTTTCAAAGTAAATATTTGCTTCAACCTTGATTGTGTTGTTAATAAACGGAACATCCTTTATATGAACAATAATCTATGTGAATACTACAATACTGACGTTCTTCATATATCGGAAACCTTTTCCCTGCAACCTTTGCCCCTGTGCCATTTTCAGCTGGTGTCTTGTAAACAAAGATCACGCATTCGGTGCTAAGACGTGTTCTGCTTAACACCAGCGTTCGGGCATATTTGATTAGCATCCATCCTTAGCTATTCATATTTCATTAGTCAAAATCAACATGTAACATTTTGCACCGGATTCTGTAGAACTCTGCCTAAAGTACGTTTTACAATTTTCTTGTTTTAAAGGAATATGATTAATTTAAGGCATTGTACGTTAATAATTGTGTGCACTTTGTATCCACGTCACAGTGTTGTTTATACACATTTATTTTCTCAATTATTGACAAACTTTAAAAAATGAAAGACTCTGCCTAGTCTCCACATAGTTTCAAACACATTTGCATTTTCATTTTGCAAGTTTTGTAAAATTTACTGAATAAAAACATATTATAGGAAGAGGAATTTCTTACAATGTTTCGACTAAATTTAAGGTTATGCCATTATTAAAACAAATGTCAGATAATTTTACCTTCATGTCTAATACAAGTGGTCATCTATGCAGGAAAGAGTACATTCGAAACACTTACTTATTTTCTTATTCATCATTCCAATTGCTTTCCTTGCAAGTCCATTGTATTGTCTACTTTTAAGCAAATGTTAAAGTTTAATTAACAAAACAAAACCAAATATTTAACATACAATGTCTTAAATTCTTCAATATCTATTCCTATTTCAAAATTTCAGGAATTTACTTTGTTAACAGCTATACACGTTGTTGACAAAGTTTATAATGAATCACAAATTTATGTTTCAAAGTTGATATGCGAAAACAATTATACTGTTCAGTTATTTAACAAATAAGTATTGATATCATATAGGTTATCAGATTGAAAGACACCTTGAAATTCGATCTTTAAGTTGATTATTTGATATTGTGTGTAGCTGCACAATGGCTATAAGCAATGTTGTTTGTTATTGGAGTAGGCGGTTTTATGTAGTAATACTTTGGAATTTAGCACATGTAGATATATAGACCTGCCCGTGTGACCACATATCGGGATTTCTCTTTGTACTTACTAAGTATATTAATTTAAGGTAAATTACTTTTGAAACATCCCGTTTACACACTATATACTTGCTTACAAAATCAAAAATGTAACTTACAATGACTTAAATTCTTCAATATCCAATCCTATTTCAAAATTTCAGGAATTCAGTTTTTTAACAGCTATTTAACACGTTGTTGACAAACTTTATAATGAATCACAAATTTATGTTTCAAAGTTGATATGCGAAAACAATTATACTCTCCAATTATTTAACAAATAAGTATTGATGTCATTGTTATCAGATTGAAAGAAACCTTGAAATTCGATCTTTAAGTTGATTATTTGATATTTTTTGTAGCTGCTATAAGCGATGTTGTTTGTTATTGGAAGCCGCCAGTAGGCGGTTTTATGTAGGAATGCTTTGAAATTTAGCACATGGAGATATATAGACCTGCCCGTTGGACCACATATCGTGATTTCTCTTTGTACTTACTTTAGTATATTAATTAAAGGTAAATTACTTTTGAAACCGCCCGTTTATATTCTACTTAATTGTGTGAGTTTTACAAATTAAAACAAAGACAAAGGCCGGTATATTAATTTAATATAAGTACATTTTTAGATAAGCGAAACTAATGCTGTATCCAGTCTAAACAGTTAAATTGAAAACCATTCTTCTGAATTGGTTCCTTACATCCTATGATATATTACGCAGTAATAAGAGGAAGAAACCTGGGCTCGTATTCACCAAACTTTTCAATTTAGATGTTTGACTGAATCTATATCTAAATATTTAGTCAACTTTTTGGATTCCCGGCGGTATTTATTTAGTCCGTATTCACCAACGCGTTTAAGGCCGCACACCGGCTGGTTCCCGAATAAAGTTAAGAGCTAAAACAAAAGACAGTAACCATTCATCTATAGTCTATTTATAGATTTTCCTTTTTATCGTTTTTCCACATAAATGACATCTCAATTTTCAATCATCCTAACTATTCATTTGCTTTGATTTTAATAATCTGACTTTCATGTTCAGTATTATATCTTCTTTTTTTAGATGTTGTGTGACGAAAACTTCGCCTGTCTGTCTTCTAATAGTTGTTTTTTGTCGTTTTCGATCATCTTTCTTTTTCATTCATTTATGCATTTTGTTTTTCGCAAATATCGCTGAAAGTTTCGTCTATGATTGCAAATACTTGATTCAAAGTTAACTTTGAGTACAATTGTTATCGCAAAATGCAAACATGAAACGATTTAAACCACGGAAATATATGTATCAAGATAAATTACGCCGTCTAGTTGATTCGTTTTTTCATGAATATCGCGGTAAACGCGATTTCGGTGTATTTTGCCTAGCCGACAACATGCTTTATCACGGATGCGATGTGAACTTCAAGAAAACTTCAAGCAAACTTAAATGAAGTGAAATCTTCTGGTTCTTATAAACAAAGTGTGATCAGATTAACTGAACTGTATTTCATACAGACACTTTCAGGCACCTCTGCAGCAAATCATTTTTTAAAACATTGTGGCAAAAGTAGAACTGTTTGCAACTTCATTCAATTATAATTATGATTGTTCTTTCAATACTAGAGAGTGTTCTTTTTTTGTATACCGGTAAATGCTTTGAAAGACATTTCTTTCAGAATTGTTGTATGTGGGAAAGGGTTAACAAAATAGTGTCTTAAAATGTACTATAAATGTTTTTTTAAATATATTTGCCGAACAAAAATTTACTTTAAATTTTCATAAATTAAAAGTACTCTAAAGTCATGATTTAACAGTAGACAAATAATTTAAATGTTTCTTTTTCTTATTTCTTCATGTGCAACGAAATATTGCTGCTTCTCTTTGTTGCTTTGCGTCAAACATTCGTCTTTTCTGAATCTAGCTTAATATTTTAAATTTCAACAAACAAACTCCCTTAAATGCGTACATTTCATAATTACTTTTTTGTGGCGATTGGTTGACAATCGCCACAGTGCTACCAAAACAACAACAACGAAAACAAATTTATATAGTCGTATTTGAACAATCGGTTGGATATTTCTGCAAAGGCAATTTACTCACTTCCGTTAAACCCCATATATATATATAGTTCCATCAGTGATGCAGGCACACGATTAATAATGAAAATGTTAGTGCTACTTTGATACCGGATTGGTACTAATATTTGAGATTTATCGAGAAAATATCTAAATAGAGTTAAACTATTTACATATTATCTTTCTTCATGTTTGGGCAGATAATAAATATCATCGGGCGTCTTGGGTACGCTATGCAGAGTATCATGATACTCCTGTGCCTCGTTTTATTTTTACTGTAGTCAACCGTAACCTTTTGACCTTTAACCTGATTCGGCAGGAGTTGGTTGTACTCTGATTATCTTCGTCATGATTTGGCAGATAATAAATATCATTGCGCGTTCTGCCTTGCAAATAACGACAACTCTGGTGATACTCAAATCTGGAAATTCCAAAAGGTTCTATAAATAGCTCGCGAGACCAAAAACCAGAAAAGCTTGTAAATCTCAATATTATAAACGCTTTATTTTGTACTTGTTTAAATATATGAAAGCGTCTAGATAATAAGACTGGTTTACAAAGGTTTAAAGGACACACGATGGCAGTGTGTACACACGTTATGTATACACGTCTGCACGTTCTAGAGTCAATTAGCAATCAATGCTGACAGTGTAGCCTAATTGAGTTTGAAGATCTAGCATTATAATATATGCCTATATTTTCATAAATTAAACAGTTTGGCAAATAGTGAAATTGTGCTTTTAGAGCATGTTTTGTGTTTGTTTTTGCACTCACATTATTCGAAGCAGTTTAACAATCTCAGAGACATATAAATACACTGTGACAACCCTCAATCATGCAATGTGAAGGGACTAAATTGAACAGACCTGTTTAATATCGGACATAATTGAAACAAACACCAAACTAATGGATACTGTTTTCTCTCCTTTCTTTAGTCATTTCTAAAGTGTAAAATATATTTTATCTTAATATGGCCTAACGACCTGGTGATAAACATGTGATTACCCAAACAATTTAGATTACAAATAGTCATTCTAATGAGCTAAAACGGTAGTCTATCGAATACCAACTAGATTTTTCATAACTTTGGAATGGCCTAATTTTGAACACATCATGACCAATTTTAGAACGTAACTAAATAATCACCAAGACAACATTCTGGCAAACTAACATTATTCTACTGTCAAAAGATGCAGGGTTGATACATTCTCAAATATACCCGCACCAGAGTCATCGCAAGCCCTACACCGATATACTGCTTGTTACTTTGCAGGATTTTCCATACGATCGCCACTACAGTGCCATTGGCGCTTTGATTATTATCAAAATGCAAAGAAATAAAAAGTGTAATATGCATATTGTTAAAATGTTTTTCAGTATTTAAAAAAATCTCAACAAATTATCTGGTTGTGCGATATAACTTGTGCAACCTAAACTTGTTTGCCTATATTCTGTTACTTTTGTACTATTATATGTTTGTACTGTTTACATGTACATTGGCAATAAAATATGTATAAAGTAAAATATATATAACAAATAAAGCGATGCTTTAAAAAGCGTTAAACACAAACTGATTGATATGATCTGCCCATGGATAAAGGTACGCGTTAATTATTTATGAATAGTGTAGGCTCTGATCAGCCTAAGCATCCTGTCGCCGTGTTTTGGTTATCAACTGTTCCTACAGTACCTACATTTGTTTTCAATTTTTTGAAAGTGTGAAGATTCTGTTTGATTTAACCATGAGGCCAAAGTTATTTGAACCTACGCTGGTTAGGAAAAACAGCTTGTTCATTCTCCGATGGACAGGCTTAACTTTATACAAGTGTACATTGAGATGCACATTCCGATACTATTCAAAACGTTGTTTCTTTGTTCACATAGTGTTATGTAATGGTATGGGCCTATTGATAGCTTTCTTTTTATTCGGTTGGGGTTTAACACCGATTTTTAAACGTTTTTGTTTATAGTACGGCGACAGAACACGTATCAATGATTCCTTGGTGACGCCGTAAATATAGTAATGTGAGTTCGAACGCAAGCTCGACCAAAACCTATAAACGAAGTACGTAACACTCATTAAATAAAGTAACAAGTGTTTTATGAAGTTAAAAACATTGACAATAGTTGCATTTCAACATGGCATCAATGTTATATGATTTGTAGTCATACTGCATAGTGGATTGTTTGAATAAATTCGCACAACCGTGAAACAGTCACGAATCGATCCGGTCATTGTATAGAACATATATGTGTCTAGTGTTCGAGCCAGATTAGCCTTATCCTTACATCGGTGCAAACATAGTCATACTTGTGTTAGTGGTCACCTCTCTTAAATCTTTTATTGTCGAATTTCACAAAGTCGACTCTTCTATGTTGAAAATTGGACCACTCCATTGTTCGTATTTAGTAAAATGTAATGTCTAAGTGGCAAACAATTCAGAGTTCGTCTAAATCTGAATTGTTAGCGAAAGCATTTGGTTGCCTATATCAGCGAAATATTTCAGCTTTTTACACCAGTACTCGTGTATTATGAACATATATATTTAACCCTGTTCCTGATACATACGACATGCCATGCCTTAGAATATAGAGAGAACATGACAAATTACATAATTAACGTCGATTTTAACATAGTTTAAGTTATGACACGACTGCCAGCTCACACACCAATGAATTGCACGACTTTCGTTTAACGACTGCACGAGTAAGACGTTTAAGTTAAATTGGTATTGCAAGTTTTCTTAGAACGTATTTCTTCTACATACGACATTATCTGTTGCAGTTGTGTTGTGTATATGTATTGTAAAGTCCATGTAAATTAATGCCCGAGAGTTCTATAACATTAAACGGAAACGAGGAATACTTATTTGCCTATTTGTGAGTTGTATAACATATAGTTAGATGTACATACTCGTACATCCAATACGGGACCTATCAGTTTGACCCTCTACGAAAAGGGTAAAATAAAAGCAGCCACCAGGTGGTATCAGGTGACCATCTACCAAAAATATTCGGGACATATTGATTGATTAAAAAAACACATCTATCAGCGAATCAGGCTAGCTACTCTGCTTAGCACACCTTAGCACAAGTTGCCGGTTGATATTTTTGTATTACTCACTTACCATCCTTCTATTCACATTTGCTTACAAATAACTTTCACTCTAAGACCAATGGACCGATTTAAAAAAAAAAATCATGGATGTCTTTTTTAAAAAAATCCAAATAATTGAATAATATCTAGAACATTTGCTGCTGTGCATCAGAAAAGGAAAAAATATTTTCCATAGATGTAAAATCTAAAAACTGTTTTCAGTTCTATTCAATCAGGTCTTATATCTTTACAAATACAGGATAATTTGGCTTTTATATTGCCTTTGAGTACAATTTTAGAAAACCCTTGGTCAACTGTGAGTTTTCTTTGGTAAAACAATAGGTAAATACTTAGATGAGTGAGTTTGGGCCATAATGCACCAGTATGTCTCTTCTTTTTTTTCTGACATAAATCAGACTACATCAGACTTATTTGAAAATAATTCGACAAAAATATGTACAATATCCATCAATGGTCATGTTATTATTGTATATAATAGAAAACATTATGACAAAAAGAGAAATTACTTGTCAGGATTTTCTGATTTTGTAACAATGTTAATTAAAGTAATAAGTCATCGGCATGTAGTACAGGGTTAAATACTAATACGTGCTTGTACATAAACTTTTTGGGCTTACACATTTTATATCATGACAAATGATAGTTTGATGTTATTCCAGAAAAGAAAATATTTTTGAAAAGGAAGAAATTCATCATTATCCGCATGTTCTCCTATTCAAACACTTTTCGAGAAAGAAATGGAAAGCCTCTCCTTATATAATCTATGTCCATCGACAACTTAAGTTGTCAGCTACTCTTACACAGCCAAGCATTACACGTTTTGAGTATTTTAATTTAACAATTAACAATTATATACATGTAAATATTTTGTAGATTCGTTCTTATTTAACCCTTTTTCACATACAGACGCTACATCAAAAGTAATCTGTAAGTGGTAAAGGGTTAACCGTTTTCTACATTAAGATGCTTTTTGACGCCTCTGCAGCAGACAAATTTTGAAAATATTGTGGCAAATGGAGACATTGCTAAATATTGGAAATCTCTCCTTTTGCCACAATGTATTCAACTAAATTAATTGAGATTTACAGATATGAATATTATAGACAATTGGATTTTGAGATAGAATAAAATGTGCTATGTTATACGCGTACGTTACCATTGGATACACATGATTACAAGTTTACTTCCTCTTTATGAAAGGGTTGGATACATAATAAGGCATTTGAAATTTAATTGTAAAAATACATTTCAATAGAATGGTTTGATCTCGCAAAGAAATCGATGTTTGAAAATGAGTCACGCCCCATCAAAACAAGCCTGTACTTCTATGGTTTTAACGTTTATTTCTTACAGTATGATATGACAAAAAGGTTAGACAATACTGTTTCCTATATCAAAGATCACAGACATGCATGCTGATTAACTTACACAGTTTCCATGTTGAAGGCAATGCTTTGCGTATATACTATTTCCTATATCACTGATCACAGACAGAGTGAATGATGATTAACTTACAACGTGTGCTTGTTAAATGGTATACTTCGATCACAAACGGTGTATGATGAATAATTATAACGAATGCCCGTTAAAGTGTATGCTTTGATTGCATACTCTTTCCTATATCTCCGATCACAGACAGGGTGTATGATGATTAAATTATAACTGGTGCTCGTTAAAGGGTATGCTTTCATTGCATACTGCTCCCCAATTACTAACAATGTTTTGCTCGTAAAAGGTATGTTTTCATATTGCTTTGATTGAAGGATTCGGCTGACAACCTTGTTATAATGTTTGTGTCAGGTTTATTGATTGTACAAAATGACATAGCAATTTTTTTTTTTCTTAAACTGCGAAATGTGTCAAGAATATCTCCTACATATTTAACTGTCGCTGCTACGTGACTCTTTATTTCCATGTAACCTGACATTGTTTGATATTTAACTGAAGACTATTCAATGTTCAGTGTGATAACAAAAGTGCATCACCGACGATAAACATCCACTCTCAGGGTTATTTTGTACAAACCTAATATTATCGCTGCGACCTTGACCTTTCAACTTTTTGTATTGAAATACAACACACATCCAGGCTTCATTCACATCGAACTTATGTGTGAAGTATGACTGAATTCTGCTCAGAAATGAGAGTGCTAGCACGATGAGATTGTTTCAAACAGAGATATTATAGTCACTGAGACCTTGACATTTGACCTAGGTCGTTAACACGCAAACCCGTCCAAGTGCTCTTGACATTGAACCTCTGCATGAAGTATGATGTACACATGAAAGTTCTAGAGCAATGACGTCATTTTGTGTAAAGGTATTATAGTCACTGTGACATTAACCTTCGAACGCTAACTAGAGGCAGTGCTTGTAACCATACGCGTCAAGTTATCGCGAGGGGATAATTAACCACACGTCGGTCTTTACACTGATAAGCATAGACTGTAACTTTCCTACACCAGCACTATTTCACCCAAGCAGCCGGTTTTAGTTATCATCCCGATAGACGACAACAGAATAAAGAAATAGAGGTTTGAATACAAGATAAGCTGTTACACTTTTAATGCAAGCGGACCGATTTACTTTATTGGTGTGTTTTGGCCATTTCAACATTATTTCAGTTATATTATAACAATAGGTCACTTATTCATTATCCCAGGGTAAACAAACCAGTACTAGGAAATGTGACTTGCTCAAGGGCAGTCCACCATGGCCGCAGCGACAGGGGATCGAAACCGGGAGGCCCGTTTTCAAATCCACGCGAATCACTCGGACACGGCGGTTTACTCCAGTTGAGCGCAAATGACTACGTACGAAGTTTATGCTCCTTTATTCGTAGAATTTAATCAACTTTGAACATTATCGCGTCTTTTCCCAAATTCATGGACAAACCTAATAACATTTACATAAAACATACGGGTCAATACTTTACCATCATTGGTTTATTCTTTTAAAACCAGAATGGAGTGCTCCGCGGAGCACGTGTCTCACCTGCACCTGCTCATTGAAAGTGTACCTGCTTATTGAAAGTGTGACGAAAAAGTGTGACGAAAAAGTGTGACGGACATACGGACGGACATGCCTACGAATGTACACTTGTTGGGTATTTTCCTTTGATGTGTCCTTGAAGGGTATGGTTTATTCCGTAATTATCACCCTTTTATGGAATAAATAGCATTAATATGCTAATTAGAAAATTATAAAAAGAAATACTTATCAAAGTGTCTTATAAGGGTGGTGGGTGGGCTTTAGGATATGAACAGTACCCAACAAGTGTCCATTCGTGAGTGCGGACAGACGGACGCACGGACGGACGAACTCATGGGAGAGTACTTGTGGGGTTATTTCCTTTGATGATTTACTTGTGGGGTGCACCCCATTTACGGAATGAATAACATTAATAATTGGCTCATATAACGTGTTTTTCCTGCATTGTATGCCATAGTACTGCTCAAAACATTCTGCCCTTCTGACTACATGCACCGTTCTGCAAGCGCAAGTAGAAATGAAGTATATCAATACAAGTGCAACGTCTGAATCTAAGCAACATTACCGAGTTTTTACACAAACAATGGTTAACAAAGGTGAACAGCTTTTATAGAGTGAAGGATGAATATACAGTGTTTCATTAAGGAACAGGAGCATTAACGTTATCGAAGGTGATACACATATATAAATGTTACTTGTTTTCAAAGTCAGGTAAGTGTTATTTCAGTTACCAAAAGAGGTAATAACTAAGGTGGATTAAACGTATAGTTTATACATACAACAAATATTCTACCAATCTTCCAGATGCAACACATGCAGCATATCAATGCAAGCAGGGTGCAACATCTGAATCTAAGCAATATTAACTAGTTTTTATATAAACAATGGTTGAAAATGTGACCAGTTTTTAGAGAGTGAAGGATGAACATACAATGTTTCATTTCGGAACCGGATCCTTACAGTTATCGAAGGTGAAACACATATATAAATGTTTCATTAATAACCAGGATGGATTAAACGTAAAGTTTATACATTAAAAACATATCCTACCAACGTTCCAGTTACCACACGTGAGACAGAGAGTTAAATAAATAGACACAACCGAATATTACAACATAAATTGAACTTACAATTACTTATATTGTAGATATGTTCTGCATAGTCCAATCCGTTTTCTAAACCATGCAACGTTTGAACAACTTCATCGCCTCCACTTTGTAGAATGATTATAAATGCACACGTTGTCAAGCAATAAAGACAGACGTCATAGAAGATATCATATTTCAATACACCTTAAACATTTTCTATAAGGTTCACCGATTTACGCTTATAAATCGGTGTGACAGACTTTACTTCATTTCTTTCCTTTCTTTCTTCTTTTTTTAACTTGGCTTTCAACAATTGTTCAGTTATATCGCGGCATTTCCTGGGTGAGTTACGAGTACTACTGGTCCATATATCCTGACAACAATAAGTAAGTCGTTATACTTATGCCGCTACCCTGAGAGCAAAGGAAGGTAGATATTAATACTATATTTAAAGTATTTCGTATGACCCGGTCGTGGTTCGAACCCGCAACCTCCCGCACCGTATTTAACATCGATTGAAAAAGAAACTTTAAGCGGACTTTAATCACGCTCAATGTTTGCTTCCTGAAAACATAATCAGTACTCGCGTAGTTTGTGTGGGAAAAGGTAGAACTCACTCATCACTGTATTTGAACCCGGGACCTTTAATACGATAGACTGCTGCTCCACTACTTCACCACTGTCTTGTAACATAAACCTCGGACATTCTTACATTTTAAGAATGCAAGTAACGTACCGAATAGGGGATTTCCCCCTTGATAGCATCTTTTAAACTAGACATATTTGACACAAACTGTAGCTGTCGCTCTCTATATATGTTCCTAGCAACTGTCCTGGGGAACTTGCGTTAAAGTATATTGTTGTCTTAATTCCGTTTATATACCACAAGCTGCTGCTCTACAAATGCACCACTGTCTTGTTACATAAAACTTAGACATTCTTACTTTTTAAGAAGGCAAGTAAAGTACCAAATAGGGGATTCCCCTCTTAAAAGTATCTTTTAAACTAGACATATGTGACACAAACTGTAGCTGTCGCTCTCTATATATGTTCCTAGAAACTGCCCTGGGGAACTTGCGTTAACGTATATTGTTGTATCAATTCCGTATATATACGACAAGCTGCTGCTCTACCAATGCACCACTGTCTTGTAACATAAAACTCGGACATTCTTACTTTATAAGAATGCAAGTAAAGTACCGAAAGGGGGATTTCCCCCTTAATAGCATCTTTTAAACTTTAAACTTTACAAATTTGACACAAACTGTAGCTGTCGCTCTATATATATGCTCTTAGCAACTGCCCCGGGGAACTTGCATTAAAGTATAGTTTTGTCTTAATTCCGTTTATATATGCATTCCCCAAGTCCCATTACGCAAGTGCCCCGCGGCAGTTGCTAGGAGCATATAGAGAGAATGACATCAATAGTTCATTTGAAAAGTGTGAAGTTTTAAACATGTAATTCAGCGAAGTTTTTTCGGGAAAAGACTTTCTTTGGGTGGGACAATATATATATAAAAAGTGCTTTGACAGTTTGTTGGGCAAAGTGTCTGAAATGCATATATATATATATATTAACGGAATTAATAGCATTGCATGCTTTTACGCAAGTGCCCTAGAGAAGATGCCAGGAGCATAAAAGGAGAGCGACATATTTAGTTAATGTAAAATATATGTAAGTTAAAACATGCTTTGGGAGAGACAATATATGAAAAACTTACGCAAGTTCCCCGGCGCAGTGGCCAGGAGCATATTTAGACAGCGGCATTTATATATGTGCTTACATATCGCAGTTTATTAGTTTTTAAAATGTGTCTAAGGGGGTTTACGGAATGAATGTGATGTATAATTGGTAAATATTAAAACGGTAACATGAGAAAAGTCTGTTTAAATATTTGACACCTCTACATGACATGTATTGGCTAAAGGTAGTGTCTGTTAGTGTTATAGCACATTATATAACCCTATTATAAAGATGTCACATATTCCGTAATTGTGAATAAAGTTATGACAATTTACTCGTTACATTTTGTTGTTTTTTTGTTCACAGCAATATTAATCGACCGTCATCGATTTAAGAAATGATTTATTACAAAAGATTCGACAAACACGAGAAAGTCTGTTTGCTACTTCAAACCAAGCGTTCTAAAGGGTACATATAAAAGCAGACGACGCAGTTAAACTGTCACGGTCAATAATCACTTGACGATATAGGCGATACGTATTGGTGAACATCCCAACTCACTATGTTACATGTAATATTGATTGATTGATTGGGGTTTAACGCCGTTTTTTAACAATTTCTCAGTTATATCACGGCGGCCAGTTCACCTACTCATGAATTTCCTGGTTTTATCACACCAGTACTCCTCACAACAATCTTCCAAATCAACTGGCTGCTTTTCCACATAGACTTAGCCCATTGGTGAAAGACGAATGACGCATGTCGCATTGACTTTTGTCAATCCTCGGATATTGGCCGAGCCGGGATTCTAACTCACAATCTCTGGATTGACAGTCCGCGTCGCTACCGACTGAGCTACCGGGGCTATGATTAAACCAAAATTAATCACACAGTAAAGTTGTTATATTTTTGACAATAACACAACAGCTTTTTTTATTTATATTTCAGGTATGTTCAGACTACTTCTATTTGTAGTTGACATATCAAGAAAGCCCCGTTTCCTGTCCTTAATACGGGTTATTTAGTACCGAAAACAAAAGCAGCCAGGAGACTTTTTGTATGAAGGAAAGTTGAACTGAGTATCCCGTTAAAGGTTGTTTCAGAAACATAGTGAGCAATTGTTCTTTTGGCGAAAAACATTTCCTACGTCGTTTGCTGCAGAGGCGTCAGAAGCCGTCTGTATTAGGGAAAGGGTTAAACAGAAATGTTAACCCTACATAATTTGATCAAGCCATATTAGTTGGTTACCTTGTTCAGACTACGCATAAATGCAGACTGATTTGAATCGTTCAGGGTTGCGAAACTTCAACGATCGCTTTTTGTATGACGTGGTCAATATTATAGTTTAAAACTGTCAAGTACGATCAAGAGAATACGAGTTATGGATGGTCATGATTAAATATACATTTTCGTCATTTAGAAATGTGTGTTAAAGTCGCAATATCCAGATTGAGAGTTATTTCAGATACCAAAAGGGCAGAGTTAAAAGTAAAGTCTTATGGACTGGACTATGCGTTAAACATAAATTGTTCCGTAGTTCAAGTCACCAACAATAATTGACTTGACCATGCGTTAAACATAAATTGTTCTGTATTTCAAGTCACCAACACTGATTATTTCGAGTTGACCGCCGTTTTCAACGATATTTCAGTAATATCACGACGGCTGGTTTATCTAACGTACGTTTTCAGTAATAACACGAAGGCTGGTTTATCTAACGTACATTTTTAAATAATATCACGACGGCTGATTTATCTAACGTACATTTTTAAATAATATCACGACGGCTGGTTTATCTAACGTACGTTTTCAGTAATATCACGACGGCTGGTTTATCTAACGTACGTTTTCAGTAATATCACGACGGCTGGTTTATCTAACGTACATTTTCAGTAATATCACGACGGCTGGTTTATCTAACGTACGTTTTCAGTAATATCACGACGGCGGGTTTATCTAACGTACGTTCTTCAGTAATATCACGACGGCTGGTTTATTCAACGTACGTTTTCAGTAATATCACGACGGCTGGTTTATCTAACGTACATTTTTAAATAATATCACGACGGCTGATTTATCTAACGTACATTTTTAAATAATATCACGACGGCTGGTTTATCTAACGTACGTTCTTCAGTAATATCACGACGGCTGGTTTATTCAACGTACGTTTTCAGTAATATCACGACGGCTGGTTTATCTAACGTACGTTTTTAGTAATATCACGACGGCTGGTTTATTTAACTCAATCAATTGTGTATGCATACTGTTAATGTAGTGTCCTACACTAGAAATAAATCATAGCAAAATCTCGGATTGTGCAATATTTCTTTTGACACTTGAAGACATAAAGGGATACTTAAAACAACGTTCAACTCAAACTAATTGCAATGTCACGGCCAGATTTATTTATAATTATTGTTAATATTCATTCTTTTACTTATCACGCTCAATGTATCTTCCCGAAAAAAAACTTACCCTTACTCGCGTCGTTTGTACGAGAAAAATGGCAGAACCCAGGACCTTCAGTTTGGGAGGCCGACTCTCTACCACTGAAGCACTTAAACGAATACCATACGAGTAGGTTATACATATTTATGTGAAGGACGTTAAAATGGTTATATGTCTTACATGTACATGAGTATACGTCTATAAGTGTGCATGAACAAATAGAACTGATCGGTTTGGATATTTCCAATAGTATCTATTTATGTTTATTATACCCTTTCCAACATTCAGCAAATCATCCGTCAGCATACAACTTTGAAACTTTTTTAATGAAGTAGAATACTTTTTCCCAAACGGAGAACGTGCTTTTTAAACACAATATTCTCATATTGTCAAATGTTTTTAAAACGTTTTCTGATGTAGAGAAGCAAATTCCGATAATATTCTATTGTTCTGTTTTCTTCAAATATTGAAAGGTAATGATACGGTCCTATTGTACGTCGTAAACCATTTCAAAATAAGAAATGTTCTTTATTTTGCTGAAATGGCATATGGGTACTCTTTAGATGCTAAATTATTTTCGTCTAAAGCACTTTTTAACAATGTTTATGTTTTGAATCAGGCCTCTCATTGTGTGTGTTTTAATACGTCACAAACAGTTGGCGAAATCCACCGGTAGGCTAACAAATCGATATACAAAGAATACTACAAGTTGTATAAACTGATAATGAATTCATGTTGTAAGGATTTATACGTTGATATAATTAGTAATGAGAGTCACGCCACATCAAAATTAGCCAACCCGCATAAGATTAATAGGTAGGGCGTTAACGTTGATACAATTGCATTATTTAATTAAAGTGTAGCAATTGTTGGGTACTATATCGATTCGAATGTTGTTCGGACTTCTAGATAACAAAGAATGAAGATCCTGACAAGACTTGATGGAAAGTCCATCTGATCTGGGTATTTGCCAGCCGTATAGTCAGGTTTGTTGTCTTCGCCATGGTTTGACTTATATAGAATACTTAGTTATCATTATAGCACTTAAACAATACAGCAATAGTGATTCAGCCAACAGTAATTAAAAGAAACATTAATCAATTTTGAAAGTTACGCGCTGAAATTAGAATATGGAGTTTCGCAATAATAATCAATGAGGTGAATGCAGTAACTGTTTCCTTTACACGGAATGGTAATCTGATCTGTATTATTTTGGATGGTACACACTTAACAGTTGTTGATACTCAGAGAAATATAGTTATACTTTGTAAACATGTGTGTAATCTACATGTATGCGTTTAGCTGTATCGCTGTGTGTGCTGGGAGTAACGATAGCTCAGTCGATAACGAGAAAAACGGTTTATCCAGGGGTAGTCAGTTATAACACTGTCTCGGCTATTCAGCTAGGGGCAGTCAGTTATAACCGTGTCTCGTCTATTCAACGAGGGGCAGTCAGTTATAACCCTGTCTCGTCTATTCAACTAGGGGCAGTCAGTTATAACCCTTTCTCGGCCATTCATCGAGGGTTCGAGAGTTATAACCCTGTATTGGCTATTCATCGAGGGATAGTCATTTATAACCCTCTTTCGGCTATACATACAGGGGTCGTCAGTTATTGCCTTGTCTTGGCTTTTCATCGAGGGGAAGTTAGATATAACTCTGTTTCGGCTATTTATCAAGGGGTCGTCAGTTATAACCCTGTCTCGGCTATTCATTCATAGGTATTCAGGTATAATCCTGTCTCGGCTATTCATCCAAGGGTAGTCAGTGATAACCGTATCTCGACTATTCATACAGGGGTAGTCAGTTGTTTATCTGTGTCGGCTATTGATCCAGGGGTAGTCAGTGATAACCGTATCTCGACTATTCATACAGGGGTAGTCAGTTGTTTACCTGTGTCGGCTATTCATCCAGGGGTCGTCAGTTATTACCTTGTCTTGGCTTTTCATCGAGGGGAAGTTAGATATAACTATGTTTCGGCTATTTATCAAGGGGTCGTCAGTTATTACCTTGTTTCGGCTATTTATCAAGGCGTCGTCAGTTATAACCCTGTTTTGGATATTCATCCAGGGCTAGCCAGTTATAACCTTGTATCGGCTATTCATCCAGGGCTAGTCAGTTATAACCTTGTATCGGCTATTCATACAGGGCTAGTCAGTTATAACCTTGTATCGGCTATTCATACAGGGCTAGCCAGTTATAACCTTGTATCGGCTATTCATACAGGGCTAGTCAGTTATAATCTTGTATCGGCTATTCATCCAGGGCTAGCCAGTTATAATCCTGTATCGGTATTTTATTTAAGGGTAGTCAGTTATAACCATGTCTCGGTTATTCATCTAGGGGTAGTTAATTGTAACCCTGTCTCTGCTATTTATCAAGGAGTAGTGAGTTATAAACCTTACACGGCTATTCATCCAAGTGTATTCACTGTCTCGTCTATTCATCTAGGGGTAGTCAGTTATTAACCTGTCTCGGATCCAGGGGTAGTCAGTTATAACCCTATTTCGGCTTGTCATCCAGGGGTTGTCAGTTATAACCCTATTTCGGCTATTCCTGCAGGGGTGGTCAGTTATAACCCTGTCTCGGCTAATCATCTAGTGTTAGTCAGTTATAACCCTGTCTCGGCCATTCATCCAGGGTAGTCAGTTATAACTCTGTCTTGACTATTCATCTATAATTAGTCAGTTATAACCATGTATTGGCTATTCATCCAGGGATAGTCAGTTATAACCTTGTCTCGGCTATTCATCTAGTGTTAGTCAGTTATAACCCTGTATCGGCTATTCATCTAGGGGTAGTCAGTTATTAACCTGTCTCGGATCCAGGGGTAGTCAGTTATTAATCTGTCTCGGATTCAGGGGTAGTCAGTTATTAACCTGTCTCGGATCTAGGGGTAGTCAGTTATAACCCTATTTCGGCTATTCATCCAGGGGTAGTCAGTTGTAACCCTGACTCGGCTATTATTCATTTCGAAGAGTGATGAGAGCCGTCATTATGACTAAAGTCTTTCATCAATGAGCTTAATAATCTATATGGGAAGGATTTAAGTTACATGTGATGTCTACTAAATGGAGTGCATGTGCGAAACAGCTAGGAAACAAACATTTAGGTGTATTGGCCGCCTTTATATAACAGAAAAATGAATGCAAATGATGTTAAGCTCATTCAACCAATTGACTTTGTTTAAAAGAAAATCAATATGCGACAGTTCAATCTTCTCCGTGAATAGGTATTCAAGCAAAATAATCGGGCAGAGATTGACAAATTCCTGTTTCATAAATTTCGAAAGTCTTTGATTAAAGGTCGTGAAACATGAGTTATCATACGAACCTGAGTATCTGGGTCTTTTATTGTTGCCGAAATAACGTTTAAGCAGAGTTATGGCCCTTGATTTACTTAGAATGAGGTTATAGTGTGCGGACAATTTCGCTAAAACCTAGTTTCAGCAGGTTATTGCATCTACCGAAGATTTAACTTACAACTTGTGTCCCGGTAATCGTCAAACGTATTGGAGTTACAGTTATATTTATTTAGAGCAATATTTGTCAGCATGTACCGTTATACATTTGAGTTCGTATTCGCCGAAACCCTGCAGAGATTAAGGATAGTTATAACCATTAACTAAGTTACAATAAGCCTAAAGAATGTGGAAAGTTTGTGTCGTACATGGGTCCACATGTATCAAGGTCATGCCATTTTACAGGAATATGTGTCAGTTTATAAATATGTTGAAATAGGGTCCTGTATTTGTCGCAGTCCAGTTGCAGCTCAGCTGTAGCACTCTTCTCGTACCAACAATAAGTATGGAATTCAAATCAGGTTTTCGGAATTTGTGATAAGCCGCTAATTTTAAGATTAGTCAAAGACAAGCAAACTATATATGAGCGGCGCTCTGTGGAAACCTAACGTTGGGCATTTACGACCAGTCTGAACTTCACCCCAATTAATCACAGAAGGTTTAAATAAACTCCTGTAAAGCAACATGTATATGATAACTTTAGCATGGGTACGCAGACATGTCCAGTTTATGTTTTCCTGGAGCATCGCTCATATATACGAGTTTATTTGATATGATATATATACAAGGAAGTCGCGGCCTTCTTTAAGCGGTATATATGTATCAGCCGTGTCCAACAGTTAAGCTTCATGTTATTTAGTCCAATGTCCTGAGTTCGGTCTCACGATCGGCGTTCATAGTGGAGTAATTGCAACCCATATGTCCAAACCTAGTACTGGTTATTCACCAACAGGGCATGGTTATCGCCTTGTTTTATTTGAAATAGTGTTGAAATGGTTTAAAGTCGAATTAAATAAACCCACTGGTCAGTCAAAACTAGACAATTATGATGCAAAGGTTTAACACGATTTAAAGGAACTGTCTCATGGTTTTTTGGGAACTATTTACATACACAGGAAAAAATTACAATTACTACCTCAAGTGAAAACTAAACCAAACAATACCGATGTGACTTTTTTGCTATATACATGTTAAGCATCTCAAACTGAGTCCAATTTCCTATAAAGTCGATTATCCTACCAAGTAATGTACTGGTATTGTCATAAACCTCGGGCTTAAGAAATTACATCACATTGAACAGATGTGATTATTCTAAAACTTACACCAGTATTTTTTTATAATAACTCTAGCAAATTTAAGCATACAACGAGTTTAGACTAAACATAATGAAAGAGTGCTATTGATATGCCACCAAGTTCATAATACAAAGTATTCGGATTTCACGTAATAGGATTTTATTTCATTATGGTATAATTGCAAAGTTATGTTAATTAATGTCACTCACAATATTGTAGTCATCAGTAATTATATCAAACTTGAAAGTCGACTATTCAATTATAACAGCTGATGTCAAATAAATTGGTACCTACATATACATTTGGGTAATCGATTTGGTGTATTGTTACCGAGTTAGTATAGTACGAGTCTACGAATCATGCTTCAAACAATAGTTATTGTGTAATTATGAAATATAATGAATGTTGAGTCGGGTTAGTACTTGGATGGATGATCTCCTGGAAGTAATGGGTACTGTAGACAAAATATTGTTTTACCGCCTTTTGAAGTAATTGGTTCTGTAGACAAACTATGGTTTTACCATTTCGTGTCAGTATAGATTGTCCAGCAGTACTGGTAAATAAGTATTGGCGCTCTGATAAGAAATACCATATAGGTCATTTTTGACCAGCATGTGGTAGGCATAGATCATAGTTCTTCGTGTTGGTTCTACAGTGTATTAACTTCTAAATATATAATATAGTATAAACACATTGCATACATACATATTAAAACTGTAAATGATGTTTGATTTAGCAAGAGATGATCCAAAATAACGTACACTTGTTCTATAGTACATATTCATTTTATTATTTCATAAAACAAACTACATACACGTAATCTGGAATATATCCGATATTTACATACACAATTTTAGATCAACTACGTTTCAATGGAATACAAATGCAGTGGTTAGAAAAATGTCAATTTCGGGGACAAGGCTCAAGTCGACCGCGATACAATAACGTCGTTGACGTCACTCCAGTATGAACGTCGCAGTATACGAGACATGTTCATTTCTTCTCGAACTATACTCCTATTCTCCCTTAAGATCGATACACCGATGATAGCAATAAACTCACTGCTGAAATACGTCTTTAAACTACTGTCCGATAATACTATTGGGGACCGTTGTTCTTGAAAGGATCTGAAACGCATGCCATTGAGCTGTGCTTTCAATATCGGAAAGCCTGGATGCAATGTATGCATGTATACTGATTTGTTTACCATTGTGTTGATTGTTATACTTAATAAACACTTTCATTCATATTATTTACCTTCGAATAATATGCAGCGTCTACAGTGATGTCTTTTCGGACGGCATGCTGTAGAAGCATCCACTTCTAGTCACAGAACAGAATCCTGGCCTTTTCGGGGCGCGGGGATGATACGCATGTCCACACGGCGGACTGTTGTCTTGTTTTTCAGATCGTGGAGCCAGAGCCATGTATCTTCGGTTGTTAATATGCGGTTCCATAATGCATGCCGAACTGCTCAACCAGCTTCCCGACCGTCAACCGTCTGTCAAGATCAAGCGCGTCACATATTTGACGTCACAATCGTGGCGCCGTACTTTTTCTTTTTTTCCCGAATTGTGTTTTCTTCTAAACTCTAATGTCCCTCGGAAAACCATTTGTGCCACTTGAAAACCAGTGTCTGCTGACGGAAAATTTCTCGGCTTCTTCTTAATCATTTCATAAGTATGTGTAGGCGTTTTACCAAGATCTTTACACAACTTGATTGCGGCCCGGTTTTTTTAAGTCGAACAGATGACACGACACCTAGTTGCAAAACGAACTATTAATGCAGAGGTTATAGCAAAACTCTACGTTATCTTGGATCATCCCTCATATAACACCCGGCCTTCTTGGCCAATAAGTCACATACATAACAAAGTGTGATTATGATTACTTCAAATATACATACCGACACTATATTGGTCAATTTAAAGGTGCAGTACTAAGATGTTGTTACGTCTGCCCTGAATTAAACAATTGGATCAAGAAGTGTCAGACATATGATGTAGGCCCAATATTCACCGTTTTCAAATATGTTGTTTAAGAACTACATATAATAACATAAATTGATTAATTGAATTATCTGTGTAATAAGGTAATAAAATAATGTTGTGCATCTTAACAAGAATGTAAAACCCTCCTGCGCATCCATGCTAATGATAATTTGAAGCTTCTTGAATCCTTATATGGTTTATTGTCGAATGTTGCAGCCAGATCATATTGCACAGGTACTCTTGCTCATCTAGATCTACACTGTTCTTAAATCATTATATGCTTTATTGTCGAATGTTGAAGCCAGATCGTATTGCGCAGGTGCTCTTGCTCGTTTGGATATACAGTCAAACTTGTATTAAGAGACCACCCAAGGGAAATGCTATAAGTGGTCTCTTAAGACAGGTGGTCTCTTATTGAGGTACAAATGTATTTTTCTTTTTTTGGGTCTTATGTATACTAAATTATACATGTATTGGTATTAAAGAATAAATAACAATAAACATTTTGTTGTTCTTCTAATTTTATATTTTATTTCAATATTAATAATATTTATTTGCAAAAGTGTAAGTTGATAAATAAAACATATATACATTTTATCACAAACTTGATTGTTATTTATTATTTGATGTTTTTGTTTAACTATAACATGAAAAGGATATGTACATGTATGTTCAGTAGAAGAATAGAGCACTACTTCTTACTAAAACAGTCACTGATCGTATTCTGTTTCAAAGACTGTCCATCTAAAAACAAATTATTTAAGGAGTCATTTAAAGACATTGTCACGTTTAAAATGTTTGTGTGTCCACAGACGCTAATTAAATCTATAAAAGAGCCGATTAAATAAACGTGCTATCACCATTAGAAAGCAAAAAACAAACACAGATCCAATTAAAGAGATCAAAAAGTCGGACCAAAATTGTCATAATTAATCCCAGACAATCCACAAACTATCCACGGGGTGATTTAACACGGTCAATAATTGACGTTAAAGTGTATTAAGTACAAACTGATAAACCTGCATTTATCGGCTTTTACCACTGTGATACATCTGCAGTATTTGAGAGTCATAACAAAGACAATAACTGTAGCTAAAGTGTATTAAATACAAACTGCTAACACCGCAATTATCGGTTTTTACCCACTCTAATACACGTCTGCAGAATTTGACCTCGGGTAATTTTACACAACACCTTTAGCTTGATGATAATTTAAACCTGTGTGGTTTACGGTGGTTTACACGCGACAGTTGTGTAAGATTTATTTGACTGTTAGATTTAAGGTCGCTGAACCGTGGATTTTTATTAAAAAGGGAATGGTTTTAGTGTCCGTTGGTCGCAGACAGCAGGATCTCACTTATTGCAGGTTAATTTATGACTAAAAAACATCGGGGGGAGTTCAATGCGGTCGCTTACACCAGGGGGTCGGTTATACCAGGTGGTCGGTAGTACAGGTTTGACTGTACACTGTTCTTAAATCCTTATATTGTCAAATGTTGAAGCCAGATCATAGTGCGCAGGTGCTTTTGCTCATCTGGATCTACATTGTTCGCAAATACCTTACTGTAGAGTTTTGCAGTTATTCGCTCATTTGTTACAATCGACCATAAAGATGTCTTTAAATAACTCATTTTAAGAGGAGGTATCAGTTGACAATGAAAATAGCCAATTGTGTGGATTATTTGTACGTGTAACCAATGTAAAAGGTCGGCTTCGAGTAAGGTTTAAGACATTGTGATGCCTTAACCTTGGTAAGTTTTGGCAAAAAGTGTTCGAGTTGAAACTCAGATACTTCAATGCATAGTCCCAAGAACTACACTGATTACCCCCATCTCGTCGGCCATTTTGATATGATGAGCATTAATTGAATATATACATAAAGGTGATCATTAAGAAACATCAAAGACTTTGTGAGTTTGAAAAACATATTACGTTGAAGATTTTTGTATCTGATTATCAATATCAGTTTCTTCATTTAACCAGTTTGACGATATAATATGTGATCTGCATGTTAGCACTGTTATTGCGCAAACGCCGTGCCATATGCATGTGTTCGACGCGTGAGATACTTGCTTATCAAAACGACCACTAGGGGAGGTAATTTGTGTATGTCTGGGAATTATGTATACATTAGTTATGTACTATAATCAAATCTTAAACAACGTTTTTAAAGCCCGGTGAAACGACGAATCCAAGGAAAAGTTTCCAGAATATACAGTCTATATCCCGACGAGATAAAAAATCTAACGACGATTATAGAAGATTCAAAACATATATTTTGAATATTTCACAAAGACCGCCTCGGCGGTGTAATGGTAGGGCGTCCGTCTTGGTGCAGAAGGTTGCCACTCTTATCCCCTGTCAGGTTCTACCAAATACTTTAAAATGTATTTCCCACCTTGACGCTCACGGTTGTAGGTAAAGCATCACGACTGACTCGTTAGTGTCAGGAAACTTGGACAGTAGTTCTGTTACCTTACCCCCGACACGCAGTGATATACTAAACAAAATGTTAAATGCGTCGTAAAACACTAAATAAATAAACATATCAAATTATCACCTACTGCCTGTGAACGGTGCAACACTTGGGTATCCAGAAGAGGCTGTACCTGGAATGCTGTTCCTTGAAACACCAGCTACCATTGGGATGGTTACCGGATTACTACCAGGAATATCGCAGACAAAGTACGACTGTGAATAACAACCCTTGCAGTTCTTGTTGCTACACGTTCCGTCATGATATTTAGTCAACATGATAGAGCATTTTTCCACACTGTTCCAATTGTCTGGCTCCCATGAAGCATAATTTCAATATGAGCGACGATTGTCGATTCGGGAACGTACTTCATATACGTACAGTGAAGACTCATGTGAGTCTGTGCAGGCGTATCTTCAATGGTTTGCTTTCTTTCACAAAGACAGACATACAGAGAAAAATACAGCAGTTGATATTTGTTTAATAACCGTTTATTATAACAGATATAGTTAATTATGAAAGAATCACAAACAAGTATATGTAAATACGGAGACGAACACAAACGCTGATATGCATGTTATCTTTTGCAATGTATGTGTATGTGTCTATAAATTAAAAGTTCACGTAAATTAAATATATAAGGTACTTTAATTGTATTTCAGTGGTACTGTTAATTGATAGGTTAATACTTTATATATTTATTTTACTCACAATGTTAATTGAAAGACAAATACAAATACATTACAGAAGAACTACGAATATCACAGATTTTCTTTTCTTTTCGCATATATATCAGTACAAGGGTCACGATCAAGTATTATATATTGTCGAGTAATAACTAAAGCGGGTGCCGGTTAGAACAGATATGACTGTATCGTTGCCAAAGGAGGACGTTACGTAATTTCCGTAACACTTCATCTTGGCGCAAGGTCAATTGAACGACGTCGTTTCCCGCAAAAATAGTTGTATCAACATGAAAGACCCCAAATTCCTATACATGAGCTATTGACTCACGCATTCAAAGTATAATTATTTATCAAACATTGTGGCAAAAGGATAACTTTCTCATAAGGAGCAATTGTTCTTCTGGCGACAAACTTTTCCTAAATCGTCTGTTGCAAAGGCCTCAGAAACCATCTCTAATAGGGAAAGGGATTAGCAGAAATGTGACCCCTTACATAATTTGTTCCAGTCATATTGACTGGTTAATAAAGGCAGTCGCCAGGTGGCATCAGAAAAGGGCAGATCTACTTGCTTATTTTCTATAATGCAGGTGATCGATTAAGGATCATCTTGGCCCTCATGTTCTAACCTCGTTATATTAAATGTATTCCTTGATTTTCTGAAAGTCTTTACTTTATTATTTCCTTTTCGTAATAATAGACGACATCAATACGAATTCCAAATATGTTTTCATAATGCAAGAAACATGACATTAACATTGTTATTGTCTAGTCAATTACTTGTAAATCTTTTTTTATGGCCAAAGTATGCTCTTTAATTTTTGTTTATAATTATCTTGCGTTTTTTTCGTAAATAGGTAGCACCTATAGATATATTAGATGCAATTATATAATAGTTTCTTTATCAAACAAAACACAATATGGAGAATAAAGCAAAATATCGCGTTGAATGAGTAGTTATTTTGTAGTAGACTGTTTGTCTTTCATTGTTAAACTTCATGTTTTAGTATTCCGAACAACAGCTACTTTAATCTATATTGTGTGAACACTATTTGACCGTGGACTCGGAAGGGACTCTGGACTCGGAAGTGACAGTGGGATCGGATTTGCTCGTGGACGTGGCAGAGACCGTGGACTAGGAATTGTATGTGGAGTCGGAAGGTACCGTGGGCTCCGAAATGATCGTGAACTCGGAAATGACCGTGGAACAGAAGTCACCGTGAACTCGGAATTGACAGTTAACTCGGAATTAATTGTAAACTTGTAAGAGACTTTGGACTTAGAAGTGACTGATAACTCAAAAGTGACTGTGGACTCGGAATTGATGTAATTACAACTGATATGTTGACAATTATAAGATGTAGAATGTATCACTTTTGCGTAAACATGCTAATTCTTACATAAGTAATTCACATTCAATAGTTTTCTCCACTAGTGAATATCATATGAGCCCCACCAAGCGAAAATGAATCTTATTGCATCCACGAACAGAAAAATCTCGGGTGAACCAGAGTTTTCACTATCCGCCTATAACTATATAGAAGAGTCACAGATGAAAATGCTGACGAACAATTGAACTAGTATACCCATTTGTTTCATCAAAATCTGAGCCGTTACACGAGAAAACCAACATTGTGGACAATAGTTAAAGTATAGACCCATATTAGCCTTCGCAGTCCACGAAGGCTAATCCGGGCCGACACATTACGTCTCATGTTGATAGAGGTATTAAGTAATGATTCCCGAAACAGAAAATCCACAAAAAGGCGATAAGTGTCTGTCCGGGTTAGCCTGCGCGTCATGCTTAGGCTGATCCGGGTCGATACTTTACGTATGCGGAAGCCATGAAACACATGTATATGTGAACTGGCTGCCGTGATATAACTGAACATTGTTGAAAGCGGCGTTCAATCCCAACTTATCAATCAATCAATACAATGTGTTTTCTTGTGCTATATAAAAGGTACCACCTCAGTGGTGTAGTGGTAGAGCGTCCGCCTCGGGTGCGGGGGTTGCGGGTTTTATACCTGGCCGGATCATACCAAATACTTTAAACATTGTAGTAAAGGCTTTCCCGCCTAGTCGCTCTGGGTTGTGGGGTTAGCATATAACACTGGTGTAAAGGCTTTCCTACCTTGGCGCTCTGGGTTGTGGGGTTAGCATATAACACTGGTGTAAAGGCTTTCCTACCTTGGCGCTCTGGGTTGTGAGGTTAGCATATAACACTGGTGTAAAGGCTTTCCCACCTTGACGCTCTGGGTTGTTGGGTTAGCATATAACACTGGTGTAAAGGCTTTCCCGCCTAGGCGCTCTAGGTTGTGGGGTTAGCATATAACACTGGTGTAAAGGCTTTCCTACCTTGGCGCTCTGGGTTGTGAGGTTAGCATATAACACTGGTGTAAAGGCTTTCCCGCCTTGTCGCTCTGGGTTGTGAGGTTAGCATATAACACTTGTGTAAAGGCTTTCCCGACTTGGCGCTCTGGGTTGTGAGGTTAGCATATAACACTGGTGTAAAGGCTTTCCTACCTTGGCGCTCTGGGTTGTGGGGTAAGCATATAACACTGGTGTAAAGGCTTTCCCGCCTAGTCGCTCTTGGTTGTGGGGTTAGCATATACCACTGGTGTAAAGGGTTTCCCGCCTTGGCGTTCTGGGTTGTGGGGTTAGCATATAACACTGGTGTAAATGCTTTCCCGCCTAGTCGCTCTTGGTTGTGGGGTTAGCATATAACACTGGTTAAAGGCTTTCCCGCCTTGGCGCTCTGGGTTGTGGGGTTAGCATATAACACTGGATAAAGGCTTTCCCGCCTTGGCGCTCTTGGTTGTAAGAAACAGGAACCAGTATAACTGGTAACTTACCCAGGAAATGGCGTGAATTAACTGAATAGATGTTGGAAGCGGTTAAAACACCATGCAAACAAACAAACAAAAACTACCAATAAGGATACGTGAGAAGCATTTGTTTTCTTTTGACGCCGCTTATGTGTAGACACATGCTTGTTTTTTACTTATATGAGTGAATAAATTTATAAGCACGATTTATTAACGTCATACAAAAACAGACAGTCGGGACAATGTGACCAACACAGATTCAGATCAGTCTATTCATTGACGCAGCCTGATCAAATCATTTTATGTTCGCCTTCAAATCGTAACGCGGTTTGAAGCATGCATATCTGTAGAACTGTATGTTATGGCGGCAAATTAACTTCACGAATATGCAACTCAGTCGCAACTGCCATTTGTGTTTGAAATATTTAGTGGACAGTTTTGTTTTGCCGTCTCGGTGGTGTATTTGTTAAATCGGGCGTATACCGGACAGGTCATTGATTGGTTAATTCAATTTGAATAAGGGAAGCTTTCAACACGGTTCAGTCATATAACGGTGGCCAGTTTACATTTCCACGTGTTTCCCGCCTTTCCCACAGTCACTAGTCCTTCACATAACAGTCTTTCAAAGCAAACTGCTGCTGTCCGTCTAGATGTTGAATAGACTTAGATGTATATTTTAACAAACCAATAAGAATATTATCTTACTAGTTTTACGTCAATCTAACATTTGATATCAAACTAGTGAGTCAGAAGATAATTTACGCCGCTTTCAACAATTTTTCGGTTATATCATGGCGTTTCCTAGGTAAGTTACAATTACTACAGGTCCTTTTATCCTGACACCATCAAGTCAGTCGTAATACTAACCCCGCAACATTGAGTTCAAAGGTAGGCAGCCATTACTACCACTTTTAAAGTATATGGTTGACCCGGCCGGGGATCGAACCCGCGACCTACCGCACCCGAGACTGACGCTCTAAAACTACAACCCCCGAGACTGTCGCTCTAAAACTACAACATCCGAGACTGTCGCTCTACCACTACAACACCGATGCGGTTCCCTTGTCACCTGGCGCCACTCAATTAATGTGATACTTAATCACCCGAGACTGCCGCTCTGCCACTACAGCACCGATGCGGTTCTCTTGTCACCTGACTCCACTCAATTAATGTGATACTTAACCACCCGAGACTGCCACTCTACCACTACAGCACCGATGCGGTTCTCTTGTCACCTGACTCCACTCAATTAATTTGATACTTAATCACCCGAGACTGCCGCTCTACAACTACAACATCGATGCGGTTTCCGTGTCACCTGGTGCCACTCAATTACTGTGATACTTAATCACCCCGAGACTGCCGCTCTACCGCTACAACATCGATGTGGTTTCCTTGTCACCTAACGCCACTCAATTAATGTAATACTTAGTCACCCGAGACTGACGCTCTACCACTACAACATCGATGTGGTTCTCTTGTCATCTGACGCCACTCAATTAATGTGATACTTAATCACCCGAGACTACCGCCCTACCACTACAACAGCTATGCGGTTCCCTTGTCACCTGACTCCACTCAATTTATGGGATACTTTATCACCCAAAGCATACATTAAACAAAGTTCGACGCCAATGATTTTTTTTAATGATGGTTGTTGTACAAAATTGACCAAACAGATGGTATTGTTCAGTATCGTATAAGCGATAGAAGTTTCATGAACAGCCACAATTTCAGCTTCAGTTCTTTGAAAATGTATCGCCGTCATACTTACCTTCCAGACAAGGTAATGGGGACAACACGCTGCTAAGCCATATGGACCAAGGTTGGGTTCCTTCAAGGAGTTGACCTTGTTGAACTTTTATGTTACCTCTCTCACTAATACAGACGGCATCTGATGCGTCTACCGCTGATGATATTTTAATACATCTTGGGAAAAGAAGTAAAAATTCACGTTAAACAAAAAATACTTTCTTTACTCCTATTGATATTACTGAAAAATGTTACCTGATAGCGACCATTTGTGTAAATATGTAATCATAAGGGAGTACTTGCACATGTACAGTTATCAACTTATCACCAATGTCAGGAAAAATGGATCACCTGTACTGGTTAATTACCCAGCAAACGCCATGACATAACTGAATAATTGTTGAAAACGTCATATAAGAGTATTCCAACAAACACATCTATACATGGGAACGATTGTTTAACATATTTCGGAGTATCAGAATATCATGGTTATGCTTCCTTTATCATTGCTAATAATGCTGCATATCCCAATTTCCTGCATACATCACCTTTATAGCATACAACTTTGAACACATATAAGCATAACGATTATATATGTATTTAAAACATTGCGGCAAAAGAAGAAATGGCTCATCGTGAACAATTTCTTGTTTTAAAGAGACGTCTGCAGAAAATGCGTCAAATTAAGTCTGCAAAGTCGGAACGGGTTTACCCACAACAGAACGGATCAAGCGTAACGTGTTTAAGCTTTGATAAATACTTGATTGAATAATAAGTAAAACTGTAGGTTACTAGTTTATTATAATTACATGATAACATGAAACGTTATCATTTCAAGAGGAAGAGATATATCAAACACATATGAACTAGCTGTTTAAATGTATCAGCATAAAAGTATTTAAAAGTTCTACACATTCCTCTGAAAAAAGTTTGTATTTTGACCAAACTAAACATATGTGTACAACGACAATGACCCAACTACCAACTGTAAATACTTGAAACCATTAAAGATTTGTTGGCAAACAGTGTAGAGTCCGATCAGATGCGCTGATTGATATGCATTTGCACTGATCGGATATGACTTACTGTTGGCATTGGCAGGACGCCGCCCAATATGTTAAATCGACTATAAAGATATGTCTGTGTATTCATATTACCTCATTTTAATGTATAATATTTGCTGACAGATATTCATCTTTAAAATGATTCAATACTATTCAATAATATGTCACATACCCACTATTAACATATATAAAGGTGTACTTTAATGTCAGATTTTAACATAGATGTGCGCTGCTAGTTTATCAATAATATGTCACATACCCACTATTAACATATATAATGGTGTACTTTAATGTCAGATTTTAACATTGATGTGCGCTGCTAGTTTATCAAGAAAATGTCTCAAATCTCGGCAATTTCATGCATCGCGTTTGCATCCAATTTAAATCTAAAAAAACCTATTACACTTTTAAGATAACAATAAACATAAATCATCAAACTCAAAGTTCTAAGATATCCAATACATGACATGTCAATAAACTTTTTTCAATAACGAACATCTCATTACATTAAAATATTCCGTATGTTTTTGTAAGTTTGTTTGTAAATCATTTTACGCCGCTTTCAACAATTATTAAATTATATTTCGGCGTTTCCTGATTAAGTTACTTGTACTGTAACTTGTACTGCTAGTTAATCTATCCTGATACAAGCGAGTATGTCGTAATGCTATTCCCGCAAACCTACGCATCGAGGAGGGAAATATATTGCTTTAAGTTAGGTAAGGTATTTGGTATGACCCTGTCATGGATCTTACCCGCAAGCTCCCGCACCGGATGCGAACACTCTGCCACAATCCCCTTGGCGTTTGTTTTCCTGGATCTACACTTGCTACACATGCCTTCTGCTTGGTTTTATTGAAGATAAATTAACCCGGTGTCTTGTTACATGTAATATATATCCCATAGTTCCTGTAGTAAAATTCATAAAAATACAGTCCGTCTGGTAAACACACATATATATACTACACAGGTTATATCCCATAGTTCCTGTAGTAAAATTCATAAAAATACAGTCCGTCTGGTAAACACACATATATATACTACACAGGTTATATCCCATAGTTCCTGTAGTAAAATTCATAAAAATACAGTCCGTCTGGTAAACACACATATATATATACATACTTTCTCTCCTACCCGTTTCCTATAACGCAATACTTAGTCCCGTCCAAATTCAAAACAGTTGAAAATAATAAAGTCAACGGTCCGTGATGAATTTGTTTACCCTTTCCGTGCAGAATTAACTATTTGGCGAGCAGTTATATTTTTGTTGAGGATGTTTAAAAGTCAACCCAAAGTTCATTGTATTTAAGGCAACCGGTCCATATACATTTACATTCATGGGTTGTCACAAATATAATAGAAACATAAATTCAGATCATTCTCAACAATAAAACATGGTGAGAAAAGGATATGGCGAGTGTTGAGCAAATACTTCTTTCCTCCCCTCCCTAAACTGTTTTCCAGCAGTCGTTTGCTGCAGAAGCGTCAACGATTCATTTGTTTCATTGAAAAGGTTAACCCATTGCCTCGTGTTGTCGCCCTTAGACGCATCTGCAGCAGACGAATATTGAAAACACTGTGGTAAATGGAGACATTGCTAATTATAAGCATTTTTTCTTTTACCGCATTGTCTTCAATATTATTGATTGGTAATTCCGCCAGTATACGCGCCACTTGAATTCTATTAACGTCTGCCTTGATAGACGATTGCGATTCGGCTTGTTTTACGTCGCTTTCAACAATTGTTACGTTATATCAAGTCACCAGTATTTCTGATCCATACATCCATGTGTTGTTTAGCTTACACATGTTGGGAGGATCCACTGTGACCGAGCGGTTAGCGTCGTTCCGGGTTCGAACCCCAGTCGCGGCGGTCATGGTAGGGTGTTATAACCGAAGTTGTTTTTGATAACAATGAAAAACAGTAATATGGGCCGTCTCGCGAGAAAACCAACATTGTTTGACTCTGCGATAAGTATCGACCGGATCAGCCTAAGCATGCGGCGCAGGCTAACCCGGACAAACACTTTTCGCCTCCTGTAGATTTTCTGTTCCACGAATCATTACTCTATACCCCTATCCCCCTGAGACGGAATGTGTCGGCCCGGATCTGTCTGCGTCGATTGTTATCAAAAGTTGGCATTTGCAAATGTTTCAAAATGCGTCTACTTGTGGGAAAGGATAAAGGAACCTGGTGTCACGTGAAGACTACACTGTGTATTACATTATATCAATGTGTCATATCTGACATAGGTGCTAAGCTACTGAAAGTCAATAATGTACATTACATACACTCTGTCAGTTACTTAAATCTAACGGTCAATTTATAATATTTGTAGATAGAGTCTACGAATAAAATACACTGTTTATTTCATAAGGCCAATGTGACATATCAGACAAAAGTGAAGGGCTACTGAATTTCAATATTGTACATTACATACACACTGTCAATTTATAATATGGCCATGTAAATATTTGTAGATAGAGGCTACGAATGAAAAATGCTGTTTATTTCATAAGGACAATGTAACATACCAGACAAAAGTGAAGGGCTACTGAATTTTAATATTGTACATTACATACACACTATCAATTTCTAACAGTAGAATTATTTCTGAATTGATATAAGCGTTGAAAACATCGGTACTACTTTTCGAGTAGTAAATCGTAAAATTGTAAGGAATACACGATTCTGAGAAATACGTGTTAACTTTACTGGGTAGTTGCCGAGGCAACCGACCCCCAAAAAAGCAACTCAGAAAAATCGAAAGAAAGGAAGCACAATATGTCAAATCTTTTAATGGGTTGAATAGCCGTATCATAAACACGAAAGTCCCTTTCACCCTAGCTAAACAAAAGCGAAATGCATTGCTTCAATGATTGTTACATTCTTAAAGCAGAAATACATGTATTGAATTACTATGTTCACTACCAACATAGAGCTTACATTCGTCATCATTGTATATGGTGTAAGGTTTTGTTATCCCGTCCTTTTCATCCAGTATGACTAGACCTTCAGAAAGGTCAGATGATATCTCAAATATCTTGTTTGTTTCATAGCTACATACAAATATTCGACCATCTCTACCCACAGTGATACCTCTTGGAGATCTCAAGTATTCGTGTGTAAAACTTGATATAACCTGACCATCCAGTGTCATACTTGATACTTTGTTACTTGACCAATCAGATAAGTAGAGAATGTTAGTATCAGGACCTTGTGTCAGGTATAGTACCTTACTAAACCTAACAGTACCGTGTGCGTCTGTGTCTTCTATGACTTGTTTAACAGTTCCATCCAAGTTCAGTATTTGTATTTGATTCGGAACAAAATAGGATACAATCAGTGTATTGTTACTACATACTATACCCCGACTGTGTTTAACTACACTTTTGTGCATAGTTTTCTGAACAGTTAGTGTGTCAGATATAGACACAAGTAAAATCTTATTGTTCCCATAGGGTGTAACCGCAATATTGTTATCATCAATCTTAGTCAGGTCCCAGGGTTTCCAGTCTAACTTTATTTCTGAAATAATGGTTTTACTTGTCATGTCAACTAGTTTTATCTTATCGTTGTTGTAGTCAGCGATAACAAGTCTGTTATCAGACAGTCTCTCCATACCTGTTATATCACTGTCTTTTTTGTCAGCTGATGTTTTCACGTTAAAGTCATCAATATTGAAGGCATGTCTATCTTTCCAAGCAAACATTTTCCCTATTAAGCCCACCTGCAGTGCGCCAAGGTTCACACACATATCTGTACATCGTGATTTTGTTGTCGTTTTCTACTGACTCTAGTCTCTCATTAAAGACTTGTAACTGCGATTCCGCTTTTCTTGTAGCAACAAACGCCTGATCTTCTTCGCCACCTTGTTTCAGTGCTTCTATCTCGTTCAACAAGGAGCTTATTTTATTCACCATAGTGTCGCAGGTAACTTCCAATGAGTTCAGCCTTACCAGATCTTCATTTTTTATCTTTGAAATATTTCTGATCACCTCCTCTATGACAGCCGCATAATGACGTTCAACTGTTTCAGTGTTCTCTTTCGCTCTCGGTAGATTTCCCCCAAACTCCTTCTGTAAATGAGTTAGTCGATCTGTGACTTGTTTTAGTTTGTCGGACGAAAGAAAGTCCTGACTGACCTCTGTTACGGATGTTATATCCGTACAGTTTCTGTGGTCAACATGTTTGCAAATATCACATAAACATTTATCATGGGACTTACAGTACCAATTTATAGGTTCTTTTAGGTGCTCTTGACACTCTTCTGATCTTCTCTCTTTCTTTGGTTTGGATTTTGGAATGCTGTTTGTATCTTTGAGAACGTGTTTCCTAAACGGTCTTGCTCGTGTGTGTGCCTGGTGGCACTCTGCACAAAGATAATCGTTACAGTCAACACAGAATGCTGCAGCCTTTACCTGTGTGCCCTCATCTTTACATGGATCACAATGGAGGACGTTTTTGACGTCAGTGTCTTTATTATATTCTTCAGACATCCCTTCAATGTTGTCAGGTAATTGTTCCGCCATTCTGAAATTATAATCGTGGTTTTACGTTGGCAATTCTATAAACATGTAAAATAGTTTGTATCCCGGAAAGCTAGACAGTATTGTCTACACATGACAAAACCGAGAGAGAGAGAGAGAGAGAGAGAGAGAGAGAGAGAGAGAGAGAGAGAGAGAGAGAGAGAGAGAGAGAGAGAGAGAGAGAGAGAGAGAGAGAGAGAGAGAGAGAGAGAGAGAGAGAGAGAGAGAGAGAGAGAGAGAGAGAGAGAGAGAGAGAGAGAGAGAGAGAGAGAGACAAAGATTTCGCAAATAGTCGTAATTAAATGAGTTTACTAGGTAATGGGTTAATATCATTAGGGCGGCCACGTCACTACCAGTGAAGGATCAAATAAGTCAGGGCATCCATACAGTCTGATCAAGATCTTCCCTGTTCGGCTTGCAGTAGTTAATAAACGAGTAAATAAGCTAATGGGTTGAGATAACAAAACAAAGGACCGCCATATGACGCGAACACTGACCATTAGGACTTTACTACCAATGAAGGCTAAGATCAGTCAGGACATCCGTACAGTCTGATCAGGATCTTCCCGTTTTATTATATAATGGATTGCGATAAAAGAGTCGCCCTTTCTCGTGAACACTAACCATTATAATGTTACTACCAGTGAAGTTCCAGATCAGTCAGGGCATCCGTAGAGTCTGATCGGGTTATTCAATGGTCTGCATCTAGTAGTAAATACACGAGGTAATTCGGTAAATGGGATTAGATAAAAGGGCCGCCACGTCAGGTAAACACGGACCTTGAGGACGTTATTACCAGTGAAGGTCAAAATCAGTCAGGGCATCTTTACTGTCTGACTCGGATCTTCCATGCTCGGCATATAGTAGTAAATATATCAATATGACCAAACATCTATGATTACAAAAATGTTCAATTTGATTGCATTATTATCATAACCTCCGACGTTAAGTTTTCGTTCAACACGGTTCAAAAATATAATTGTACATACATGTATGTGGATAACGGATCGATAATATAGATAAGAGAAAGTTTAATATATAGCAACACTAGTCTGAGTCACATAAAAAAGAAACTCATTTTAGGCTGATTTACAGACCAGGCTCAGACAAGCCTACTCATCCGTATTTAAGATATCTCAATAATTATATAAGACTTTAAAAACCTTTCATTGCTGACAATGTAGATCAACATCATTTATATATAATTCACGCAACATCTATTCTTGAACTACGTTTAGAAAAGACACATTTTGTGAACGGAAGCTTCTTTTATTTCCTATTCAACTAAGACAATAAATAAATCCGTCCAAGATAAGAACTTTCATTTTAACCAACTTTAATCTTGTTTTAATGAAATAGAAACAAACGAAACATTTTTGAACAAAACCTAAGACAGACGTTTTCTTAAATCACTTCTTACACAAAACATAATGTTTTGTCATGTCTAAATAGACACATGTTTTTTTTCGTGAAACCTTTTAATTTAATCGTCTATAAAACTAGCATATGAGGTAATAGTATAAGTTAAGATAAAAGAGAGCCCGTCCAATGGAAAAGGTTCAATTTTACATTTCAGAACAGTGTAGGTTTAGATCTGCCCGCACATCTGTTCCGTCTTATCAGAATCTACACATGATGACAGAAGCTTCTTACAAGCTTGTTTAAGTGTTAGCAGTATATATATTAATGAGCCTGGATAGAAGAACTGATGTGGATCTACACTGTTCACAAAAGTCAACTTGTACATATTCCAACGAACGTTATCGTGCAATGTACATTGTTTACGATTAAATCAAAGTGACATCAGATAGAGAAAATTGAAATATATACAAACACACAAATGTCCAGTACTCGTAGTTGGAGTGAATAACATTAGATAGAGAAGTTTAAAAGCTAGGAACACACAAATACGCAGATATCGTAAATGTATAACCTAGGAATACACACACATCTAGTACTCTTAGTTTGGGTGTATTAGAAATTAATAATTGTTTGTAGTAATACATTTACCAAGATCAGCCTGCACATAGGATTCGATTTCATTATTGAACTATTCGGAATAGATTAATTGTACCACTGTACTTGAATAAAGGCTGACACAGTACCTTCGTGAATGATCGTATAATCGAGTATCCCTATGTACAGCAACCTATGTTAATATACTATCACGTTTACGAAATATGTATATGCATATGTGTTCCGAATAAGGTATACTGTATTCAAGTATCCATGTATACATCATATCTGTTTCTAATAATGTATTCAAATGTCCGCTGTTTATCATTAACTGCAGAGCCATGAATACATTATATAATCAACTTTGTGTGAAATCATTTTACAATTAGACCAGCATCCGAAGGAGAAGTCGTTTTTGTGTCAATATTTTGCTTATCCTTGAATTGCGACGCTTTCAACACATTTTGAGTCAGATTATGGCGTTTCCTGCGTAATATGCCAGTACTATTGGTACATTTATCCCAAAACTAACGAGTCAGTCGCTATGATAACCCCACATTCATGAGCTAAAAGGAGGTAAATCCGACACTACCATTTTTAACGTATTTGGTATGATCGAATCGGCGACCTCCTGCATCAAAGTTGAACACTGTACCACTACACTAACGAGGCGGAGCAATCGTTTACAATGAAGAGGACAGATTTGTGTAAAGGGCCAAGGAAGAAACATATTGTTTATATATTGACATAACTTTGACAGCTGTAAAGGAGGAGAAAATGTTGACTACAACGACGACGATAACGTAAATGGTGAATGGACGTACAACGAATATGCAGCAGACAACTTTGTGAGCATATCATAAATGCTCTCGGCCAAAAAGCAGGGAAGTAAACATCCCCTAGATGGTTATTAAAACGCCCCTACATCCAAGATGATAAAATCATATTCTCTTATAAAACTAAGTGTTAATTTGAATAAAACGGGAAAGGGTAAAATTCATTATTTCGTAATATTGTTTTGGACAAAAACGTTCCCTAGAAAAACCCGGGCGGTCAATTCTTTGCCAACCCTGAATCAAAGTTGCCTGTTGCAGATTCGTTGTAAGTGGGAAAGTGTTAAACAAGTTCCGAAAGCTATCACACATCTAGATGGACATGTTATGATAAACGGAGAATTTGCTCACAATGATCATTTTCGCCTTTTGCCACAATGTTTTCAACCGTTTGATAGTTATACTTTCATTTATAGAGAGTGTACATATCTTAACGTTAAACGAAAACCGAAACATAATAAAAAAAAAGTTGGTTCAAATTAAAAAATAAGTGAAGAAGGGAAAGCTTAGTTGATGTTTCTGTGTTTACGTCGTTTTCAACAATATTAGTTCTGTAATATTACGGCGACTGGTCACTTATTCATGATCCCCGAGTAAAGGAACCTATACTAGACTAGGAATCATGCCTTGCTGAAGGGCACTCCACCATGACCGTTGAGCCGTGACTGCTAATCGAACCAAGACGCCAGGTTCATAAATCCCACGGAGAAATCCGCTTTAACATAATTAGAAAGTTTAAATAAGTTGCGCTCTTTGAGAGACATCCGCATATTTAATATAATAGCTATATATATCTTTGAGAGACAACCGCATATTTAATATAATAAGGCTATATATCTCTTTGAGAGACAACCGCATATTTAATGTAATAAGGATATATATCTCTTTGAGAGACAACCTCATATTTAATATAATAAGGCTATATATCTCTTTGAGAGACAACCGCATATTTAATATAATAGCTATATATATCTTTGAGAGACAACCGCATATTTAATGTAATAAGGCTATATATCTCTTTGAGAGAAAAGGCATATTTAATGTAATAAGGCTATATATCTCTTTGAGAGACAACCGCATATTTAATGAACTAAGGCTATATATCTCTTTGAGAGACAGCCGCATATTTAATATAATAAGGCTATATATCTCTTTGAGAGACAACCGCATATTTAATATAATAGCTATATATATCTTTGAGAGACAACCGCATATTTAATGTAATAAGGCTATATATCTCTTTGAGAGACAACGGCATATTTAATGTAATAAGGCTATATATCTCTTTGAGAGACAACCGCATATTTAATATAATAGCTATATATATCTTTGAGAGACAAGCGCATATTTAATATAATAAGGCTATACATATCTTTGAGAGACAACCGCATATTTAATATAATAAGGCTATATATCTCTTTGAGAGACAACCGCATATTTAATATAATAAGGCTATACATATCTTTGAGAGACAACCGCATATTTAATATAATAAGGCTATATATATCTTTGAGAGACAACCGCATATTTAATGTAATAAGGCTATACATCTCTTTGAATGGGGTAAAACATTAGAATTGATTGGGGCTTAACGGCGTTTTCAACAATTGGTCAGTTAACCTATTCATGTGTTTCCTAGCTTTCTCTCACACTAGTACTCCACACAACAGACCTTCCAAGCAACTGGCTGCTTTTCACACAGACTGTAAGCCCATTGGTGAAAGACGAATGACGCTTGTCAAATTGAATTTTGTCAAACGTCAGAAAGAATGTTGGCCGAGCTTGGATTCTATATTACAACCTCTGAGAAGTCGCTTTTCGTTTGCAATATAATTTGATTCCTGCAATACTTTAAAATTTCGTTTGACTCTCGGAACGGATAAATATTTGAAAAAAAAGCAACCTGGTTTAACAGATATATTAGATATTAATTTTATCTTTCAGTAACCGATTTAAATAGCATTTTCTTAGATAATAACTTAAGAACAGCCTGCATAATCGTGCATGCAAACCTTAATTAAAATACCCTTTCTCTCATACAGCAAATATGCAACAGACGACTTCCAAAACATGTTGGCAACAATAAAGAATACTTCTATTAAGTAAAATTCAAAACAGTTCATGAACATAATACAAACACGGCAATAAATTCAAATATATATCAATAATTAAAAATGGTGAGAGAAGGAAAATGCGAGAGTCGAGCAATTTATTCTTTCCTCTCCCCTCTAAAAATGTTTTCCAACAGTTGTTTGAGGTAGACACGTCAAAGATTCATTTGTTTCATTAGGATTAACCCATTGCCTGATGTTGACGTCTCTGGACTTTTCTGCAGCAGACTACTATTGAAAAGATCACCCCATTTTTCTCGTGTTGACGCCTCTGGACGTTACTGCAGCAGACTACTATTGAACAAATTAACCCATTGCCTCGTGTAGACGCATCTGGACGTTTCTGCAGCAGACTACTATTGAAAAGATTAACTCATTGCCTCGTGTTGACGCCTCTGGACGTTTCTGCAGCAGACTACTATTGAAAAGATTAACTCATTGCCTCGTGTTGACGCCTCTGGACGTTTCTGCAGCAGACTACTATTGAAAAGATTAACTCATTGCCTCGTGTTGACGCCTCTGGACGTTTCTGCAGCAGACTACTATTGAAAAGATTAACTCATTGCCTCGTGTTGACGCCTCTGGACGTTTCTGCAGCAGACTACTATTGAAAAGATTAACCCATTGCTTCGTGAAGACGCCTCTTGAAGCTTCTGCAGCAGACGACTATTCAAAAGATTAACTCATTGCCTCGTGTTGTCGCCTTTGGATGCTTCTGCAGCAGAAGACTATTGAACAGATTAACCCATTGCCTCGTGTTGATGCCTCCGGCCGATTCTGCAGCAGACAATTATTGAACAGATTAACCCATTGCCTCGTGTTGACGCCTTTGGACGCTTCTGCACCAGAAGACTATTGAACAGATTAACCCATTGCCTCGTGTTGATGCCTCCGGCCGATTCTGCAGCAGACTACTATTGAAAAGATTAACCCATTATCTCGTGTTGACATCTCTGCACGTTACTGCAGCAGACTACTATTGAACAATGTAACCCATTGCCTCGTGTTGACGCCTCTGCACGTTACTGCAGCAGACTACTATTAAACAAATTAACCCATTGCCTCCTGTTGACGCCTCTGCACGTTACTGCAGCAGACTACTATTGAACAAAATAACCCATTGCCTCGTGTAGACACCTCTGCACGTTACTGCAGCAGCCTACTATTAAACAAATTAACCCATTGCCTCGTGTAGACACATCTGCACGTTACTGCAGCAGACTACTATTGAACAAATTAACCCATTGCCTCGTGTTGACGCCTCTGCACGTTACTGCAGCAGACTACTATTGAACAAATTAACCCATTGCCTCGTGTTGACGCCTCTGCACGTTACTGCAGCAGACTACTATTGAAAAGATTAACCCATTGCATCGTGTAGACACCTCTGTACGTTTCTGCAGCAGACTACTATCAAAAAGATTAACTCATTGCCTCGTGTAGACGCCTCTTCAAGCTTCTGCAGCAGACGACTATTCAAAAGGTTAACCCATTGCCTCGTGTAGACACCTCTGGACGTTTCTGTAGCAGACGACTATTAAACAGATTAACCCATTGCCTCGTGTTGACGTCTCTTGAAGCTTCTGCAGCAGACGACTACTGAAAAGATTAACCCATTGCCTCGTGTAGACGCCTCTGGACGTTTCAGTAGCAGACGACTATTGAAAAGATTAACTCATTGCCTCGTGTTGACGCCATTGGACGCGTCTGCAGCAGACGACTATTGAAAAGATTAACCCATTGCCTCGTGTAGACGCCTCTGGACGTTTCTGTAGCAGACGACTATTGAAAAGATTAACTCATTGCCTCATGTTGATGCCTTTGGACGCTTCTGCAGCAGACGACTATTGAACAGATTAACCCATTGCATCGTGTTGACACATTTGGACGCTTCTGCAGCAGAATACTATTGAACAGATTAACCCATTGCTTCGTGTTGACGCCTCTGGACGCTTCTGCAGCAGACTACTATTGAACAGATTAACCCATTGCCTCGTGTTGACGCCTTTGGACGCTTCTGCAGCTGACGACTATTGAAAAGATTATCCCATTGCCTCGTGTTGACGCCTCCGGCCGATTCTGCAGCAGACTACTAATGAACAGATTAACCCATTGCCTGGTGTTGACGCCTCTGGACGCTTCTGCAGTAGACGACTATTGAAAAGATTAACCCATTGCATCGTGTAAACGCCTCTGCACGCTTCTACAGCAGACGAATATTGAGAAAAGAAATTCATATAGGATCTTTCGGCCAAATCACTATTTTCCCTACTTTAACTCAATTAATATATATATAAGAAACTTATTAATTATAATAACATTATATTAATATCATACATACATTTTCAATCAAAACTACATTGTTGTTATCTAATTAACAGTTTAATGTAAACAAATTTGTTTTACCACACTTATTTTCTTATCTAAATAACAGTTTATAGCAAACAAAACAATTACCTATACATGTAAGTAGATACTTTTGTGATCTTTGATTGATCTTTATGCAGTGTGTTAAATTTATTATTTGTTTCCAATTACTCTGATTGTCATTAAAGATTTTCATTGCATAAATTAAGTAATTATGCAAAGTTACTAAAAGGTAAAGACGATCAAAGACCATTATCTTAATTTGAATGTCAAACAGTCCTAGGCAGAAACATCCTGGCCGAACGTCCTTTGACTGAAACGTCTTCCAACCATTGAAAACACTGTGGCAAATGGAGAAATTTCTACAATCATCATCTTTTTCCCTTTCGCCACAATGTTTTCAATCATACTAAATGGTAACCACTGTGCCAGTGCGCGCGCCTCTTGTATACTATTTACGTATGTCATTGTGCGCGCCTCTTGCATACTATTTACGTATGTCATTGTGCGCGCCTCTTGCATACTATTTACGTATGCCATTGTGCGCGCCCCTTGTATACTATTTTCGTATGTCATTGTGCACGCCTCTTGCGTACTGTTTACGTATGCCATTGTGCGCGCCTCTTGTATACTATTTACTTTTGCCATTGTGCGTGCCTCTTGTATACTATTTACGTATGCCATTGTGCGCGCCTCTTGTATACTATTTACGTATGTCATTGTGCGCGCCTCTTGTATACTATTTACGTTTGCCATTGTGCGCGTCCCTTGTATTTTATTTACGTATGCCATTGTGCGCGCCTCTTGTATACTACTTACGTATGACATTGTCCGCGCGTCTTGTATACTATTTACGTATGTCATTGTGCGCGCCTCTTGTATACTATTTACGTATGATATTGTCCGCGCGTCTTGTATACTAGTTACGTATGTCATTGTGCGCGCCTCTTGTATACTATTTACGTATGCCATTGTGCGCGCCTCTTGTATGCTATTTACGTATGCCATTGTCCGCGCCTCTTGTATACTTTTTACGTATGCCATTGTGCGCGCCTCTTGTATACTATTTACGTATGCCATTGTCTGCGTGTCTTGTAAACTATTTACGTATGCCATTGTGCGCGCCTCTTGTACACTTTTTACGTATGTCATTGTGCACGCCTCTTGTATACTATTTACGTATGTCATTGTCCGCGCGTCTTGTATACTATTTACGTATGCCATTGTGTGCGCCTCTTGTATACTATTTACGTATGTCATTGTGCGTGCCTCTTGTATACTATTTACGTATGCCATTGTCCGCGCGTCTTGTATACTATTTACGTATGTCATTGTGCGGGCCTCTTGTATGTTATTTACGTATGACATTGCGTGCGCCTCTTGTATACTATTTACGTATGCCATTGTCCGCTCCTATTGTATACTATTTACGTATGCCATTGTGCGCGCCTCTTGTATACTATTTACGTTTGCCATTGTCCGCGCGTCTTGTATACTATTTACGTATGCTATTGTGCGCGCCTCTTGTATACTATTTACGTATGCCATTGTGCGCGCCTCTTGTATACTATTTACGTTTGCCATTGTGCGCGCCTCTTGTATACTATTTACGTATGCCATTGTTCGCGCCTCTTGTATACTATTTACGTATGTCATTGTGCGCGCCTCTTGTCAATTGTTAACTTTTCAATTTGTCTAAGTTAACTGAAATGATTTTGTATTATGCTTTTCCCATAGCAAATGATATTTGTATACTGTTAACAAACCAACAAAGATATACATGAATTTGAAAACAACGTATACAATTGTACACAAGTATAACATAAGTGTTTAAAAAGCAGAACATATCCATGGTGTAAGTCACCATTACTTCTGATCCACGAATTCATGCTTTGTGGAATAGATAAATATATTTATCAGTATAACTGATTTGATCTTAAATGAATACAAGTAAACGGGAAAACATTTAAAACAAACACAACTGTATAATGGTGAAAAAGACGGGGTTATGGATGCAGTATTGTGGAGATATCATTGTAACTGATCAATCGGTATGAGGAAATATCATTCCAAAAAACTTGTCATTTATCCGTGAACATGTTGAAAGCGGCGCACATTGAAATAAATGATTCATAAATAGGCGAACTAGGCACCTTAAATCACAGACTGTTAACTTAAGGACCGTTATTTTCAAATGGTTTTGACAAACAGAAATAAAAATACGTTTTCTCATTTGTTCACGTTTATTCAAGATTTCAATGAAAGGTAGCAAACTATATAAATATATGTGAGTATTGTTTTTATCATAAATATTTTTATATACAATTGTTTACATTCAGAGAGAGAGAGACACACACACACACACACAAAGCGTAATAGAGAGAGAGAGAGAGAGAGAGAGAGAGAGAGAGAGAGAGAGAGAGAGAGAGAGAGAGAGAGAGAGGGAGAGAGAGAGAGAGACAGAGAGAGAGAGAGAGAGATAGAGAGACAGAGAGACAGAGAGAGAGAGAGAGAGAGAGAAAGAGAAAGAGAGAGAGAGAGAGAGAGAGAGAGAGAGAGAGAGAGAGAGAGAGAGAGAGAGAGAGGGAGAGAAAAAAATGATACGAAGAGATAGAGAGAAAGAAAATAGAAAATAAGAAAAACAGAAAAACTGAGATGGAGAGATCATGAGATCATATGGACGATGGTAAAAATTGAGACTGAACGATATTTACAAAATATATAAGAGAAATGTGAGATGGAACGGATGAAGAAAGAAAGTAAGGTGGTTAAGGAAACATAATGTATGAAAGATGTTAGAAAGAGAGAAAGTGAAAGGGGAAAGAAAAGAAAGAAAGACCGCCATATACTGTAGAGTATATCATATAATGTAGAGTCTATCATATGCCGTAGAATCGACATTGACACATACTAAACAAGTTTGATGTCTGTTCGAATTGTCCGCTTAAACTTCACAAAACTTCAGAAGGTCAGGTTTCGTTCAAATTATTACCACCCTTTTCACAATATTTCATATTTTGTTAAAGAAAGCTTTTCATTTGTTCTTTCTAATATCAGGCTAGAGCATTTTTGCAGAAAACGTAGAGTAAAATACATTCATAAAGAAAGAAACTAAACAACAATCAAAACTTTCTTCCCAGTTATGAACATAGCACTTTTTTAAATATATTAACAATGCAAGTTTTCACTTGCATATACTCTCTATTACAATTCCATAATAATATAAAAAAAAATATCAAATTTGATCACAAAGGCATTTCTGAACAATGTAGACCAAGATCATCCTGCACATTCCTACAGTCTAATCTGTGTTAACATTATTCGATACCCATATATTGTTAATTTCCAAACGGTATTGCGTAATAAGAAACAAACTTTGTTAAGATGCAAGAGTGAGTTTACGAGTTGTAGCAGTTAAACCTTTTCCCACACAATGACACTACCAGACGATTCTGTAACAGTAGACCTTTGCCACACTGTTTTTTAAAAGATTTATGTAAACACATTTTCATTTTTTCCATATTATTTCAGTCATCTGCTCGTGTTTGTTGTATGTGGGAAAAGGTTCAGCAGAATTAGAATAAATGCCAATAAGCAATTCATCTTACATTTACACATCTGTACATATTTATAGTTTGCATGTATCCCTTTTCAATTAACACATTCACTTTTCACTCCTATAATTTCACATATATAAGAGTTCACGTTTGTATTATCTCCATGTTATGGATTAGGTTTTTAACAAGAGAAAGTTCCATATCAGCAAACACGCTCTCACACTCGGACGGAGAATCTGAATGACGCGAAGACCCGCTTCCAAACCCGCTGGAATTCGACCTAACGGAGCCTGCATGTTTCAGTACAAGGGACCCCATCACGGGTACTCGGCGCCCGGCGGTACGAGGGATACAGATGGCTTGACTAGCGGACAAGTTCACTGCAGTTACGCTGGTATGAAGAGGTTCTGTAGACTGTAGTCTGTCAACAACTTTCTGAAAACCTGAAATAATTTAAGAAATTTTGAAATATTAAATGGATTTAGGATCAACAGAGAATTATACTTGATACTTTTAAAGTCATCAAGGGCGTATCGGCGTTCTTGATAATATTAAAAACGATAAATTGGAAACAAAACATATTGGATTATATCCACAGGCGTCTTAATTTTCACTCGAGAAAAAAAATCCACACAAGACCGTGTTAATCTACTACAAAATAATCTCGCTATATGGTGGGTTTTTTTAAATCCCACACAGAACCATGTTACTATAAAATATTTCTCTAAATGGTTCATATACTACAAAATAATGGCTATAAGCATTCATTTGTCATTTGTTTATCTTCTCGGATGTTTTGCGAATTTATCTTAAGTATAAGACCAGATCAACCCTGCATTCGATACCTCAAAGTCTCAAACGGAACAATATTTCTTGAAAATTATATATAATTATCATAAATATATATTAATATACTTTTTAGACATTTTATAGTGATTTTCCAGTATTGACTAGACGTTTTCAAAGTCGACTGCTTCCGATTGTATGTGGGAACGGATTAAATGGTATACCGAATAAACAATCCCGTTTTCTTACCATGTACAATCTGTGAGAAGGCCGTGTGTTCTGGTGAGGAAGGGTAGGTGGTGTCAATGATGGTTCGAAGGATGCCAGTCAGTTCCTGGATATGTCGCAGTGGACGGTTGATGAATTCACACAGGCGGAGGTCGTTCTTGTCGGCAGTTTTCAGCATAAAGTGGCGAAACTGTTCACTCATCTCGAGACGGGCGAGAACTTTCGAGGCGTGGGACAGACCGCTGGCGTAAATCTCGTAGGCCTGGCACTGCACTGACACCTGATAGGATAAATAAATAACGTATTAATGTCAATTGGAGAATGTCAAAATAAACGTGGTTCATCATTCTGGTATACTGTATAGTAATACAGATTAATAGACTCGGAAATTCTATAAGAGATCGGTATTGTTCGTGAGAACTCGGAGTCCAAGAAGAATACCGATCTATTACACCGTCGGATGGAAATTGCCTATATAAAAGTCTATGTACTTTATGATTATGGTGATACTTCTTGTTCAAACAATGTTTGCTCAAAGCACTTTCGGTCAACGAGTTATCCAAGCAAATCAGTATGATAATTTAACATATGTATGTTCATAGGCACATTTACGCAACATAATGTTATCTATCTTAATATATCTTACTTTTTATGACAATATTTGTCAACGATATACATGTATACAAATAGAACCAGCAAAATAACTGTGTCCACGATATATATAAATAGAACCAGCAAAATAACTGTGTCAACCATATATACAAATAGAACCTGCAAAATAACTGTGTCAACGCGATGTCCAAAAGATGACGTCAGCTGCTTTAAGGAATCAGCAGGATAACTGAAAGTGTTGAAAACGGCGATACACCCAAATGCAAATCGTCATACTTAGTAAATGAATGAAGGGGGATTTTGTATTTATTCGCACAATACACTCACACATATATTAATACGCATGTTTTCTTGGATCTATGTAACGCATAGCTTGTATTTATCCTCACAATACGTAAACACAAATATGTAGTAAGCAGATAGTGTTTTCAATATGAACAGACAGTCAATGGTGAATAAAATCATTGTATTTACCTTGGATCTGTAGATCATTCCAATGACGCTGGTGAGGTCACTGTCGGCAACAAACGAGGCGTCAGTGTCTTCGTCGTCAGAGGGCTCGTGTGAGGGGAGGTTGTTCACGATCTGTCTAACTTGGTACTGGCTGATACACACAATCTGAAATCATTTCGAAAGTTGATTATATTGTTTATAAAAGGGATTACATTTCCATTAGAAGATGCAGTTGATAAGATAATCGTTCAATATTTCGATATCGCTTATTTGTATCGACAAATGTGTTCGAAGGAGTATTTGTGTTGCCTGCAAATAATTGACATTTACTTAAACCAATTGAAACTAAATGCTAAGGAGTGGTTGACCAGATGTTCCAACACAGCATATGGCGGTTATATACATACAATGTCCGCAGATGTAGTAATAACCAGTTTATTAGCCCTTTCTCACATACAACATATCAGGAACAGACCGTGAGACGAATAGACATCTAGACAAACATAGGGAAATCTCTATATAATGTATTACTATTCAAATAAGTTGAAAACAATGCGGCAAAAAGAGAAATTGCTCCTTGTGATTTCATTTTTATTTTCAAATTCGTTTATTGCAGAATCGTCCCAGTATCTAATCTAGGATTCGAAAACAAAGGGGGAGTTTAATCTAAAACTTGATGATGCATTTTCCTTATTATTCTATGTAAAAATTCCAGCCTTCCTTTAACATTTTAGGGGGAATATTCAAAACAGTTTGAGAGTTGGTTTGCTGCAAAGGCGTCAGAAAGCGTCTGTATGTGTTAAACACTTGAAGTTCGTGTACCGTTTTTTTTTATATTGCAAATGCGTCAAGACATTATTTAGAATAATTATATATATTTACCTTTTCAATATTCTGGAAGAGATCAGCGTGTTGGTTTGGCGTGAGGATACAGTGACGTAACGGGCGGGAATACAGCTGGATCCCGGCATTCATGGTCTCAACAAAGTTTTCTTCGAGGCACAGGAGCCGGTGAAGGGAAGCCTGCCTGCGTGTATCTACACTCTATAAACAGATAGAGATTTATTTTAATTCAATTTATTTTCAGAGATAATGTTTGTGATTTTTATTTGTGATTGTTTTGTTTAAATATTGACAATGAAATTTTGATTTATGATTGTGTTATCTTTTAAAAATAGAAATTATGATTTTGATTTGAGTGTAGAACAATACAGGCAGACTCCCCTTTCCCCAAATATTTAGGAAGAAATGACCACAAACAGTATTTTGTGTACTTTTGACAAAGTTTAATAAATTTAATTTGACAAAACCAAATCACAAATTGTACCAATAGTCTGCCTGTATTTTTCTTTAGTAAAACTCTTCAACAGCAGGGAAAACAAAAATATGTATAGCAAATCGAGGTGCTGGAAGAATGTTTCTTCAGATCAGATTGTACAAAGGCGATCTTAAGCTTCGTATTGCTGAAACTCAGCTTATGACGTATGAAGAGATAAACTATTTGATTCCCGTCAGCCAATAAATGGAACATTTCTCAAAGATACACCAAAATTACCGGAACTCTGTGTGATATTTAGTCTAGACTCAGGTGAGACATTATGAAAACACTTTTCACATTTAAAGTAAGATCACATTTACTCCCAACGCGGGTTAATCTTAAAACAGCACACTACATATGAAGAATAGCACTTATTTACATATATGAATATTCATTACTAAGTCCTTGTCTTTGTATAGCACATTTAATCACAGCAAAACAAAATCGTCCACTACAATAAGGTTTGTTCCCAGATATTAAAGCATCTTGTTTTACATTGACAAAGGCTTATACCTACATTTACTCCGAACGCGGGTTAATCTTAAAACAGCACACTACATATGAAGAATAGCACTTTGATATTTACATATATATGAATATATATTACTTAATCCTTGTCTTTGTATAGCACATTTAATCAAAGCAAGCAAACAAATATCGTTCCCGCAACTACCATAAAGTTCCACGAGTTTAAAGAATCTTGTTTTTTATGTTTTGGAACAGTAGAAAGATGTGATTCCTTGGTGATCATACACAAATGACGCTCTATACAGCACGCACAATTCTCCAATATATATATTTTATAATATTATAAATTTCAGGAGTCGTGTGTCGCAAAGGCGTCATATAATATTTGCATCATGGGAAAAGGTTAATAAATATATATATTGGTCTCATGTCGGGACAGCGCACACATACTATATTCTGATTGGACGAGACAGTGACCTTGAAAAACATTTACTAGATCTGAGTTTTTGGAGGATTTTAAATGGATTGACGCTTACAATGGCCGAATCGATGAGTGCAGCTCTGTCGTCACACACTGTGTACTCGTGGGTGGAGTTGTTCCCGGAGTCATCGCTCTCGTGGGCTGCTGGGATGGCGTGAACAGTTTCCATGGGAACTGGTTGCTGTTGGCGATGAATCTCGAGGCTGACCATACTACCACTCTGTCTGTGAAAGGAAAGATTATCGTTACATATTGATAGATTGACGCAGAATGGTTGTACATACATATTCTAAAAGGTTTTAGCTACATCTGTTTTGGAAGATGATTTAGACACAAATCGGTATTGTTACATCGACGTTTCGATGAAACGATATTGTTTACTCGTTAAACCAGAAGGGTTATATTTTCATATTATTCATTATATTTTTGTCTCCGTTTTATCAGGGACGTAGATAATGTAACGTATATATGTCCCTGGTTTTATCAATGAATGCTTCATATCAATGCGAACAGTGAAGCATGTAGAGCAAGACTTTTTGGGTCCGACCTGAATTATGAGATGAGTAAGAACTCAATTTAAGTTCCTTAACATATATTAAACGGGGAAACGTTTTGTATTTGATGTTAAAAAAGTACATGTATGTCGAGTCATAAGCACACAAATTTGTAGAGTTCATATTTTACATTTACAACTTGTCTTCCTATGTTTCATGCGGGCGAGTATAAAATAGTATACGTATTATCAATACCATAAACATTTGTACAATGTAAATCTCTTTATTAAAATCAACCGGTCAATTTGCTTCAGTAGTAGATCCAGATCAACCTGTAAATGTGTGCAGTTTGATCGGAATCTGCACTGATTCTTAATTAGGCTAGAATGGTAAAATTGACCCCTTTCGTTTTTACATCAGAGGTCACTCATGTGCGAATTTTATATGTTAACTCTTTCAGCCCCAATGGCAATACTATTTCAAGGTTTAAGCGAACAATTCATATTCAGGTGTGTCAGCATTGTTTGCCTTTTAGTTATCAAAATATTCCAAGACTCTTATTACATGTAAAATGGAGTCGTCCAATTTAAGTCTACTTTAGGAAATTCAGCCCTGGAAAGGTTTTCCCGGAGCCACTATCATATCGGAATTAATACATAATACCTACTTAATACATTTGGCCACACTGACGGACGTCATATCGTAATTAATAAATAACACTTACTTAATACATTTGGCAACACTGACGGACGTCGATCTGGAAATATTCTGGTGGTTAACACGGACAATGATGTCGTCTTTCTGTAGACCGGAGGCCTCTGCGTGGGAGCTACCATCAACACGGCCGACCTTCACCGGACAGGAGTCGACGAGCGTGAAACCAAAAGCGCCGTACGGAGACCGTCTGACTGTGATGTGAACCTTCTCCATGCCGCTGACGCTCGAGTTGACGGTGGGGACACGGTAGACAGGGGGCGCTGTGGGGACACGAAGTGGCATTCTATCTCTGGTGGGGACGCGGAGGTGCTTCTTGCGGCCGATGTCGTCGTTGAGGAGGTAGTACCAGCCGTTCACTTCTCGTTCACCGGATCTCAGATGACGCAGACCGAATGAGGTACAGCCAAGGGACTCGTGGAGGCTGAAATAACGAGTTCAACATGTAAACCGTTTGGCCAATGCAGACGCTTTATGAAGCCTCTTCGGGAGACCAGTTTTGAAAACATTGAGGTAAAAGAAGAAATTACTCTTTTTGTCACAATTTATTCTTATAATTTCAAGTTCATTTAGGTTTTCCTTTATTTCGAATCTTTTCAAAGTCGCCTGCATCAAACTTGTGGTATGAGGGAATAGTTTAACTGACTAAAGATGATGTGTCGTCTGCATACAAACCAACCGTAGATATATCACAGCAAGTACATGCGACCTGATACAGTTTCAAACTTAAGTTTCCTTTGTCAATGTGACGGACAGTACAGATCCAGATAATATTGCACGAATGTGCAAGTTAGTTTTGATGCACACTGATTGCAAGGACATGTCGGAGGATGTCCAATTCCTCTTTGTTCTGTTTATTTTATATCAATCCAACCTGGTATATGTGACCAGTTGAAATCCGAAGCAACCTGTGCATCCTCAGTTTAATTTGTTAAGGCTACGAAACACTTACAGACGCGTTCACTGCTATTCATTATTGGGCCAGACAAAACACTACTGTTGGTTTTCGATTTTGACTGAAACCAGCATTGTTACTTTACGTGAATTAACGAAATCCAATCCACCAATCAAATTACAGCTACTGATATTGGTGGATTGACTATCCGTAGTAATCGTAACAATGAACTGCGGTTATTGTGTCTAACTATTTGTTTCTATTCTGATATGGAAATAAATTGCTTTTGATTTGATTGATTGGTGTTTTACGCCTTTTTCAACAACTATTCAGTCGTTTCCTGGTTTAATGTCTTATTTGGACACCAGCCCGTCAGTCGTAATGCTAACCCAGCAACCCTGAACGCCTAGTAGGGCAGCCAATACTACCATTTTGAAAGTATTTTGTATGACCGGGCCAAAGATCGAACCCTCGACCTCCCGCTCACGAGGCGGACGCTCTACCACTTCACCACAAAATTACTTTTGAAAACCGCAAGTAGATAAGTAGTAGTGTTCTTCTTAATACATAGTAGAACACATGGAAGGCGGAGACATTGTTGGATTTAAGTCAATGCAAGAGTTACTCACCCTGAATGACTGTCACTGTGCCATACAGATACAAGGAGGCGCTTATGACTGTCTTCTTCACTCACTTCACTGTAAACATAATCATCATAATAAATATAAATACAATTTGATAATGGTAACAAGCACCTGCAAAATCGCGCCATTGCCATCTACATGTATAATAGTCTTAAATGCAAGTTGACCAAACCCAACTTAAGTGCTAAGTGCTCTGGCTGCATAATGAATGTATTTTTATAAGTCGGTGTACAGTGACAACTGATGTGAGTCTGTATATACGCCTCACATTCCGTCAGTCAAATAGACCGTAATGCATCTTCAGACTACATACTGGAAGTGTAGCCCAGATAGAAGCTTTAATTGATGCCAATCAGAATGATCCCAAATCGTCAGAAATGGCTCATATATTTGGGAATCTAAATGCTTACTTATTCAAAATCTAGTGGTCGTTGAAAAAAGGTGATCGCTCAAACTTACAAAGAAAACTTCTCGTCGTATACTGGTTTGTTGTTGTCTCTGGCGATGGTCGTACGACATCGTGACAGGGTGGTGGAGCTGTCCTCTGGGATCAGTGACAACATGACGAACGTGTCTGGACGACTCTTCCATGTTGCCGACAGTTGGCGCGCTTGTAAGACGTGGATGGTGAGTAAACCATGGTTCATGTAGGCACCAAGCTTCACCTGACCTGTATAACAGAGATATTTATATTATATATCAATGGTTAACCAGAGTTCATGTCGGCACCTAGCTTAATAGAGAAGTTTACCTTATTTATTGATGGTTAACTATAGTTCATGTAGGCAGATAGCTTAACAGAAATATTAACATTTTAAATTCGCTTTTGCATGCATTATCAAAACATGACAATGAACAGTGGAGCTCAAACAGCCGTAAATTGTTAACCTAATCATAACACAACGGAAGAGGAGGACGAGTATATTTAAATACACTCATTTAAAACATCGGCCTACAAATAGTCTTCGTTTTAAGCTGAAGAGAATGCTTTTGAAAATGCAACCATTATCGACCTTTGATTATACAGTATTTACTGTCTGTAAACCATGGTTTATTTATACAGTATTTACTGTCGGTAAACCATGGTTTAATTATACAGTATTTACTGTCGGTAAACCATGGTTTATTTATACAGTATTTTCTGTTGGTAGACTATGGTTTATTTATACAGTAGTTACTGTCGGTAAACCATGGTTTATTTATACATTATTTACTGTTGGTAAACCATGGTGTATTTATACAGTAGTTACTGTCGGTAAACCATGGTTTATTTATACAGTATTTACTGTCATTTACCATGGTTTATTTATACAGTATTTACTGTCGGTAAACCATGGTTTATTTATACAGTATTTACTGTCGGTAAACCATGGTTTATTTATACAGTATTTACTGTCGGTACACCATGGTTTATTTATACAGTATTTACTGTCGGTAAACCATGGTTTATTTATACAGTATTTACTCTCGGTAAACCATGGTTTATTTATACAGTATTTACTGTCGGTAAACCATGGTTTATTTATACAGTATTTACTGTCAGTAAACTATGGTTTATTTATACAGTATTTACTGTCGGTAAACCATGGTTTATTTATACATTATTTACTGTCGGTAAACCATGGTTTATTTATACAGTATTTACTGTCGGTACACCATGGTTTATTTATACAGTATTTACTGTCGGTACACCCTGGTTTATTTATACAGTACTTACTGTCGGTAAACCATGGTTTATATATACAGTATTTACTGTTGGTAAACCATGGTTTATCTATACAGTATTTACTGTCGGTAAACCATGGTTTATTTATACAGTATTTACTGTCGGTAAACCATGGTTTATTTCGGCAACTTATTTATTGTAGGAATTCGCCGGATTTGTCAAACATATATATTTACATTATTTAATGACATTAGTTCATGTAGGCAGAAAGCGTCATTTGACCTGCATAAGTATTTTAATCTTTTACTTGGGTTAACCCGCAGTTCGTAGACATTAACATCATTTAACTGGCCGAAACCAACGCCATAGTTTCACATAATTCACAGATGTACAGTATTTAATGTCAGAAACAAAGTACATTAACCGTATTTATAGATATCTTCTACGATTTAATAAATATGGAATCCAAGGCGACTGTTGCAGATTCGTTGTAAGTGGGCAAGGGTTAAACAAGTTCCGAAAACTATCACACGTCTACATTTGAAAACGTAACCATTTCTCACATACAGGTGAACATGTTATGATAAACGGAGAATTTGCTCATAATGATCAAGTTTGCCTTTTGCCACAATGTTTTCAACCATTTGATAGTTATACTTTCATTTATAGAGAGTGTACACATCTTAACGTTAAACGAAAACCGAAACATGATAAAAAAAACAAGGTGGTTGGAATTAAAAAATAAGTGAAGAAGGGAAAGTTTAGTAGTTGTTTCTTGTTTTCACGTCGTTTTCAACAATAGTTCTGTAATATTACGGTGACATATCACTTATTCATGATCCCTGGGTAAACGAACCGGTACAAGGCTAGGAAATATGCCCTCTGCTGAAGGGCACTCTACTATGACCACCGAGCCGTGACTTGTAATGGAACCGAGACGCCCGGTTCAAAAATACCATGGAGAAATCCCCTTTAAGATAATTAGAAAGTTTAAATAAGTGGTGCTCTTTAAAAGACAACCGCATATTAAATGTAATAAGGCTATATCTCTTTGAGAGACAACCGCATATTTAATGTAATAAGGCTATATCTCTTTGAGAGACAACTGCATATTTAATGTAATAAGGCTATATTCATTTGTTATTTGAATATATCTTGGAACATGAACTTGGATCGGGCATGAAAGTCAGGAAGCACGTATAAGGTTAACTGGTCGCCGTGGTAATACTGAAACACTGTTGAAAGCGGCTTAGAACACCAATCAATAAAATCAAAGAAAATTAAAATTCCGAATTGTTTGCTTTATTTCCGTTTGATGATGAACGGCGCGCTTCCAAACTGTTAGATAATTAGTTATTAAAATTGATTACATAAGTTATACGATCATCATCAAACGATACATGCATCGGTAAATATTAATTAACAAACGAATTTAAAAGAGTGATGGTCAATCTACGAAATAAACAGTATTACTTTAATTGATAATTAACCGATAACCAATCAATTAAAAAGTAGAGGTTTTCTGTTAATGGTAAGTATTAATTGAATGATACCATACTAATTGGTCCTTTGAAGTTCAATCACAGCATAGGTACTATTGAAATCACAATACACAGTTTGCATTGTGAATATAATCGGTTAAAGTCAATAGGGCATTCCGAATCAAAGTTTGATTTTCAATTAAAAAACGTTTTAAAGGGTCGGCTGCTGCAATGGCATCAAGATGCCTTGCAAGAAGGAAAGGGTTATACAACTTTTTCTAAGACTTCAAATTCAGGATGGCGAAAGATCGAACGTAACTAACGGCGATATGTCAAGCTGCCTAAATTTGGTTGAATTCAGACCATCTCCATTACACAGATATATACTTTGTTAACAATGTACAATATTGCATTCGATAGCCCGTCTTATATGTCACATTGAACAAATGAAACCTATCAATGTATTCCGTAAGTGACACCAACTTCCTTATACTATCGGTCCTCCATGTCACTATTATTTACCATTCCTTCCCCTCATATAGACGCTTTCTAACACATCTGCAGCAGACGGCTTTCAACTCTTTTCAATTATTGCACTTTTATTTAAAGGTAGTTCCCTGGTATGTTTTCAAAGTTGTCTGCACCAGATTTGTTGTATGTGGTAAAATGTTAATATGCTGAGATTAATAGTATACCACTACAATGAGGTAATATCCTATTTCAAAAGAACAGTGATCTATAAGTAACATGCAATCTGTACATATTGTACACTATTGTAAATCAGTAACCTATCACAGGGAATTAGACCGTATCGACGACCCTGATAAGCACCTATGTCACATTGTTATAATGAAACAGACAGTGTATTCCATTTGTGGCATCACTCTGTCATTCTTCGTATGGTCATATATTAATTGACAGTGAGATTTAAGTAACTAACACTAAAGTCATATGCTGCAGATTTCGGGTCGGGTCAATTCGGCCTGTACTGTATATGTCTGTAATATCAGATTATAACGACGATCTCTTTCGTTCTTTATAAAAGTTATTTGCATTATATTCCTTGATACTCATTTACGAGACCAAGCATGTATAAATTTATTGGGCTTATCAAATGTGAGAATGTAAAAACTTTAAATAACTTAGCAAAATATGTGATATGAGCTCAGAAACTAAGAACACTTTTAAATCCCCACACTCGTATTAACTTTAATGCGTTCACGTTATATTTGTTTGTGTTTGAAAGTGTGTGCGTAAGTGCGTGTGTGAGTGCATGCGAGCGTATATGATATATTTCCATTCTTGTTATTAATCACATCTTTGAATTGCATACTCACACATGATAATAGTATTTGTATGATGATTAGCTATATTATGCTAAAGTCTAATAAACTATTCTGTATTAATCCTGTGTGTTGTTGTTGTAAAGGTAAATTATACAATTATAATAACAAATTGTTTGTCACAGTTGTAACATAATCCTTATTAAAAGTTTAATTTCTATTTATGTTGTTTGTTGTATATATTAAGTAAAATTGCACTTATAATTGCAATTATAATTATAATTAATCATATGATTAAACGGGGACCGTGTATAACATATATATATTGTCCCTGGGTTAAACGAAAACAGTTTGTCACAGTTGTTTGCTTATGTTACGTAATCCATCTACACCAAATTTGTTTAATATCTGAAGTTTGACTGACTGAAGTAGCGTGTTTTTTATCAATAAGATATTAATAACGAGTCTCTAAAGAAAACGAAAAAAGCCTCACTGTACAAAACAATTTTTGATTGTACTGTATGTGTTCTCACAGAAATTTACTTGACTTAATTGCATTATATTCTTTAATTATCATACAAGTGTGCATTGTTGTTCGTTTTGGTATTATTTATGTGATAGATTTGTGCATTTCTTTGATGATTTTAAAGTTAAAACATTAGTTGAAATAAGAATAAAGTTGTCTGCACTGCACCATAACATGCGCTCGGATGATGAGGATGCACTGCAATGCTTTCATCTTTATTCAATATACTTTTAGTTAGAGCTTTTTTCAGTCAGACGATATGCTGCTGGCAATAAAAGGCATTAAATTATGACAAAAACATATTAACACGGTTATTCTTAAGAGATAGGTTCTTTACACGTATCGAGGGTTTACAACGTTATTCTTAAGAGATAGATGCTTTACAAGTATCGAGGGGCTTACACGATTATTCTTAAGAGATAGATTATTTACAAGTATCGAAGGCTTACACGAGTAAATCAAGCATTGTTGTATTTAATAGGTTAAAATATGACGCTCCAATTACACTTCTCATCGGGAACACATATATTCACGAACATGACCATGCGATACTCTTGGGAATCAGGCAAGACGCATCACTTAAATTGTCTAATAGAATAAAAGAAAGATGTCAAAAAGGTAAAAATGCATTCTTTGCATTAGCCGGTGTAGGTATGCGATCTGATGCACTATTACGTCAGTGAAACTATACAATAGTATCGTAGTTCCAACAATACTATACGGTAGTGAACTCTGGAACAACATGTCACAGTCTGATATAGATGCAGTCAATAAGTTACAGCACTATGTTGTAAAATCCATCCAGGGTTTTAAAACCAGAACAAGATGCGACATGAGCGAATCTATGGTCGGCACTTATCGTCTGTCATCTAGAATCGACATAAGAAAACTAAAGTTCTTACACAAACTACTCAGTTTAAGAAACGGTTCACTGAGTAAAAACTTGCTACTCAAAAAAGCTTTGGCTTTTATACAAAATCCTAGAACGGTCTTGAAGGGCTTTATCCCTGATATTTTTAGAATATTCAAATTGTATGGTCTCTCAAATATGATCAATGCATATTTGAACAATTCAGGACTTCTGCCGTCTAAGACTAGCTGGAAATTAACAGTAAATACTGTTGTCAATGCATATGAATCCGACAACTGGAAATTGAGAATAAGTGTCGACCAAAATTTTTCTAGATTTGAAGGGTTGCACACTGCCATCTACCCAAGTGTTATTTACGATGTGTTTACAAAGGTTAAGCCAAATATTGCCAGAACAATTGCTAAAATATGGGTAAACATTCCGGATGCTGACAATCTGTATTGTAAACTGTGCTATGCGATAGTATCAAACACGTTCTTTGTGAGTGTCCATGTTTGACGTCGCAGAAAACGTCGTTCATACTAAGCATACAACATGAGGTTAATGCTGGTATTGCGGAAGAACTTAGCTCGGACTCATCTGAAAGTTTCATGTTGAAGATTCTAGGCTCAAAACTGGAAACCGATATTTCACATGAAACAGAAAGACTAATGCTCAAGCGCTCATTGGTGTATGCCTATAGCTGCCTTAGGAACCTAGTGTGATCTCTGTGAGTTGGAAATCACACATAGTTCCAAAATGCACTTAACTGCGTTCTGTGCTCGAACCTTAAAGATGAAACACGGTCATAAAGCACATATCAATGACGGAAAGCAGTAAATCTCACTATTCAACAGTGTATATATTCATATTATTATTTGTACATGAACTGCATAACGATGCTCTATATCCATACTATTTGTTAATTTAACTTAAACTTGTGATTATTTGTTATTTATCAATCTCCACTAGGAGGAATTAAAAGGAATAAATAAATAAATAAAAAGTATCGAGGGCTTACACGGTTATTCTTAAGAGAAAGATGCTTTGCAAGTATCGAGGGCTTACACGGTTATTCTTAAGAGAAAGATGCTTTGCAAGTATCGAGGGCTTACACGGTTATTCTTAAGAAATAGATGCTTTACAAGTATCGAAGGCTTACAAAGTTATTCTTAAGAGATAGATGCTTTACAAGTATCGAGGTCTTACACGGTTATTCTTAAGAGAACGATGCTTTGCAAGTATCGAGGGCTTACACGGTTATTCTTAAGAGAAAGATGCTTTGCAAGTATCGAGGGCGTACACGGTTATTCTTAAGAGAAAGATGCTTTACAAGTATCGAGGTCTGACACGGTTATTCTTAAGAGAAAGATGCTTTGCAAGTATCGAGGGCTTACACGGTTATTCTTAAGAAATAGATGCTTTACAAGTATCGAAGGCTTACACGGTTATTCTTAAGAGATAGATGCTTTACACGTATCGAAGGCGTACACGGTTATTCTTAAGAGATATATGCTTTATAAGTATCGAGGGCTTACATGGTTATTCTTAAGAGATAGATGTTTTACAAGTATCGAAGGCTTACACGGTTATTCTTAAGAGATAGATGCTTTACAAGTATCGAAGGCTTACAAAGTTATTCTTAAGAGATAGATGCTTTACAAGTATCGAGTCTTACACGGTTATTCTTAAGAGATAGATGCTTTACGATTATCGAGAGCGTACACGGTTATTCTTAAGAGATAGATGTTATTTGAATATATCTTGGAACATGAACTTGGATCGGGCATGAAAGTCAGGAAGCACGTATAAGGTTAACTGGTCGCCGTGGTAATACTGAAACACTGTTGAAAGCGGCTTAGAACACCAATCAATAAAATCAAAGAAAATTAAAATTCCGAATTGTTTGCTTTATTTCCATTTGATGATGAACGGCGCGCTTCCAAACTGTTAGATAATTAGTTATTAAAATTGATTACATAAGTTATACGATCATCATCAAACGATACATGCATCGGTAAATATTAATTAACAAACGAATTTAAAAGAGTGATGGTCAATCTACGAAATAAACAGTATTACTTTAATTGATAATTAACCGATAACCAATCAATTAAAAAGTAGAGGTTTTCTGTTAATGGTAAGTATTAATTGAATGATACCATACTAATTGGTCCTTTGAAGTTCAATCACAGCATAGGTACTATTGAAATCACAATACACAGTTTGCATTGTGAATATAATCGGTTAAAGTCAATAGGGCATTCCGAATCAAAGTTTGATTTTCAATTAAAAAACGTTTTAAAGGGTCGGCTGCTGCAATGGCATCAAGATGCCTTGCAAGAAGGAAAGGGTTATACAACTTTTTCTAAGACTTCAAATTCAGGATGGCGAAAGATCGAACGTAACTAACGGCGATATGTCAAGCTGCCTAAATTTGGTTGAATTCAGACCATCTCCATTACACAGATATATACTTTGTTAACAATGTACAATATTGCATTCGATAGCCCGTCTTATATGTCACATTGAACAAATGAAACCTATCAATGTATTCCGTAAGTGACACCAACTTCCTTATACTATCGGTCCTCCATGTCACTATTATTTACCATTCCTTCCCCTCATATAGACGCTTTCTAACACATCTGCAGCAGACGGCTTTCAACTCTTTTCAATTATTGCACTTTTATTTAAAGGTAGTTCCCTGGTATGTTTTCAAAGTTGTCTGCACCAGATTTGTTGTATGTGGTAAAATGTTAATATGCTGAGATTAATAGTATACCACTACAATGAGGTAATATCCTATTTCAAAAGAACAGTGATCTATAAGTAACATGCAATCTGTACATATTGTACACTATTGTAAATCAGTAACCTATCACAGGGAATTAGACCGTATCGACGACCCTGATAAGCACCTATGTCACATTGTTATAATGAAACAGACAGTGTATTCCATTTGTGGCATCACTCTGTCATTCTTCGTATGGTCATATATTAATTGACAGTGAGATTTAAGTAACTAACACTAAAGTCATATGCTGCAGATTTCGGGTCGGGTCAATTCGGCCTGTACTGTATATGTCTGTAATATCAGATTATAACGACGATCTCTTTCGTTCTTTATAAAAGTTATTTGCATTATATTCCTTGATACTCATTTACGAGACCAAGCATGTATAAATTTATTGGGCTTATCAAATGTGAGAATGTAAAAACTTTAAATAACTTAGCAAAATATGTGATATGAGCTCAGAAACTAAGAACACTTTTAAATCCCCACACTCGTATTAACTTTAATGCGTTCACGTTATATTTGTTTGTGTTTGAAAGTGTGTGCGTAAGTGCGTGTGTGAGTGCATGCGAGCGTATATGATATATTTCCATTCTTGTTATTAATCACATCTTTGAATTGCATACTCACACATGATAATAGTATTTGTATGATGATTAGCTATATTATGCTAAAGTCTAATAAACTATTCTGTATTAATCCTGTGTGTTGTTGTTGTAAAGGTAAATTATACAATTATAATAACAAATTGTTTGTCACAGTTGTAACATAATCCTTATTAAAAGTTTAATTTCTATTTATGTTGTTTGTTGTATATATTAAGTAAAATTGCACTTATAATTGCAATTATAATTATAATTAATCATATGATTAAACGGGGACCGTGTATAACATATATATATTGTCCCTGGGTTAAACGAAAACAGTTTGTCACAGTTGTTTGCTTATGTTACGTAATCCATCTACACCAAATTTGTTTAATATCTGAAGTTTGACTGACTGAAGTAGCGTGTTTTTTATCAATAAGATATTAATAACGAGTCTCTAAAGAAAACGAAAAAAGCCTCACTGTACAAAACAATTTTTGATTGTACTGTATGTGTTCTCACAGAAATTTACTTGACTTAATTGCATTATATTCTTTAATTATCATACAAGTGTGCATTGTTGTTCGTTTTGGTATTATTTATGTGATAGATTTGTGCATTTCTTTGATGATTTTAAAGTTAAAACATTAGTTGAAATAAGAATAAAGTTGTCTGCACTGCACCATAACATGCGCTCGGATGATGAGGATGCACTGCAATGCTTTCATCTTTATTCAATATACTTTTAGTTAGAGCTTTTTTCAGTCAGACGATATGCTGCTGGCAATAAAAGGCATTAAATTATGACAAAAACATATTAACACGGTTATTCTTAAGAGATAGGTTCTTTACACGTATCGAGGGTTTACAACGTTATTCTTAAGAGATAGATGCTTTACAAGTATCGAGGGGCTTACACGATTATTCTTAAGAGATAGATTATTTACAAGTATCGAAGGCTTACACGAGTAAATCAAGCATTGTTGTATTTAATAGGTTAAAATATGACGCTCCAATTACACTTCTCATCGGGAACACATATATTCACGAACATGACCATGCGATACTCTTGGGAATCAGGCAAGACGCATCACTTAAATTGTCTAATAGAATAAAAGAAAGATGTCAAAAAGGTAAAAATGCATTCTTTGCATTAGCCGGTGTAGGTATGCGATCTGATGCACTATTACGTCAGTGAAACTATACAATAGTATCGTAGTTCCAACAATACTATACGGTAGTGAACTCTGGAACAACATGTCACAGTCTGATATAGATGCAGTCAATAAGTTACAGCACTATGTTGTAAAATCCATCCAGGGTTTTAAAACCAGAACAAGATGCGACATGAGCGAATCTATGGTCGGCACTTATCGTCTGTCATCTAGAATCGACATAAGAAAACTAAAGTTCTTACACAAACTACTCAGTTTAAGAAACGGTTCACTGAGTAAAAACTTGCTACTCAAAAAAGCTTTGGCTTTTATACAAAATCCTAGAACGGTCTTGAAGGGCTTTATCCCTGATATTTTTAGAATATTCAAATTGTATGGTCTCTCAAATATGATCAATGCATATTTGAACAATTCAGGACTTCTGCCGTCTAAGACTAGCTGGAAATTAACAGTAAATACTGTTGTCAATGCATATGAATCCGACAACTGGAAATTGAGAATAAGTGTCGACCAAAATTTTTCTAGATTTGAAGGGTTGCACACTGCCATCTACCCAAGTGTTATTTACGATGTGTTTACAAAGGTTAAGCCAAATATTGCCAGAACAATTGCTAAAATATGGGTAAACATTCCGGATGCTGACAATCTGTATTGTAAACTGTGCTATGCGATAGTATCAAACACGTTCTTTGTGAGTGTCCATGTTTGACGTCGCAGAAAACGTCGTTCATACTAAGCATACAACATGAGGTTAATGCTGGTATTGCGGAAGAACTTAGCTCGGACTCATCTGAAAGTTTCATGTTGAAGATTCTAGGCTCAAAACTGGAAACCGATATTTCACATGAAACAGAAAGACTAATGCTCAAGCGCTCATTGGTGTATGCCTATAGCTGCCTTAGGAACCTAGTGTGATCTCTGTGAGTTGGAAATCACACATAGTTCCAAAATGCACTTAACTGCGTTCTGTGCTCGAACCTTAAAGATGAAACACGGTCATAAAGCACATATCAATGACGGAAAGCAGTAAATCTCACTATTCAACAGTGTATATATTCATATTATTATTTGTACATGAACTGCATAACGATGCTCTATATCCATACTATTTGTTAATTTAACTTAAACTTGTGATTATTTGTTATTTATCAATCTCCACTAGGAGGAATTAAAAGGAATAAATAAATAAATAAAAAGTATCGAGGGCTTACACGGTTATTCTTAAGAGAAAGATGCTTTGCAAGTATCGAGGGCTTACACGGTTATTCTTAAGAGAAAGATGCTTTGCAAGTATCGAGGGCTTACACGGTTATTCTTAAGAAATAGATGCTTTACAAGTATCGAAGGCTTACAAAGTTATTCTTAAGAGATAGATGCTTTACAAGTATCGAGGTCTTACACGGTTATTCTTAAGAGAACGATGCTTTGCAAGTATCGAGGGCTTACACGGTTATTCTTAAGAGAAAGATGCTTTGCAAGTATCGAGGGCGTACACGGTTATTCTTAAGAGAAAGATGCTTTACAAGTATCGAGGTCTGACACGGTTATTCTTAAGAGAAAGATGCTTTGCAAGTATCGAGGGCTTACACGGTTATTCTTAAGAAATAGATGCTTTACAAGTATCGAAGGCTTACACGGTTATTCTTAAGAGATAGATGCTTTACACGTATCGAAGGCGTACACGGTTATTCTTAAGAGATATATGCTTTATAAGTATCGAGGGCTTACATGGTTATTCTTAAGAGATAGATGTTTTACAAGTATCGAAGGCTTACACGGTTATTCTTAAGAGATAGATGCTTTACAAGTATCGAAGGCTTACAAAGTTATTCTTAAGAGATAGATGCTTTACAAGTATCGAGTCTTACACGGTTATTCTTAAGAGATAGATGCTTTACGATTATCGAGAGCGTACACGGTTATTCTTAAGAGATAGATGTTTTACGAGTATTCGAAGGCTTACAAAGTTATTCTTAAGAGATAGATGCTTTACAAGTATCGAGGGCTTACACGGTTATTCTTAACAGATAGATGCTTTACAAGTATCGAAGGCTTACATGATGACGCATCTGTAGCAGATCTTTTAAAAACAATGTCGCAAGTGATTTTGCCCATCTTTTGATTAGAGCAGTAAGTAAGACAATTTGGGAAAGGGATCATTTCACCAGACAACGTTAGTAAGTAAATGTAAGAAACCAACCTTTCATAAAGATGCCTTTCCTCATACTGGAAGTTCGAGAAGAACTAGCCATCGATCACTTGCACTATAAAGTCCACAGTATAATACCACTTAAAGTTCAACACGTGTAATTATAATAAAGTAGCAAACTGTGGTTTCTCTTTCGTATAACGTATAAAGATTGAAATTGTTGAACTGTAATACGATATCACACGACAAATATCAATAATAATTAACACTGAGATTATATAACGTAAGATCGATATCGAATATTTTCTGATTTCTTACTGAAATACCGCTTATATAATATAATATACAACGTTAGTAAGTAAATGTAAGAAACCAACCTTTCATAAAGATGCCTTTCCTCATACTTGAAGTTCGAGAAGATTTATCCATTGTTAACTTGTCACTATAAAGTCCACAGTATAATACCACTTGAAGTCAATTTGTATAAGTCCAACACGTGTAATTTTAATAAAGTAGCAACTTGTGGTTTCTATTTCGTATTACGTATAAAGATTGATAGTGTTGAACTGTAATACGATATCACACGACAAATAGCAATAATAATTAACACTTGAGATTATATAACGTAAGATCGATATCGAATATTTTCTGATTTCTAACTGAATTATCGCTGACTTATATATTTGATTGCTCTTTTGTTTCTGAATAACTTTGTGACAAACAAGTTAATTTAAAACTTTAATTTTCGGTTGATTTTTAAATTTATTGGATTATTCCATATTTGCAAACGATTATGCTAATGAGACATGGTGTTCTATTGTTTCCTTACGATAATCCATAATACGGACACTGCGATTGGTCAATATATATTTTAACCACGCCTCAGATGATTTTAAGCCTATTAAGGTGTGATAATTACTACTGGGATGGACTTTATGGCTAATTATTTGTTTAAAGAAAGAGAATTATATATTTGATTATTAAACAAACCAGAGCATCTATTATAAAATTAAACTTGTTTTTCTTGCCTTATAGTGAATACTGCACGGCTAGGGTCAATACAAATAAAGAATGTAAGAAATAGACCTTTGTGCCAAAATTACATATAACTGGTCTGTGGAATGTCTTTTATATTCTATTATTAAAACTATTCCCTTGAAAATAGTTATTAAACATTTCCGAAACGGAAACAGCTACACAATTAAGAAAAATTAATAAAAAATTGAATAGAGACATACAAATACATCATTTGTAGAAAGATGGGGGAAAACATTGGAAATGAGAAGTTGCTTTGGACAGGTAATCTATCTTGTTCCTGCCATACTTTGAAACGTCGCCTGACACTCGGAACGGACAAATATTTGAAAATCTTTAAAGAAATATAAGACAAATTTATTTAATCTACCAGTAACCGAACTATATAACTCATCATCAGCTTGCATAATCGTGCATGCAAATCTTAGTTAACACCCTTTCTCAATTACAGCAAATCTGCAGCATACGACTTTCAAAACATCTCGGCAACACTAAAGAGAACCTCTAGCATGTAGAATTATAAAAAAAGTTTGAAAAATTACGGTTTAAGGAGAAATTGTCATATTGGGAAATTTCTCGTGTCTGGATGTTTTCAAAAGTCGACTGATGTAGGTGCATCAAAAAGCGTCTATATCTGGGAAAGGTAAGTCTCTAGTAACTCATTAAGCAGCCATAGTAAAAAAGGATTCTATATTTTGAAAGAAATTATTGGAAGGTTCCAGCAGGATCAGTCTGTGGACGATTAGGCAGCAGACTACTTTGGTAAAGATTAACCTATTGCCTCTTGAAGCTTCTACAGTAGACGACTATTGAAAAGATTAACCCATTGCCTCGTATTGACGCCTCTTGAAGCTTCTACAGTAGACGACTATTGAACAGATTAACCCATTGCCTAGTGTTGACGCCTCTAGAAGCTTTTACAGCAGACGACTATTGAAAAGATTAACCCATTGCCTAGTGTTGACGCCTCTAGAAGCTTCTGCAGTAGACGACTATTGAACAGATTAACCCATTGCCTCGTGTTGACACCTCTTGAACGCTTCTGCAGCAGACGACTATTGAAAATATTAACCCATTGCCTCGTATTGACGCCTCTTGAAGCTTCTGCAGCAGACTACTATTGAAAAGATTAACCCATTGCCTCGTGTTGACACCTCTTGAACGCTTCTGTAGCAGACGACTATTGAAAAGAGTAACCCATTGCCTCGTGTTGACACCTCTGGACACTTCTACAGTAGACGACTATTGAAAAGATTAACCCATTGCCTCGTATTGACGCCTCTTGAAGCTTCTGCAGCAGAAGACTATTGAAAAGATTAACCAATTGCCTCGTGTTGACACCTCTTGAAGCTTCTGCAGCAGACTACTATAGAAAATATTAACCCATTGCCTCGTATTGACGCCTCTTGAAGCTTCTGCAGCAGAAGACTATTGAAAAGATTAACCCATTGCCTCGTGTTGACACTTCTTGAACGCTTCTGTAGCATACGACTATTGAAAACGTTTGACGGACGTTTTGGCCAACGGAACTACTGTCCTACGACTTTTTGTCCTGGACGTTTCGACCAGATATTTTTTCAGATATGATCTTTTGGCCAAATCAATAATATATATTTAAACTTATTAAGTATAATAAAATTATATATCATACATACATTTTCTCAAATTTTCAATCCAAACTACGTTATCTAATTAACAGTTTAATGCAAACAAATTTGTTTTACCACACGTTTTATCATAGCTAAATAACAGTTTATAGAAAACAAAACAATTACATGTACACGTAAGTAGATGTAATTTAGAATCTTTGATAGATCTATATGCAGTTTGTTAAAGCTATTATTTGTTTTTATTACCTTGATTGTCATTAACTATTTTCATTGCAAACATAAATAAAGAAATTACGCCAAGTAACTAAAAGGTAAAGACGATCAAAGACCGTTATCTTAATTTAAATAAAAGAAGTCCGATGCCGAAACATCCGGGCCGAAACGTCCTACAACCATTGAAAACACTTCTGTAAAATGGAGAAAGCATATCCCTGTTTTGCCACAATGTTTTCAATTATACTCAATGGTGCTAGATGGTAATTTAACCATTATGCCATTGTACTCGTCTCTTGAATACTATTACGTCTGCCTTGATGCACGATTATGATTCTGCTTACTTTACGCCTCTTTCAACAATTGTTCCGTTATATCAAGGCGTTTTCTTGGTAAGTCACTATTACGTCTGCCTTGATACACGATTGTAATTCTGCTTACTTTACGCCTCTTTCAACAATTGTTCCCTTATATCAAGGTGTTTTCATGGTAAGTCACAATTGCGTCTGCCTTGATACACGATTGTGATTCTGCTTACTTTACGCCTCTTTCATGAACTGTTCCGTTATATCAAGGCGTTTTCATGGTAAGTCACCATTACGTCTGCCTTGATAGACGATTGTAATTCTGCTTACTTTACGCCTCTTTCATCAATTGTTTCCTTATATGAAGGCGTTTTCATGGTAAGTCACTATTACGTCTACCTTGATACACGATTGTGATTCTGCTTACTTTACGCCTCTTTCAACAATTGTTCCCTTATATCAAGGCGTTTTCATGATAAGTCACCATTACGTCTGCCTTGATACACGATTGTGATTCTGCTTACTTTACGCCTCTTTCAACAACTGTTCCGTTATATCAAGGCGTTTTCATGGTAATTTACTATTACGTCTGCCTTGATACACGATTGTGATTCTGCTTACTTTACGCCTCTTTCAACAATTGTTCCGTTATATCAAGGCGTTTTCATGGTAAGTCACTGTTACGTCTGCCTTGATACACGATTGTGATTCTGCTTACTGTACGCCTCTTTCAACAACTGTTCCCTTATATCAAGGCGTTTTCATGGTAAGTCACTGTTACGTCTGCCTTGATACACGATTGTGATTCTGCTTACTTTACGCCTCTTTCAACAATTGTTCCGTTATATCAAGGCGTTTTCATGGTAAGTCACTGTTACGTCTGCCTTGATACACGATTGTGATTCTGCTTACTGTACGCCTCTTTCAACAACTGTTCCGTTATATCAAGGCGTTATCATGGTAAGTCACCATTACGTCTGCCTTGATACACGATTGTGATTCTGCTTACTTTACGCCTCTTTCAACAACTGTTCCCTTATATCAAGGCGTTTTCATGGTAAGTCACCATTACGTCTGCCTTGATACACGATTGTGATTCTGCTTACTTTACGCCTCTTTCAACAACTGTTCCCTTATATCAAGGCGTTTTCGTGGTAAGTCACCATTACGTCTGCCTTGATACACGATTGTGATTCTGCTTACTTTACGCCTCTTTCAACAACTGTTCCCTTATATCAAGGCGTTTTGATGGTAAGTCACTATTACGTCTGCCTTGATACACGATTGTGATTCTGCTTACTTTACGCCTCTTTCAACAATTGTTCCGTTATATCAAGGCGTTTTCATGGTAAGTCACTATTACGTCTGCCTTGATACACGATTGTGATTCTGCTTACTGTACGCCTCTTTCAACAACTGTTCCGTTATATCAAGGCGTTTTCATGGTAAGTCACTATTACGTCTGCCTTGATACACGATTGTGATTCTGCTTACTTTACGCCTCTTTCAACAACTGTTCCGTTATATCAAGGCGTTTTCGTGGTAAGTCACTATTACGTCTGCCTTGATACACGATTGTGATTCTGCTTACTTAACGCCTCTTTCAACAACTGTTCCCTTATATCAAGGCGTTTTCATGGTAAGTCACTATTACGTCTGCCTTGATACACGATTGTGATTCTGCTTACTGTACGCCTCTTTCAACAATTGTTCCCTTATATCAAGGCGTTTTCGTGGTAAGTCACGATTACGTCTGCCTTGATACACGATTGTGATTCTGCTTACTTTACGCCTCTTTCAACAACTGTTCCATTATATCAAGGCGTTTTCATGGTAAGTCACTATTACGTCTGCCTTGATACACGATTGTGATTATGCTTACTTTACGCGTCTTTCAACAATTGTTCCCTTATATCAAGGCGTTTTCATGGTAAGTCACTATTACGTCTGCCTTGATACACGATTGTGATTCTGCTTACTTTACGCCTCTTTCAACAACTGTTCCCTAACATCAAGGCGTTTTCATGGTAGGTCACTATTACGTCTGCCTTGATACACGATTGTAATTCTGCTTACTTTACGCCTCTTTCAACAACTATTCCCTTATATCAAGGCGTTTTCATGGTAAGTCACTGTTACGTCTGCCTTGATACACGATTGTGATTCTGCTTACTTTACGCCTCTTTCAACAATTGTTCCCTTATATCAAGGCGTTTTCGTGGTAAGTCACCATTACGTCTGCCTTGATACACGATTGTGATTCTGCTTACTTTACGCGTCTTTCAACAACTGTTCCCTTATATCAAGGCGTTTTCGTGGTAAGTCACTATTACGTCTGCCTTGATACACGATTGTGATTCTGCTTACTTTACGCCTCTTTCAACAACTGTTCCGTTATATCAAGGCGTGTTCATGGTAAGTCACTATTACGTCTGCCTTGATACACGATTGTGATTCTGCTTACTTTACGCCTCTTTCAACAATTGTTCCGTTATATCAAGGCGTTTTCATGGTAAGTCACTATTACGTCTGCCTTGATACACGATTGTAATTCTGCTTACTTTACGCCTCTTTCAACAACTGTTCCCTTATATCAAGGCGTTTTCGTGGTAAGACACCATTACGTCTGCCTTGATACACGATTGTGATTCTGCTTACTTTACGCCTCTTTCAACAACTGTTCCCTTATATCAAGGCGTTTTCCTGGTAAGTCACTATTACGTCTGCCTTGATACACGATTGTGATTCTGCTGACTTTACGCCTCTTTCAACAACTGTTCCCTTATATCAAGGCGTTTTCATGGTAAGTCACTGTTACGTCTGCCTTGATACACGATTGTGATTCTGCTTACTTTACGCCTCTTTCAACAATTGTTCCCTTATATCAAGGCGTTTTCGTGGTAAGTCACCATTACGTCTGCCTTGATACACGATTGTGATTCTGCTTACTTTACGCCTCTTTCAACAACTGTTCCCTTATATCAAGGCGTTTTCATGGTAAGTCACTATTACGTCTGCCTTGATACACGATTGTGATTCTGCTTACTTTACGCCTCTTTCAACAAATGTTCCCTTACATCAAGGCGTTTTCATGGTAAGTCACTATTACGTCTGCCTTGATACACGATTGTGATTCTGCTTACTTTACGCCTCTTTCAACAACTGTTCCCTTATATCAAGGCGTTTTCATGGTAAGTCACTGTTACGTCTGCCTTGATACACGATTGTGATTCTGCTTACTTTACGCCTCTTTCAACAATTGTTCCGTTATATCAAGGCGTTTTCGTGGTAAGTCACTATTACGTCTGCCTTGATACACGATTGTGATTCTGCTTACTTTACGCCTCTTTCAACAACTGTTCCCTTATATCAAGGCGTTTTCGTGGTAAGTCACTATTACGTCTGCCTTGATACACGATTGTGATTCTGCTTACTTTACGCCTCTTTCAACAATTGTTCCCTTATATCAAGTTGTTTTCGTGGTAAGTCACTATTACGTCTGCCTTGATACACGATTGTGATTCTGCTTACTTTACGCCTCTTTCAACAACTGTTCCCTTATATCAAGGCGTTTTCGTGGTAAGTCACTATTACGTCTGCCTTGATACACGATTGTGATTCTGCTTACTTTACGCCTCTTTCAACAACTGTTCCCTTATATCAAGGCGTTTTCATGGTAAGTCACTGTTACGTCTGCCTTGATACACGATTGTGGTTCTGCTTACTTTACGCCTCTTTCAACAATTGTTCCGTTATATCAAGGCGTTTTCGTGGTAAGTCACTATTACGTCTGCCTTGATACACGATTGTGATTCTGCTTACTTTACGCCTCTTTCAACAACTGTTCCCTTATATCAAGGCGTTTTCGTGGTAAGTCACTATTACGTCTGCCTTGATACACGATTGTGATTCTGCTTACTTTACGCCTCTTTCAACAATTGTTCCCTTATATCAAGTTGTTTTCGTGGTAAGTCACTATTACGTCTGCCTTGATACACGATTGTGATTCTGCTTACTTTACGCCTCTTTCAACAACTGTTCCCTTATATCAAGGCGTTTTCGTGGTAAGTCACTATTACGTCTGCCTTGATACACGATTGTGATTCTGCTTACTTTACGCCTCTTTCAACAACTGTTCCCTTATATCAAGGCGTTTTCATGGTAAGTCACTGTTACGTCTGCCTTGATACACGATTGTGGTTCTGCTTACTTTACGCCTCTTTCAACAATTGTTCCCTTATATCAAGGCGTTTTCGTGGTAAGTCACTATTACGTCTGCCTTGATACACGATTGTGATTCTGCTTACTTTACGCCTCTTTCAACAACTGTTCCCTTATATCAAGGCCTTTTCGTGGTAAGTCACTATTACGTCTGCCTTGATACACGATTGTGATTCTGCTTACTTTACGCCTCTTTCAACAACTGTTCCGTTATATCAAGGCGTTTTCATGGTAAGTCACTATTACGTCTGCCTTGATACACGATTGTGATTCTGCTTACTTTACGCCTCTTTCAACAACTGTTCCGTTATATCAAGGCGTTTTCATGGTAAGTCACTATTACGTCTGCCTTGATACACGATTGTGATTCTGCTTACTGTACGCCTCTTTCAACAACTGTTCCGTTATATCAAGGCGTTTTCATGGTAAGTCACTATTACGTCTGCCTTGATACACGATTTCGATTCTGCTTGTTTTACGCCTCTTTCAACAACTGTTCCGTTATATCAAGGCGTTTTCATGGTAAGTCACTATTACGTCTGCCTTGATACACAATTTCGATTCTGCTCGTTTTACGCCTCTTTCAACAATTGTTCCCTTATATCAAGGCGTGTTTATGGTAAGTCACCATTAAGTATGCATTGATACACGATTGTGATTCTGCTTACTCTTTCAACAATTGTTCCGTTTTCTTGGCAAGTCACCATTACTTTTGATCCATGAATCCATGTGCCGATGGATCGATAGATAAATTTAACAGTATAAATGATTTGATCATTTCCCCTCCATTTTAAATAAATAACAGTAAAATTATGTTTTTTAGAATAAGAACAATTATATATTTGAGAAATAGAAGAGCTCCCGCAGGCTGGATTGTGTGGATATCATTGTAACTGATCAATCGGTATGAGTAAATATCATTCCACGAATACTGGTCATTTAACCAGGACACTGTTGAAAGCGGTTAATTGAAATATTCGTAAATCACAGACTGTTAAATCAAGGACCGGTATTATCACATGAATGGTTCTGACAAACAAAAATAAATATACTTTTTCTCATTTTTTCACATTTATTCAAGATTTTAATGAAAGGTAGCAAACTACATGTATATAGATATATGTGAGCATTTTTTATCATAAATATTTTTATATACAATTTTTTTACAATTTATTCACAATGGACAAAATGATAGACCATATACAGAAAGAAAGTAAGAGAGAGAGAAGAAGATAATATATTCAAAAATAATAAGAAAGAAAACGATGGCAAATAAATAAAACTTAGATGGAGAGATCATAAGGACAATAGTGAGAAAGAAAGTAAGACAGCACAGTATTTACAAAATATATAAATAAAAATAGTGAGGATGGACGAAATGAAGAAAGAAAGTAAGACGGTTAAGAAAAAGATAATGTAGGAAAGATGTTAGAACGAGAGATAGTGAAGACGGTTAAGAAAAAGGTAATGTATGAAAGATGTTAGAACGAGAGATATTGAAGACGGAAAGAAAAGAAAGGAAGAAAGATATAAGCTTACGATACAGCTATTGATGACCCTTCAAATAAAATGGGCCAATTCGTACGAAAACAATATTTCATATTTTGTTAAAGAATGCTTTTCATTTGTTCTTTCTATTTAGGTAATTTTACAGATTACGAAGAGTATAATACTTGGATAAAGAAAGAAACTAACCAACAATCGAATCATTCTTAACAGTTATAAACATAGCACTTTTGTAAATATATCAACAATACAAGTTTTCACTTGCATATACTCTCTATCACAATTCCATAATAATATTTTTGATATAATCCTATCAAGTTTGATCATTTTTGAATAATGTAGACCAAGATCATCCTGCACATTCCAACAGTCTTATCTTTGTTAACATTATTCAATACCTCATAATATTGAATACATATAAAACAAACTTTGTTTAGATGCAAGAGTGAGTATATGAGTTGTAGCAGTTAACACTTCCCCCCACACAGGCATTTTCAGCCGACTCTATAACAGTACAACTGCCACAATGTTTTCTAAAAGTTTTATGTAAACATATTTTCAACTTTTCTCAATGTTATTTCAGTCGTCTGCTGCGTGTTTGTTGTATGTGGGAAAAGGTTCGGCAGAATTATAATAAATGCCAATAAGCAATTCATCATACATTTACACATCTGTACATAATTCTAGTTTGTATGTATCCCCTTTCAAACAATATATAATTCACATTAAACTCCTATCATTTCACATTTCTTGTATCGATTTCGTTTTTTAACGGGTAAGTTCCATATCAGCAAACACGCTCTCACACTCGGACGGAGAATCTGAATGATGCGAAGACCCGCTTCCAAACCCGCTGGAATTCGACCTTACGGAGGCTGCATGCTTCAGTACAAGGGACCCCATTACTGGTACTCGGCGCCCGGCGGTACGAGGTCGGATACAGATGGACTGGCTGGCGGACAAGTTCACTGCAGTTACGCTGGTATGAAGAGGTTCTGTAGACTGTAGTCTGTCAACAACTTTCTGAAAACCTGAAATAATTTAAGAAATTTTGAAATATTAAATGGATTTAGGACCAACAGAGGATTATACTTGATACTTTTAAGGTCATCAAGGGCGTATCGGCGTTCCTAATAATATTGAAAACTATCAATTGGAAACAAAAGATTGTATTACATCTACAGGCGTCTGAATGTTCATTCGAGAAAACATAAAATCCACACAAGACCGTGTTAATCTACTACAAAATAATCTCGCTATATGTGTTTTTTTTACATCCCACACAGAACCATGTTACTATAAATGTTTCTCTAAATTGTTCATACTACAACAATAATGGCTGTAAGCATTCATTTGTCATTTGTTTATCTTCTCGGATGTTTTGCGAATTTATCTTAAGTATAAGACGAGATCAACCCTGCATTCGATAACTCAAAGACTCAAACGGAACAATATTTCTTGGAAATTTTATTTTATTAGCATAAATATATATTAATAGACTTTTTAGACATTTTATAGAGATTTTCCAGTATTGCCTAGACGTTTTCAAATACGTCTGCTTCCGATTGTATGTGGGAACGGATTAAATGGTATACCGAATAAACAATACCGTTTTCTTACCATGTAAAATCTGTGAGAAGGCCGTGTGTTCTGGTGAGGAAGGGTAGGTGGTGTCAATGATGGTTCGAAGGATGCCAGTCAGTTCCTGGATATGGCGCAGTGGACGGTTGATGAATTCACACAGGCGGAGGTCGTTCTTGTCCGCAGTTTTCAGCATAAAGTGGCGAAACTGTTCACTCATCTCGAGACGGGCGAGAACTTTCGAGGCGTGGGACAGACCGCTGGCGTAAATCTCGTAGGCCTGGCACTGTACTGACATCTGATAGGATAAAGAAAATACGTATTAATATCAATTGGAGAATGTCAAAATAAACGTGATTTCTGGTAGCCTGTATACTAGTTAAGATTCTATAAGAGATCGGTATTGTTCGTGAGAAATCGGAGTTTCCAACGGAAATGACCGACGATTCCAAGAAGAATACCGATATATTACATCGTCGGATGGAAATTGCCTATATAAAAGTCTAATTACTTTATGATTATGGTGATACTTCTTTTTCAAACAATGTTTGCTCAAAAGCACTTTCGGTCAACGAGTTATCCAAGCACATCAGTATGATAATTTAACCCATATGTTTATATGCACATTTACGCAACATAATGTTATGTATCTTAATATATTCTCTTTATGACAATATTTGTCACCGATATATACAAATAGAACCAGAAAAGTAACTGTGTCAACGCGATGTCAAATTGATGACGTCAGCTGATATAGGAAATCAGCAAGATAACAGTAATATTGTTAAAAACGGTAAACCCCAATGAAAATGGTCATTCGCTATGATTAGATGTTCACTGGTGAAATACTATCTATGTACAAGTATTTATTTTTGGATCTATAATGCACACATAGTTAGTATTTATCCGCACAATACACTCACACAGATTGGTTACAGGCATGTTTAATTAAGGTTTTCGTTCAATGTATTTATTCTTGGATCTATAAAGCACACATAATTTGTATTTATCCGCACAATGCAATCACACTGATATGTGCAACTGATCTTGTATCTATAGAACGCGGACAATTTGTATTTATCCGCACAATACACTCACACAGATTGGGTACGTCTGGGACAACTAATTGATTGATTGATTGATTGGGGTTTAACGCCGTTTTCAACAATTTCTCAGTTATATCACGGCGGCCAGTTCAATGTATTTATTCTTGGATCTATAGAACGCAGACAATTTGTATTTATCCGCACAATACACTCACACAGATTGGGTACATGCGTGTTTTATTAAGGTTTTCGGTCAATGTTTTTACTCTTGCATCTATAGAACGCAGATAGTGTTTTCACTATGGACAGACAGTCAATGGTGAATAAAATCAATGTATTTACCTTGGATCTGTAGATCATTCCTATGACGCTGGTGAGGTCACTGTCGGCAACAAACGAGGCGTCAGTGTCTTCGTCGTCAGAGGGCGCGTGTGAGGGGAGGTTGTTCACGATCTGTCTTACTTGGTACTGGCTGATACACACAATCTGAAAATCATTTCGAAAGTTTATTATATTGTTTATAAAAGGGATTACATTTCCATTAGAAGATGCAGTTGACAAGATAATCGTTCAATATTTCGATATCGCTTATTTGTATCGACAAATGTGTTCGAAGGAGTATTTGTGTTGCCTGCAAATAATTGACATTTACTTAAACCAATTAAAACCAAATGCTAAGTCGTGGTTGACCAGATGTTCAAACACAGCATATGGCGGTTCTATACATACAATGTCCGCAGATGTAGTAATAACAACAGTGTATTAGACCTTTCTCACATACAACATATCAGTAACAGACCGTGAGTCGAATAGACATCTAGACAAACATAGGGAAAATCTCTATATATTGTATAACTATTCAAATAAGTTGAAAACAATAAGGCAAAAAGAGGAATTGCTTCTTGTGTTTTCAATCTTATTTTCAAAAGTCGTTTATTGTAGAATCGTCCCAGTGTCCTATCTAGGATTCGAAAACAAATTGGGAGTTTTATCTAAAAATTGACGATGCATTTTCCTTATTAAAAATTCCAGCCTTCCTTTAACATTTTGGGGGGAATATTCAAAACAGTTTGAGAGTTGGTTTGCTGCAGAGGCGTCAGAAAGCGTCTGTATGTGTTAAACACTTAAAGTTCGTGTACCGATTTTTTTTATTGCAAATGCGTCAATACAATATTTAGAATTACATTTGTATTATATATATTTACCTTTTCTATGTTCTGGAAGAGATCAGCGTGTTGGTTTGGCGTGAGGATACAGTGACGTAACGGGCGGGAATACAGCTGGATCCCGGCATTCATGGTCTCAACAAAGTTTTCTTCGAGGCACAGGAGCCGGTGAAGGGAAGCCTGCCTGCGTGTATCTACACTCTATAAACAGATAGAGATTTATTTTAATTCAATTTTCAAAGATAATGTTAGTGATTTTTATTTGTGATTGTTTTGTTTTAATATTGACAATGAAATTTTGATTTATGATTGTGTTCTTTTTTAAAAATAGAAATTTTGATTATGATTTGAGTGTAGAACAATACAGACATACTCCCCTTTCCCCCAATATTTCGGAAGAAATGACCATAAACAATTTTTGTTTACTTTTGACAGAGTTTAATAAATTTAATTTTACAAAACCAAATCACAAATTGTACCAATAGTCTGCCTGTATTTTTCTTTAGTAAAACTCTTCAACAGCAGGGAAACAAAAATATGTATAGCAAATCGAGGTGCTCGAAGAATGTTTCACCAGATCAGATTGTGCAAAGGCGCAGGTACATCTCGATCACAATTGATCGGCAGCGAACTTAAGTTTCGTATTGCTGAAACTCCGCTTATGACTTATGAAGAGACAAACTAGTTGAATCCCGTCAGCCGATAAATGGAACATTTCTCAAAGATACACCAAAACTAGCGGAACTCTGTGTGATATTTAGTCTAGACTCAGGTGAGACATTATGTAAACACTTTTCACATTTAAAGTAAGATCACATTTACACCCAACACGGGTTAATCTTAAAACAGCACACTACATATGAAGAATAGCACTTATTTACATATATGAATATTCATTACTAAGTCCTTGTCTTTGTATAGCACATTTAATCACAGCAAAACAATATCGTCCACTACAATAAGGTATGTTCCCAGATCTTCAAGCATCTTGTTTTTTATGTTTTTCAACACTAGAAAGATGTGATTCCTTGGTCAGTGAACATACACAAAGACGCCTTTACAGCACGCACACTTCTCCAATATATATATTTTCAAAACATTTCAGGAGTCGTGTGTCGTAAAGGCGTCATATAATATTTGCAACAGGGGAAAAGGTTAATAAAAATATATTGGTCACATGTCAGGACAGCGCACACATACTAGATTCTGATTGGACGAGACAGTGACCTTGAAAAACATTTACTAGATCTGAGTTTTTGGAGGATTTTAAATGGATTGAAGCTTACAATGGCCGAGTCGATGAGTGCAGCTCTGTCGTCACACACCTGGTACTCTTGGGTGGAGTTGTTCCCGGAGTCGTCGCTCTCGTGGGCTGTTGGGATGGTGTGAACAGTTTCCATGGGAACTGGTTGCTGTTGGCGATGAATCTCGAGGCTGACCATACTACCACTCTGTCTGTGAAAGGAACGATTATCGTGAAATATTAATAGATTTACGCAAAATGATTGTAAATACATCTTCTTAAAGGTTTTAGCTACATCCATTTTGGAAGATGGTTTGGACACAAATCAGTATTGTTTCATATTAATGCGAACAGTGACACATGTACGGCAATACTTTTTGTCCGACATGAATTATGAGAAGAGTAAGAACCCAATTAAAGTTTTTTAAAGTGTATTAAACGGTAAAATGTTTTGAATTTGATGTTAAAAAAGTACATGTATGTCGAGTCATTAACCCATGAAAATAGTAGAAATTGAAGAATTTGCTACATTTCTTCATATGTTTCAAGCGGTCGAGAATAAATGATGTTAAATACCATAAATATTTCTAGAATGGAAATAAATCTCTCCGGAAACCAACCTAAGTGAAGATTCAGGGGAGATCGTAATGTAATCTGAAATCCGTTTAGTTGGCCTTTTAGTGACCAAAATGTTCCATAACTATTATTAGTATGACATTAATTCAGTGCTGAAATGGTAACGTTGGTTTTCCCGGGGCAAAGATCATTTCGGAATTAATAATTGATACTTACTTAATACATTTGGCCACACTGACGGACGTCGACCTGGAAATATTCTGGTGATTAACACGGACAATGATGTCGTCTTTCTGTAGACCGGAGTATTCTGCGTGGGAGCTACCATCAACACGGCCGACCTTCACAGGACAGGAGTCGACAAGCGTGAAACCAAAAGCGCCGTACGGAGACCGTCTGACTGTGATGTAAACCTTCTCCAAGCCGCTGACGCACGAGTTGACGGAGGGGACGCGGTAGACAGTGGGCGCTGTGGGGACACGAAGTGGCATTCTATCTCTGGTGGCGACGCGCAGGTGCTTCTTGCGGCCAATGTCGTCGTTGAGGAGGTAGTACCAGCCGTTCACTTCTCGTTCACCGGATCTCAGATGACGCAGACCGAATGAGGTACAGCCAAGGGACTCGTGGAGGCTGAAATAACGAGTTAAACATGTAAACCTTTTCGCCAATGCAGACGCTTTATGAAGTTCAAATTTAAGTTACCTTTGTCAACTGACGGACAATCCACATCCAGATAATATTGCATGAATGTGCAAGCTAGTTTGAATGTACACTGATTGCTTATTGCAAGTACATGAAGGAGGAAGAACATTGTTTTCTGTTTATTTTATATCAATCCAACCTGGCATATACGACCAGTTTAAAACCTGGGCATCTTCAGTTTAATTTGTATTGCCAACGAAACACTTACTGAAGCGTTCACAGTTATTCATTATTGGGCCAGACAAAACACTACTGTTGGTTTTCGCTTTTGACTGAAACCAGCATTGCATTCTGTGTAATGTTACTTTACGTGATTTAACGAAATCCAACCCACCAATCAAATTACAGCTATTGATATTGGTGGATTGACTATCCGTAGTAATCGTAACAATACACTGCGGTTGTCTAACTATTTGATTTGATTCTGATATGGAAAAATAAAATTGCTTTTGATTTGATTGTTTGGTGTTTTACGCTACTTTCAACACGTGTTCAGTTTATCGCGTCGTTTCCTGGGTAAGTCACATTATAATAGGTGCATTTGTCCTGACCCCAGCCCGTCAGTCGTAATGCTAACACCGCAACCCGAGCGCATAGGATGGCAGCCACTACTACTAATTTTAAAGTATTGTGTATGACCCGGCCGGGGATTGAACACGCGAGGCGGACGCTGAACCACCACTACACCACACAATTGCTTTTGAAAACCGAAAGAAGATAAGTAGTAGCGTTCTTCTTACTACATGGAAGGCGGAGAATTGTTGGATTTAAGTCAATGCAAGAGTTACTTACCCTGAATGACTGTCTCTGTGCCATACGGATACAAGTAGGCGCTTCTGACTGTCTTCTTCACTCACTTCACTGTAAATATAACCATCAAAGTAAATATAGATACAATTCGATAATGGTAACAAGTCCCCGCACATAATCAATGTGTTTTTATGAGTCGGTGTAAAGTGACAACTGATGTGAGTCTGTATATACGCCACACGTTCCGTCTGTCAAATAAAACTAAATGTTTCTTCAGACAAAACACCGGAAGTGTAGCACCGGTAGAAGCTTTAATTGATGCCAATCAGAATGTCAATATGATCCTAAATCGTCAGAAATGGCTCATATATTTGGGAAGCTATATGATTACTTATTCAAAATGTAGTGGTCGTTGAAAAACGGTGATCGCTCATACTTACAAAGAAAACTTCTCGTCGTAGACTGGTTTGTTATTGTCTCTGGCAATGGTCGTACGACATCGTGACGGGGTAGTGGAGCTGTCCTCTGGGATCAGTGACAACATGACGAACGTGTCTGGACGACTCTTCCATGTTGCCGACAGTTGGCGCGCTTGTACGACGTGGATGGTGAGTAAACCATGGTTCATGTAGGCACCAAGCTTCACCTGACCTGTATAACAGAGATATTTACATTATTTATCAATGGTTAACCAGAGTTCATGTAGGCACAAGCTTCACCTGACGTGTATAACAGAGATATTTACATTATTTATTAATGGTAAACCAGAGTTAATATAGGCACCTAGCTTCATCTGACCTGTATAACAGAGATATTTACATTATATATCAATATTTAACCAGAGTTCATGTAGGCACCTAGCTTAATAGAGAGGTTTAAATTATTTATTGTTGGTTAACTATAATTCATGTAGGCAGATAGCTTAACAGAGATATTTACATTATATATTAATGGTAAACCAGAGTTCATGTCAGCACCTAGCTTAATAGAGAGGTTTACCTTATTTATTGTTGGTTAACTCATGTAGGCAGATAGCTAAACAGAGATATTTACATTTTAAAATTCGCTTATGCTTGCATTATAAAAAAAACCATGAAAATGAATAGTGGAGCTCAAGCAGCCGTAAATTGTTAATCTAATCATAACAAATTGGAAAAGAACGAGTATATTTAAATACACTCATATAAAACATCGGCCTACAAATAGTCTTTGATTTAAGCTGAAGATAATGCTTTTGAAAATACTACCATTATCGACCTTTTTTTACTGTTGGTAAACCATGGTTTATTTAGGCACCTGAGATTTACATTATTTATTGTGTAAACCTTATCTTTCATGTAGGTAATTAACTTCGCCAGATATATTTACATTATCTAATGTCATTAGTTCATGCCGGCAGATAGCTTCATTTGACCTGCATTAGTATTTTAATATTTTTCTTGGGTTAACCGGCAGTTCGTAGACATTAGCTCCATCTAACTGTCCGTACCCAACACCAGAGTTTCACCTAATTCACAGATTTACATTATCTAATGTCAGAAACACAAGCTCCTAGTTTCACCTGCTCTGTTCAACAGAAATCATTTAATTATTAACTTATCTGAACACATCGGTTTAATTGTCTCTTGAACGGAGAGCCCGAATTACCCTCGTTAAAGCTGTTCAGCGAATTATTGGGACTTCATAATGATCAATTTCGCCTTTTTGCCACAATGTTTTCAATCATAGAGATTGTATACATCTTAACTATACGAAAACCGAAACATAATTAAAACAATTACGTCGTTTTCAACAATAGTTCTGTTACGTTACGGCGACAGTTCACTTATTTATGATCCCTAGGTAAACGAACCTGTACTAGACTAGGAAATATGCCTTGCTGGAGGGCACTCCACCATGACAGTCGAGCCGTGACTGGGGATCGTACCTAGACGCCCGGTACCTAAATACTGCGGAGAAATCCGCTTTAACATAATTAGAAAGTTTTAATAAGTGGCGCTCTTTGAGAGACATCGGCATATTTAATGTAATAAGGCTATATCGCTTTATGAAATCATAAAGAGCTACGTGTTTGAAATGTCTGCTCACTGAATGCTTCTAGGACGGTTACAAACGAAGGCGGACAGTGAACATAACGAGCCACTTCCTCTTTTATAACAATGTTTATTTGGTTTGGGTAAAAGTAACATTTTAAAACTTAATACTGGGGCTATTCTCCTATATTTTCCCAATAAATGCTTCTAAGACGATTACATGCCAAGACGGACAACGAAGGCTTTGGCGAGACTATGCTTATCATTCCATAGATTTTGATCAGATATCATTAATTCAAAGTTTGATCTCTGGCTATAATTATCAAAACTACACCAATTCACGCTGATAAGAATTAGGTTATCTATAAACAAAAATAACAGATACCATTTTATTGCGGACAATCGGTCATAAAACACGAGTTTTACAACAGGAAAGCACTGTCACTGTTATATTTGTAGGACAATGTCTCATCAGTCCTTTGATTATCTATGTAAAACGGAAACATGCAAGTCTCAAGTGTTTCAGCTTGCTAATTACAGAACATGCCATAAAGCAAGAGTATGGTCCTTGAATGTTTAATAACCATGTCTTTAAGCCTTTCTGCCTGCAGATGCATTTTGTCGCATTCATAATTTTGCCAAGAAAGTTAGAATGCCCATTTATTTAGTACCCTGTTATACCCATCGATGGGAGTTTGAGTACAGTGCCATTTTCGATCGAGGGGATTATTTAGGACAATCTTTCAACGCATCTGCCGCATGAACAGTTCAAATTATTATTTCTCTAATGTTGTACATAAACAACGAAAAACGGACCAATTCGAATAAATGTTATTATATTTTGTTTTACTTTATGCTGCAATTTTTCTTCATTCGGTGTCATATTACATTTTCTTTTACCCTATGGAGCAGAATAAAACTATTGGAAACTTTACCACACAGCTTATCATTCCGTAGTTATAAATAAAGGCATTTAATATTATTAGATTGTGTTAACCCTCTCCGTGTAGAATGTAAATGCATTTGAGAAGAAGACACTTTTAACTATACAAATATTGACTCCTTTCCCTGACCTTTGTCTATGCTAATTGATAGTGTTTCTCGGAAGCTTCTATGACTAATGAGCGAGACCAGTGCAAAGACATATCAGACAGTGCACTGGCTGATCTGCTTCATAACTTTCCATTTGTTAATTGAATATATCTTAGAACGTGGATTTTCATCGGGCATGGAAGTCAGGAAACTTGTTTTAGGTGGACTGGCCGCCGTGATATAACTAAAATACCGTTGAAAGTGGCGGAGGACAATTATCAATACAATCAAAGAAATGTGATATTCCGAATAGTTTGCTGAGTGTCGGCATGCTTCCAAACTGTAAGTTAATTAGTTATTAACAATAATTACACAAATAATACCATTAAACGATACCATATTATAGTAAATATTTATTAACAAAGGATTTTAAAGAGTGATGGTCAATCTACACAATAGACAGTACTACTTTATTGGATAATTAGCCGATAATTAATCAATTAAAATATAAAGGTTTGCTGTTAATTTTGAAAGTGTTAATTTGATGATACCTTACTAATTGGTCCTTTGAAGTTCAAACACATCATAGGTAATATTGATATAATACACAGTTTGCATTATGAATAAAATCGATTAAAGTTAGAAGGTCATTCCGAATCAAAGTTTGATTTTCAATTAAAAAATGATAAAAGACACAGTTCTCAATAAAATAATAAATAATGTAACATGTTTCTGAATTAGACATTTTCTAACAAACGGCAATTTTAACATTTTCCCACAAATCTGCATCAGACGACTTTGAGGGCAATGAGGCCAAAAAGAAAGAAAATATCTCCATAAATGAAAGTATTTTAATTAAGGATAAGTGAAAAAGGATAAAACGTTCATAATGATCGATTTTTTTATTGCATGACGTTTTAAAGGGTCGTCTGCCGTAATTACGTCAAGATGCCTTGCAAGAACGAAAAAGTAATACAACTTTTTCTAAGACCCCGTCTTCAAATTTAGAATGGCGAAAGATCGAACGTAACTTAACGGCGATATGTCAAACTGCCATAATGTGGATGAATTCAGATATATACGTTGTCAACAATGTACAATACTGCATTCGGTAGCCCGTCTAATATGTCATATTGAAGAAATGAAACCTATTAGTGTATTCCGTAAGTGACACCAACTTCCTTTTACTATCGGTCCTCAATGTCACTCTTATTAACCCTCCCTTCCCCTCAAATATACGCTTCCTCTCAAATAGACGCTTTTGAAAGCATAGAGACAAAATAAGCAACTGCTTTTTGTCACCATGTTTTCAACTCTATTCAATTATTGTACTTTCATTTAAAGGGAGTTGCCTGGTATGTTTTCAAAGTTGTCTGCTCCAGATTTGTTGTATGTGATAAAATGTTAATATGCAGAGATTAATAGTATACCACTACAATGAGGTAATATCCTATTTCAAAATAGCAGTGATCTATAAGTAACATGCAATCTGTACATATTGTACACGGGTGATGGTGGAAACGTCGAATGTCGATAACGTCGAATTGATAAAACAGACGTCGAAAAGGAAAATGTAGATATGATGAAACAGACAGTGTGTTCTATTCGTGGCATCACTGTCATTCTTCGTATGGTCATATAACAATTTACAGTGAGATTTAAGTAACTTACAGTGTGTATGTAATGTACTTTATTAGTTTTCAGTAGCTAAGCATCTATGTCACATTGTTCTAATGAAACAGACAGTGTGTTCCATTCGTGGCATCAATCTGTTATTCTTCGTATGGTTATATAGACATTGACATTTAAGTAATTGACAGTGTGTATGTAATGTACGTTATTGGTTTTCAGTAGCTTAGCACCTATGTCAGATATGGCACATTGATCTAATGTAATACAGTGTAAACTCCACTTATGTCAGATATGGCACATTGGTCTAATGTAATACACAGTGTAGTCGTCGCGTGACACCAGGTTCCTTTATCCTTTCCCACAAGCATACACATTTGGTTAACATAAGCAGAAACCATCTTTTGCCCAGAATAAACAATCCAATCTGTAACATGTTGTTTTCAACTTATGTTATAAATAATTAAGTTTAAACTTATTTATTTTACATCGATTGCGAAACAAGCTTTAAGCTTATATTAAGCACGCTCGATGTCGATGTGTAATAAATAATTACACTTTCAATTCAAGAGATTATCCATAAGTTTTCAAAGTCATCTGCTGCAGATTTGTTTAGTTTATGCAGTGACATAATGTATTACTAAGTAAATTGCCAGTGTTTCGAGCAGCAGATTTGTTGCGTTTATTCAGTGACATGTGATACTTAGTCAATTGCCAGTGACTGCGAGCAGCAGATTTGTGGGAATTTGTTATGGGGTTTCATTTGTTGAAAAGATTGATCATTACAGACTTTAATTCCTTTTACACCAATGTTTTCAACTGACTACTTTTGAATACGGGTGAACTTGACCCGACCGCCTCTTCCGTTCTTTATAAACGTTATTTGCATTATATCCCTCGATTTGTGTTACTAAAAAAAATTAGAATTATCAAATATTGGTATAAGCTTGGCAAAATTCCGGATTCCCGTATGTATAAACTTATGCATAATTGTAATAACATTGGCTCAAACAATTGTAATACATGGTCTATTAATGTTAAACAATTGTTATGTGACTTAGGATTTCATTTTTTTATGGAACAATACTGCTGTAAAAAATGATGGTCATATCGCCGCTATAACACAACGAATATATGATCAATACTTACAGCATTATCACAATGACATTGAAACGTCTAGCGAACTTGATACATTTTCACTAATAAAAAAGGATATTGCATTGGATCCATATATGGTACATGTATCGAACTTAAGATATAGACAGGCATTAATTAAACTGAGATGTTCAATCCATTCTTTAGAGATCGAAACCGGTCGACATAACAACACACCACGTACCTATAGAAAATGCACAATGAATGTTTTGGAAAATGAATATCACTTTATTCTAGTTTGTCCCTTATATCGAGAATTAAGATATAATATTCTGCCTAAATACTATTGTAAATGGCCAACTAGGCAAAAGTTTGTACAGCTACTTAAATGTCAATCTACAATAATTATGAGCAAGTTGGCTAAATTTACATAAAAGGCTTTCATTTATCACCAGAAAGAAAATGACACTTCTGTATAACATTCCTATCTATATTGTAATATATCTATAGGTACTACCTATTTACGAAAAAAACGCAAGATAATTATAAACAAAAATTAAAGAGCATACTTTGGCCATAAAAAAGGATTTATAAGTAATTGACTAGACAATAATAATGTTAATGTCATGTTTCGTGCATTATCAAAAAATATTTGGAATTCGTATTGCTGTCGTCTATTATTACGAACAGAAAATGATAAAGTAAAGACTTTCAGAACATCAAGGAATACATTTATAATGAACGAGGTTAAAACATGATGGCCAAGATGATCCTAAATCGATCACCTGCATTATGGTAAAGAAGCAAAAAGATCAGCTCTTTGCTGATGCCACCTGGCAACTGCCTTTTTCAACCAGTCAATATGACTGGAACAAATGATGTAAGGGGTCACATTTCTGCTTAACCCTTTCCCTATTAGAGACGGTTTCTGAGGCCTTTGCAACAGACGATTTAGGGAAAGATTGTCGCTAAAAGAACAATTGCTCCTTATGAGAAAGTTATCCTTTTGCAACAATGTTTGATAAATAGCTCATGTATAGGAATTTGGGGTATTTCATGTTGATACCACTTTTTTGCGGGAAACGACGTCGCTCCATTGACGTTACGCCAAGATGAAGTGTTACGGAAATGACGTCACGTCCTTCTTTGGCTACGATACAGTCAACATTTAGGTTCAGGCGTAGAAGTCTAATGCTGTCGTTTTTTTGACGAACGGGAAAACATATTTCTTACAGAGTTCCATTTATTTTTAATGTTAATTCCCCCAAAACACAGCACTTTAATAAATATCGATTTAAAAAAAAAAAAATTAAAAAGACGACAATAATTTAAAAAATCCGTGTTTTTCGTGTCATTTTATACATACCCAAAATATCGATTTAAAAAAAAAATATTAAAAAGACGACAATAATTTTTTTTCAATCCGTGTTTCTCGGCTCATTTTATACATACCCAAAATGGCGGCCCCCATGGATTTGGCCAGTTTCATTTCAGAAAGCTTCATGGGTTATTGAAAAAAAAAAAAAAAAAAAAAAATCTCACACCCGTTAACTATAAGCGAAAAAACCCCATTCATGGGGTTTTTTCGTATTATTTATTATATTTTCTCATGTTAGATAATATATATATTGTTTTCCGCCTGTAAGGACTATAATCTTGTAATGTTTTTTGTCAATAACAACTTTTGACTTGACTTGACTTGATAATTATTTACGAGACCAAGCATGTATAAATGTATTGGGCTTATCTAATGTGAGAATGTAAACACTTTAAATAACTAAGCAAAATATGTGATATGTCCTCAGAGACTAAGAACGTAAACACTTTTAAATCACCACTCTCATATTAACTTTAATGCGTTGACGTTATATTTGTTTGTGTTTCAAAGTGTGTGCGTAAGTGCGTGTGTGAGTGCGTGCAAGCGTATATGATATTTTTGCATTAATTTCCATTCTTGTTATTAATCACATCTTTGTATTGCATGCTCACACATGATAGTATTTGTATGATGCTAAAGTTTAATAAACTATTCTGTATTAATCCTGTGTGTTGTTGTTGTAAAGGTAAATTATATAATTATAATAATAAAATTGTTTGTCACAGTTGTTACATAATCCATATTAAAAGTTTAATTTGTATTTATGTTGTTTGTTGTATATATTAAGTCAAATTGCAATTACAATTATAATTAATCATATGATTAAACATAAACAGTTTGTCACAGTTGTTTGATGTTGTTACGTAATCTATCTACACCAAATTTGTTTTAATATCTGAAGTTTGACTGACTTTAAAGTAGCGTGTTTTTTATCAATAAGATATTAATAACGAGTCTCTAAAGAAAACGAAAAAAAGCCTCACTGTACAAAACAATGTTCTGTGTTCACTTTACTTGACTTAATTGCATTATATAATATGTAAGTATCGAATGCTTACAAAGTTATTCTTAAAAGATAGCTTTACAAGTATCGAAAGCTTACACGGTTATTCGTAAGAGATAGATGATTTACGAGTATCGAGGTCTTACATGGTTATTCTAAGAGATAGATGCTTTACAAGTATGGATGGCGTACAAGGTTATTCTTAAGAGATAAATGCTTGACAAGTATCGATGGCGTACAAAGGTATTCTTAAGAGATATAAACTTTACAAGTATCGATGGCGTACAAGATTATTCTTAAGAGATAGATGCTTTACAAGTATCGATGGCGTACACGGTTATTCTTAAGAGATATATGCTTTACAAGTATCGAAGGCTTACACGGTTATTCTTAAGAGATATATACTTTACAAGTATAGGGCTTACACGGTTATTCTTAAGAGAGATGCTTTACAAGTATCGAAGTCTTACATGGTTATTCTTAAGAGATATATACTTTACAAGTATCGAAGGTTTACATGGTTATTCTTAAGAGATACATGCTTTACGAGTATCGAGGTCTTACATGGTTATTCTTAAAAGATATATTCTTTAAAAGTATCGATGGCGTACAATGTTATTCTTAAGAGATATATACTTTACAAGTATCGAAAGCTTACATGGTTATTCTTAAGAGATAGATGCTTTACAAGTATCGAAGGCTTACATGATGACGAATCCGTAGCAGATACTTTTAGAAACAATGTCGCAAATGATTTTGCCCATCTTTTTATAAGATCACTATTCAGTCAGTAAACTACCATTTAAAGACAATTGGGGAAAGGGATCATTTCACCACAGACAACGTTAGTAAGTAAATGTAAGAAACCAACCTTTCATAAAGATGCCTTTCCTCATACTGGAAGTTCGAGAAGAATTATCCATTGTTCACTTGTCACTATAAAGTCCACAGGATAATACCACTTGAATTAAATTTGTTTAAGTTCAACACGTGTAATTTTAATAAAGTAGCAACTTGTGGTTTCTATTTCGTATTACGTATAAAGATTGAATGTGTTAGACTGTAATACGATATCACACGACAAATAGCAATAATAATTAACACTCGAGATTATATACTGTAAGATCGATATCGAATATTTTCTGATTTCTAACTGAATTATCCCTGACTTATATATGTGATTGCTCTTTTGTTTCTGAATAACATTGTGACAAACAAGTTAATTTAAAACTTTAATTATACGGGTTATCTTTAAATTTATTGGATCATTCCATATTCGGAAACGATTATGCTAATGAGATATGGTGTTCTATTGTATCCTTACGATAATCCATCATACGGACAATGCTATTGGTCAATATATATTTTAACCACGCCCCCGATGGTTTTAACATAATAGGTGTGATAATTAATACTGGGATGGATTTTATGACTAATTATTGATTTTAAAAAAACGTAGTGATAATTATATATTTGATTATTAAACAAACCAGAGTATATATTATAAAAATAAACTTTTTACTGCTTGTCTAATAGTAAATACTGCACGGATAGGGTCAATAAAAATAAAGAATGTATTAAATAGACCTTTCTGCCCGAATTACATATAACCCGCCCGTGTAATGTATTTTATATTCCATTATTACTTGAAAATAGTTATTAGACATTTTTGAAACAGAAACAGCTACAAAAATAAGAACAAATTGAATACAGACATACAAATACATCATTTGTAGAAGGATCGGAGACAAACATTGGATATTGAGAAGTTGCTTTAGATAGGCAATATATATTATTCCTGCAATGCTTTTAAACGTCGCCTGACTCTCGGAACGGATACATATTTGAAAAACTTTAAAGAAATATAAGACAAATTTATTCAATCTACCAGTAACCGAACAATATAACTCACCATCAGCTTGCATAATCGTGCATGCAAATCTTAGTTCTTTCTCACTTAGCCCTTTCTCACTTACAGCAAATCTGCAGGAGACGACTTTCAAAACATCTCGGCAACAATATAGAGTATATCATTTAGAATAATAAGAACAAAGTTTGAAAACTTAAAGGAGATATTGTCATTAGGAGAAATTTCCCGTGTTTCGATGTTTTCAAAAGTCGACTGATGTAGGTGTGTCAAAAAACGTCTATATATGGGAAATGTAAGTCTCTCAGTAACTCATTAAGCAGACATAGTAAAAAGGGATTCTTTATTTTGAAAGAAATTATTCGAAGGTTCCAGCAGGATCAGTACTTTTTCCTCCTTCCCGATACCTAGAATCGCCCAATTACAGTTCACGAAACTAATACAAACATGGCAATACATTGAGATGTATAGAAACATGGCAATAAATTCAGATGTATATCAATCATAAAACTTGTTGAAAAAAGGAAAAGGCAAGTGTTAAGCAATTTATTTTTCCTTCCCTCCCAAAACATGTTTTCCGGCAGTCGTTTACTGCTGACGCGTCAAAGATTCATTGTTTTATTATTATTCTGCAACAGACTACTATTGAAAAGATTAACCCATTGCCTCGTGTGAACGTCTCTGGACGATTCTGCAGCAGATGACTATTGAACAGATTAACCCATTGCCTCGTGTAGACGCCTCTTGACGCTTCTGCAGCAGACTACTATTAAAAAGATTAACCCATTGCCTAGTGTAGATGTCTCTGGACGCTTCTGCAGCAGACTACTATTGAAAAGATTAACCCATTGCCTCGTGTTGACACGCCTCTGGACGATTCTGCAGCAGACTACTATTGGAAAGATTAACCTATTGCCTCGTGTTGACGCCTCTGGACGCTTCTACAGCAGACGACTATTGAAAAGATTAACCCATTGCCTCGTGTTGACGCCTCTGGACGATTCTGCAGCAGACTACTATTGAAAATTGAAAAGATTAACCCATTGCCTCTTGTAGACGACTCTGGACGATTGTGCAGCAGACTACTATTGAACAGATTAACCCATTGCCTCGTGTTGACGCCTCTGGACGATTCTGCAGCAGACTACTATTGAAAAGATTAACCCATTGCCTCTTGTAGACGACTCTGGACGATTGTGCAGCAGACTACTATTGAACAGATTAACCCATTGCCTCGTGTTGACGCCTCCGGACGATTCTGCAGCAGACTACTATTGAACAGATTAACCCATTGCCTCGTGTTGACGCCTCGGGACGATTCTGCAGCAGACTACTATTGAAAAGATTAACCCATTGCCTCGTGTTGACGCATCTGGACGATTCTGCAGCAGACTACTATTGCAAACGGTGGGCGGAACTTTCGGCCTAAGAGTTTTCGTCCTGGACCTTTAGGCCAGACAGTTTTTGCAGATAAGATCTTTTGGCCATATCTCTATTTTCCCTGCTTTAACTTCATTAATATATATATAAAAAACTTACTAAGTATAATAACATTAAATTAATATCATAAATACATTTTCTCACATTTTTAATCCCAACTACATTGTTGTTATCTAATTACAGTTTAATTCAAACAAATTTGTTTTACCACACTTTTTTTCTTATCTTAATAACAGTTTATAGCAAACAAAACAATTACATGTACATGTAAGTAGATGCAATTTGAAATATTTTATTGATCTATATGCAGTTTGTTAAAGTTATTATTTGTTTCCAATTACCCTTATGGTCATTAAAGATTTTCATTGCAAAAATAAATAAAGAATTTATGCCAAGTAACTAAAAGGTGAAGACGATCTAAGACCATTATCTTAATTTGATTGACAAAAAGTCCTTTGCCAAATCATCCGGGCCGAAACATCCATTGCTTGTAACGTCCTTTCCATTTGCCACAATGTTTTCAGTATTATTGATTGGTAATTGAACCATTATGCCAATAAATGAGTTATAATTCTTACAAAAACCTTTACTGAATTATGCAATCTTGGCTGTTGGTGGAGGTAATGATGTTAAAAAGATTTGTGTAACTGTTTAAGCTATATCTCTAATTGTTTTGAAAACATTTGATTTGGTATGAATAACTTAACCAAATTTATAAATCGAAAAAGGTCCATAATTCTCAAACAAAACTTGACAGAGTTATGTACCCTTGTCTGTTGATGGAGGTAATGATGATAAATAAGTATTGTAAGTTTATAAGCTAAATCACTAATGGTTTTGAAAAAAAGTGGTGTGGTCTGAAAAACTTATCCAAAATACTAAGGCGGCAAATGGCCATAATTCTTACAAAAACATTGACAGAGTTATATACTCTTGTCTGTTGATGAAAGTAATGATAATGAAAAAGTGTTGTAAGTTTCAAAGCAATATCTGTAATGGTTTTGAAAAAAAGTAAATTGGTACAAAAAACTTAACCGAAATTTTAAGTCGAAAAAGGGCCATAATTCTTACAAAAATATTGACAGAGTTATGTACTCTTGTCTGTTGATGGAGTTAATGATGGTGAACAAATGGTAAGTTTCGAAGCCATATCTGTAATGGATTTGAAAATAAGTAAATTGGTTATTAAAATGACACGTGTTGAAAACGGCGTAAAACCCCAATAAAACAAACATCTAAAAAACGAAAATCGGTCAATTGTGTATGTATGGTACATTCCTTTAATAAACGCCCAGAACGAAATTCATTTGAGTGACTTGTTAAACATGCGCCGAGCCCCGGTAGCTCAGTCGGTAGCGACGCGGGCTGTCAATCCAGAGGATGTGAGTTCGAATCCCGGCTCGGCCAACTTTCTTACCGACGATTGACAAAAGTCAATGCGACATGCGTCATTCGTCTTCCACCAATGGGCTAAGTCAATTTGAAAAAGAAGCCAGTTGCTTAGGAAGATTGTTGTGTGGAGTACTGTTGTGAGAAAACCAGGAAATGCATGAGTAGGTGAACTGGCCGCCGTGATATAACTGAGAAATTGTTAAAAACGGCGTTAAACTCTAATCAATCAATCAATCAATGTTAAACATGCTATCAATCGTGGAAAAAATGACTGTTTTGAAGGGCATCACATTACCGGAAACTGAGGTATGAAAACAGAATCAGCGTATATCAATGTAGGACATCAACAATCTCAAAAGAAATACGAATTTCGTTGATTCTATTATTGACAGTTGAAGATAAATTACTAAATTTTTAACTTAGGTATTTTTTATCGTTAAGGATGTTTTTATAACGTGACCCGCATACTTTTGATAGACTTGTTCCCTGACAATCAATAAAGATATACGATGGTTAACCCTTTCAGCGCCCAGTTGTTTAAAGTAGACTCTTCCATGTCCAAATTCGGACGACTCTATTTTCATGTTATAGGATTTTTGAAATATTTTTATAACTCACAGCCAAACAATGCAGATTTCAGGTGAGACAGCTCGTTACTATTAAACTAGGAGAGCTGAAAATTTATTTTTCACCCCTTAATTCTTACCTAAAAACTAAAAGTTGGCAAAGTGAGACGACACCAAATACCCCAACAGTCCGTTATATCAGTACCGTAAAACTTGTACAGACTGGCACTGTACTGGCGCTCTACACAATCGGTACCAGAAGTCATATAGTTGTTGTTTAAAATACAGGTTGAAGTAACCATCTGTACGATGAGGAATGGGATTATTGCATATTATCACGACTTGTTTTATCTTTCCACTGCATTAATATTATCGATAGATGTATCATGAGGAATCCGCCGTGACCGAGGGGTTAGCGTTGAGGATTTTAAACCGGCCACCGCGGGTTGATCCCTAGTCAAGGATATGGACGAGTGCCGTAGGGCAAGGCACATTTCCCTAGCCTTATATTGATTTGTTTGTTCAGTGACCGTAAAAACTGAACTGTCGGCGTGATATCATTAAATTAATGTTTCGAACGGTGTTAAATCCCCCAATAAATAGAACAGAAATATCATGTGCTCATTACTTTATAAATAAATTAATTGAAATGATTCTCGATTGTTATGTTTTGACTTACTACGTATCATATTTGGTAAATGTTTGGAGATTTGCTTTCATGTATCATATGACAATTGTCAAGAATCATATATTTGTTGTTGATAGACAATTATAAAATTTATATGTCCTTCATATAACGAAATCAATAAATCAAATGAGTAAATAATGTTTGTTTATGTGTTTTCATGCATTAGGCCTTAGGTATCCCAAAAGTATCTTATATTTTTGAACGACATACAGTCTAAGAAAATATGTTGGAACCCGTTATCTTGGACAAGGGATGTTACTTGTATAAATAGGCAATTGCGGTTGTCTCTCTAAAATTGTATAGCAAGAACATTTTTAGCTGTGCTCGGGAAAATCAACATTTGCTAAAACTATTTCCCGTGTGGAAAAGATCCTGCCTGTGCATTCATAGAAGGTCTAAATAGAAACTGCTTTACATAACTGTCTTAAAACCTTTTTTGACTTATTTACGAACAGCGTAGAGATTGAGTAGACTGTGCTGATTGTCTGGCTGGTATGGGTCTACACTACATGCATATAACTTACGGGCTACTCTCGCAGAGTGCCGCTCAAATATTAAAATATCGTCAACGATTGCTTCAATAAAAAAAGTCCGTGGCTTAACTTTGAAGATTCTTATGTTCGATATAAAGTTCACAGAAACGTTAGACAACAAAAGAATAACCTCGTACATGTAAGACGGAATATCGATCGATACGAACGACAAGCATAATATATAGCGCCATATAGCTTATCGCACTAGTTTCTTTTCCCCGTTTTAGTGGTCCCAGATATTATTGAATTAATCAATCTGCAGCAGACGACTTAGACTATATTTCGGCAGAAACATGAAAAATAATTCAATATAGTTGAAAACGTTGTTGCTAAAGGTAAACAATTTTCCTGATAAACAAATTCTCAATGTTTTAAAAACTCGTCTGCTTAAAATGTGTCAAAAGCGTCTGTATGAGGGAAAGGCTTAAACACTTAATCGTTCTTTGATACAGACAACTTGGGTTACCCTTGCTGCAGCAGATGACTTTTGAAAACATTGTGGCAAAATTGGTTACGGTAAAATCGGCTTAACTCGTTATCCGATCAGCTTTCATAAAAAGCCAAATGAGCCCGTCTTAAAGTCGGAATCGGTGACAATTCGGTTAATCTCGTAATCCCGATTTGTTTTCGTAAACAGCCGATTGTGCCCGACTTTAAAATCGGAATTGTTCAACAATGACAGCACGGGTCATGGCGAGTTTCACACTACAAAATGTGGCCCGACATAAACTCAGGAATTGGTTACGGTGACAGTTTGGCTTAACTCGTTATCCGATCAGCTTTCATAAAAAGCCGAATGAGCCGTCTTAAAGTCGGAATCGGTGAGAGTTCGGTTAAACTCGCAATCCCGATTTGTTTTCGTAAATAGCCGATTGAGCCCGACTTTAAAATCGGAATTGTTCGACTATGACAGCCTGGGTCATGGCGAGTTTCACACTGCTACCCGTTAAGTTTAATGAACTTTAATAACAGAACTGCTGTGACATCGCTTGATGTCCAGCCTCTGTAGATATTATATATTCTATTTTATTCCCTAATTCTCTTACCAGTGTGGCAAGCTAAAAATCGTAATCCCGATCTGTAGCCGATTGAGTCCGTCTTTAAAATCAGAATTGTTCGACTATGACATAATTGACAAGCACGGGGCAATGGCAGACTGACACTGCTACCCGTTAAATCTAACGGCATTCATAATAGAACTACTGCGACATCGCTTGATATCCCACATTTTGCTGTGGACACTATAGATTGTTTTATTCCATAATTGCCCTATTTTACCAACCTGTAGCAAGCTAATTAGGGGGAAATGATAACCAATGCTTCTATTTTTCATATAACTTTGTTTATTTCTTAATTCTCATCCATTAATATTCAAAAATATAAACTTTGATGAATAAATCGTAAGAATTGATTGATTGGGGTTTAACGCCGTTTTCAACATTTTTTCAGTCATATCACGGCGACCAGTTCACCTACTCATGCGTTTCCTGGTTTTCCCACACCAGTGCACCACACAACATATTTTCCAAGCAACTGGCTACTTTTCCACATAGACTGTTAAACGGCCTATTGTTGAAAGACGAATGACGCAGGTCACAGTGACTTTTGTCAAACGTCGGAAAGAATGTTGGCCGAGCCGGGATTCGAACTCACAACCCCTGGATTGACAGTCCACGTCGCTACCGACTGAGCTACCGGGGCTTGGCAAAAATCGTAAGAATAGAGTAACATGCTTTAGCGGTGCTCCAGGTAAACCAACATTAACACACATAAGACGCCTTTAACTCTTTCAGCGCCGAATTGTTTAAAGTAGACTCTTCCATGTTCAAAATCGGGTGTGTCCATTTCTCATGTTATGAAAGTTTTGGACCATTTTGGTAACTAAAGGGCAAACAATGCTGATTTTAGGTGAGACAGCTCGTTACGAGCTGACTCACCTGAATCTGCATTGTTTGTAAAAACCTCAATATTGCCTGTGGGGCTGAAAGAGTTAAACAAATTACTGTCATGCTATCGGCATTATAGATTCTTTTTCCTAAAAATATAACTTTTATAGAAGAAATCGTTAGAAAAGAGTAACATGATTCAGCGGTGCTCCAGGTAAACCAACATTAACACACATAAGACGCCTTTAAACAAATTACTATCATGCTATCGGCATTATAGATTCAAAAAATATAACTTTGATAGAATAAATCGTTAGAATAGAGTAACATGATTCAGCGGTGCTCCAGTTAAACATGAGACACGTTTAACCCTTTCCCACATACAAGATATCCGCAGCAGACGACTTTGAAAACATCCAGACAAAAATGTAGAAAATCTCTATAAATGAATGTATCATATTTCAATAGCGTTGAAACCATTGTGGCAAAAGGAAAGCATGCTCAGTTTGCAACATTGTTTTAAAAAAGTCGTCTGCTGCCGGGTCCTCAGAAAGCGTCTGTATGTGGAATATGTTTAATATAACTGCCATGCTATCGGGTCAAAATAGACACTGCTTTCCAGACTGGCTCTACGCTGGTCGCAACATTCTTAACCCTTTCACTCATACAGACGCATTTTGACGCCTCTGCAGTAGACGACTTTTGAAAACATTATGACAAGACGAGAAATTTCTCATAATTATCAATTTCTTCTTTTGCCATGATGTTTTCAATTATACATGTATACAATTATTATACTTTCGTTTACAGAAATGTGTTCAACTTTGGTTGTAGATGTCTTCAAAGTCGTCTGCTTGATTGCTTCTCGTGTTATGCCCCTTTCAACAATTTTCCAGTTATATCACGGCGTTTCCTGAGTAAGTTATCATTACCACTGGTTAATTTATCCACAAACGGAGAGACAAGGAGGGGAGGGCGGGGGGAGTGTTAGGAGGCAACCATTACTACCGCTTGTTTTAAGTTTATGCTGCCGCCGACGTCCCGCAACCTAGGCGGACGCATTTACATTTACCCCCCCCCCCCCCCCCCCCCCCCCCCCCACCCCCCCATACACACACAACATAAATACATAACGTAAAAACGTGAACAATATTGAAATAAACAACACTGAACCAATGTTTTCAATGATTACATATTTTGATATTGTTGCCTTTATTCTGTAGATTCGTTCTAAGTTGTAAAGGGTAAAAGTAACAATTTAGACGTTAAATTAATGCGGCTATTCACCTATATTTTCCCAATAAATGCTTCTAAGACGGTTACATGCCAGTACGGACAACGAAGGCTCTGTTGAGACTGTGCTTAACATTCCATAGAATGTGATCAGCTATCATTAATTTAAATGTTGATCCCTCGCTGTAATTGTCATAACTACACCTATTCACGCTGATAATAATTAGTTAATCGATAAACAAAAATAACAGATACCATTTTATTGCGGACAATTGGTCATAAAACAATAGTTTTACAACAGGAAAGCACTGTCACTGTTATATTTGCAGGACAAAGGCTCACCAGTCCTTTGATAATCTATGTAAAAAGGAAACATGCAAGTCTCGAGTGTTTCAGCAGGCTTAGTACAGAACATGCCATAAAGTAAGATTATGGTCCTTGAATGTTTAAAACCCATGTCTTTAAGCCTTGCATTTTGACGCATGATATTTATGTGACACATTCTAGCATCCAATATAACATAGGCTACCACATCCTCTGGTAATTCTTTTGTGAAAATAATTGCTGATGGATATTCAACATACAGAACATTTGAAATGCTGCTGTTCCTTGAGTTTCGTTTCGTCAGGGTCTTTCAAATACTATTTGAAAGACCCTGGTTTCGTTAAGGATAAGCATCAACTTTCTTACTTACAGATATAGTCGCGTAGCATGCATGCAATAAATGATTAACTTGTGCCCTCATCATGATCTTTTTCTATTATTGCATCCACAACCACCAAACAAATCCCTCCAACACACACATATACACACATGCTTAAATTACGTATGTTCGATGTTACTTGTATGTCTCTTGTAGCAACCTGTAAATAACTAATATGTGGACTGTTTACTGTTATTTCTTTTATTTGTCGTATTATGTATGTATGTATTTACTCTTCATGGAGGAAATAAAGAAATGTCTATCTATCTATCTATTTATCTGTTTCTATGGTCATTAATCCATCAATGTTAATCTTGAATAAAACAATGCTCTGATGTGTTTCACCTTTTCCCATATGTACACACATTTTTGAATGTTCATTTAGTTTCATAAGAAAACATATAATCTTAGATTGAGGGGAGGTAGAATGCCCATTTATCTATTACCCTGTTATATCATTTTTCGACCGATATTCTTCTAAGGACTCTCCTTCAACGCCGCATCTGCAGCACACGTCATTTTGAAAACATTGTGGCAAAAGGAGCAGTTGCTCAAGATGAGCAATTTCTACTATTGTCAAAATAATGTCAGCTTTATTCAGTCAAAAAAGGTTGCATACAAAGTAGAAGTAATTGTGTATATTTCGACGATATTGAAAACCATATAAACCTTTGTTGATAGTTAATGTGTATATATACATGTCTTCGTATTTAATGAGAGCATATATAAACAGTAAATGAATAGGATAATGAATACATTTGTTAATGAAGACCCAGACCAAATATATTTAGTAGTGAGTGCATATATAAACAGTAAATGAATAGGATATTGAATACATTTGTTAATGAAGATCCAGACCAAATATATTTAGTAATGAGTGCATATATAAACAGTAAATGAATAGGATATTGAATACATTTGTTAATGAAGACCCAGACCAAATATATTTAGTAATGCGCCTGCATATTTTTAAAAGTAAAATCGTAATTTTCATGCTTATATGGGCCGTCCCAAGAGAAACCCAACAGTGTTGACTCTGCGTAAAGCATCGACCCGGATCAACCTAAGCATGCCCCGCGGGCTTACCCGGACATACAGTGTTGACTCTGCGTAAAGCATCGACCCGGATCAACCTAAGCATGCCCCGCGGGCTTACCCGGACATACAGTGTTGACTCTGCGTAAAGCATCGACCCGGATCAACCTAAGCATGCCCCGCGGGCTTACCCGGACATACAATGTTCGTCTCCTGTGGATTTTCTGTTTCAGGAATCATTACCCTAATAATGATCCGGGTCAATACATTACGCAGAGGTCATAATGTTGGTTTTCACGTGGAACGGCTCTTATGTCGAACTTTTATATTCGTTACATGTTGTTATATATTGTTTCTTTCCGCAACAAGAAATTAGAGGTTGGGACAGTGGGAAGAAGGGTAATTGGACAAAATACAACGGGAAATAACATCCTTTTTGAAACCGCTGTGTCCGGATAACATTGAATAGAACAAAAAACAACAGTTCTTATATTTAAATTTTTATTTCAGTTCAAATTATTATTTCTTTAATGTCATTATACATTTACAACGAAGAACAGACCAATTTAAATAAATGTTAATATATTCTGTCTTACTTTCTGCGTAGTTTTTACTATTCGGTGTCATAATACATTTGGTTTTACCCTATGGAACCTAAACACATAGCTTATCATTCCTTAGTTATAATGAAAGGCATTTGATTTTGTTTGCCATCGCCGTGCATCATATAAAGGCATTTGAGAAGAGCACGCTTTTAACTATACAAATGTTGTCTCGTTTCCATGACATTTTTCTTTGCCAGGGAACCAAACTAAAAGTGTTTCTCAGAACCTACTATGACTAACTGGCGAGAACAATGTAAAGACATATCAAACAGTGCACTGGCTGGTCGCCTTCTTCACTATTCATTTGTTATCTAGCTTGGAACATGGACTTGCACCGGGCATGGAAGTCAGGAAGCACGTATTAGGTGAACTGGCCGCCGTGATATAACTAAAATACCGTTACAAGCGGCGTAGGACACCAATTAATAAAATCAAAGAAATTTGATTTTCCGAATAGTTTGCTTTAATCCCATTTGATGAGTATCGGCACGCTTCCAAACTGTTAGTTAATTAGTTATTAAAATTGATTACATAAGTAATATCATCACCATCAAACAATATATTTTACGGTAAATATTAATCGACAAAAGAATTTAAAGATTGATGGTCAAACTACCAAATAAACAGTATTACTTTAATTCGTAATTAACCGATAACCAATCAATTAAAACATAGGTTTTCTGTTAATTGTAAGTATTAATTGAATGATACCATACTAATTGGTCCTTTGAAGTTCAATCACAGCATAGGTACTATTGAAATCACAATACACAGTTTGCATTATGAATAGAATCGATTAAAGTCAATAGGTCATTCCGAATCAAAGTTTGATTTTCAACTAAAAAAATTATTAAAGACAAGGGACTTAATTAAATAATAAATAATGTAACACCTTTCTGAATCAGCCAAATTCGAGCAATAAGCAATTTTAACAATTCCCCGCAATACCACAAATATGCAGCAGACGACTTTGAGGACATCGAGGCAAAGAAAATATCTGCATAAATGAAAGTATTAATTAAGAATTAAGAATATGTGTAAGGGTCGTCTACTATAATTACGTCAAGATGCATTGCATGAATAAAAATGTTATACAACTTTTTCTAAGACCCTGTCTTCAAATTTAGGATGGCGAAATATTAAACGTAACTTAACGGCGAGATGTCAAGCTGCCTAAATTGAAACCCTCGCAATTACACAGATATATACGTTGTTAACAATGTACAATATTGCATTCGGTAGCCCGTCTTATATGTCACATTGAACAAATGAAACCTATCAGTGTATTCCGTATATGACACCAACTTCCTTTTACTGTCGGTCCTCTATGTCACTCTTAACCCTTTCCCTCATAGTTACGCGTTCTGAAATTCTTCAGCAGACGGCTTTAGAAAAATTAGCGACAAAAGAAGAAACTGCTCTAAACGAGCTATTTCTCATTTTATCACCATGTTTTCAACTCTACTCTATTATTGTATCTTCGAAATAAATAAATCGAGTATGTTTTCAAAGTCGTCTGCTCCAGATTTGTTGTAAGTGGGAAAGGGTTAATATGCAGAGCTTAATAATATTTCACTCAGTGAGGTAATCTCTTTCCCTCATACAGATGCATCATCAGAAGATGATTGTTGAAAACGTTGTGACAAAAGGAGAACTTATTCAGTATAGCACTTTCATTAATACAGATCTTCTATATTCGTGTATAGATGCTTTCAACTCCATTTGAGCCGTCCCGCGAGAAAACCAACATTGTAGTCTCTGCGTAAAGTATCGATCCGGATCGGCTTAAGCATGCCGCGCAGACTAAGCCGGACATACACCTGTTGCCTCCTGTGGATTTTCTGTTTCAGTATACTCTGTGCCCCTGATATGTTATCTGTCGACCCTAATTAGCCTGCGCAGGCTGATCTAGGTCGATACATTACGCAGAGGCCATAATGTTGGTTTTCTTGCGGAACGACTCATTTATAGTCAATACACTTTCATTCATATACATCAACCATATTCTTGTATATTTAAAGCGGACTATCCCAGTTTTGGACCGATTTTAAGATTGTCTCCTATTGTATATGTCTTAAACCTCTAAGTCAAAAACTTTCATACTCTTTCCGAGATGTTTTTTTTAAGCCGTCTTCTGCATATTTGTTCTACGCGGGAACAGATTCAGTTAAACCTCTGCGTCAGAGGGTGATGGGTTGGAGTTTAAACCCTTTCCCTCAATTATGCAGCAGACGACTTTGAACGTATTTTGTCAAATAATAGAAAATCTCTATAATTGAATTGATAACCTATGACAAAAAGTGGAAAACATTGTGGCAAAAGTAGAAATTGCACGTTTTGTGCAATTTCTTCTTTTGTCACTATGTTTTCAAAAAGCCGTTTGCTGCAGAGGCGTCAGAAAGCGTCTAAACGAGGGAAAGGGTTAAAGCTGTTTCTAACAGCAAATCAGAAATCAGTTATATCACGGCGGTCAGTTAACCTTACTTTGTGTGTCCTGATTCTCTCGTACTTGTACGCTATACAACATTTTTCCAAGGCAACTGGCTTCCTTCCAATATTTTAAGTCCGTGTTGGAGGACGAATTGTAATGACTTTTATAAAGTTATTGAAAAGAAAAATACATATTTCAAAATAACAGTGAATTATAAGTAACATGCAGTCTGTATGGACAATATTGAAATTCAGTAGCCGATCACATTTGTCTGATATGTCAAATTGGCCTAATGAAATAAACAGTACATTTCATTCCTGGCATCAATCTACAAATCTATGTATGGTCGTATTAGAAATTGACAGTGTGATTGTAATGTACAATATTGAAATTCAGTAGCCTTTCACTTTTGTCTGATATGTCACATTGGCTTTATGAAATAAACAGTACATTTCAATCGTGGCATCAATCTGCAAATCTATATATGTCCATATTATAAATTGACAGTGGGTTTGTAATGAACAATTTTGAAATTCAGTAGCCCTTCACTTTTGTCTGATATGTCACATTGGCTTTATGAAATAAACAGTACATTTCAATCGTGGCATCAATCTGCAAATCTATATATGTCCATATTATAAATTGACAGTGTGTTTGTAATGTACAATATTGAAAATCAGTAGCCCTTCACTTTTGTCTGATATGTCACATTGTCCTTATGAAATAAACAGTGTATTTTATTCGTAGCCTGTAAATACAAATATTAGAAATTAGCCGAGAGATTTAAGTAACTAACAGAGTGTATGTAATGTACATTATTGGGGTTTTTTTTCAGACGCGTAGCACCTATGTCAGATATGGCACATTGATCTAATGTAATACACAGTGTAGTTTTCACGTGACACCAGCTTCCTTTATCCTTTCCCTACAAGCATACACATTTTGAAACATATGCAAAAGCCGGTTTTTGAAAACACTTGTGGAAAAATTAGAACTTGCCCAGAATGAATAAAAATCCATTTTGTTACAAGTTGTTTTCAACTATTATCATAAATAATTACACTTTCAATTCAAGAGATTATCCGTAAGTTTTCAAAGTCGGCTGCTGCAGATTTGTTAAGTTTATTGAGTGAGATATGTCTCTGATTCTTTCTTAGTTAATTGCCAGTGATTGCGAAACAAGGTTTGAGCTTAAATTATACACGCTATATATCTCAGGCTTAATAATACATTTTCTGTTGAAGATCGGTCTTTTTATCAGAGGAAATGAGATCCTAAGTGGAGCTGGGACGCAGATAAGAGGTACACTTCACTGAAATGTAACCTAATATACCCCCTCCCCCCCCCCCCCCCCCCCCGAACGTTAGAGTTATGAGCCGTCTCACGAGAAAACCAACATTATGGTTTCTGATCGACCCAGATCAACCTGCGCAGTCCGCGCAGAGTGATCCGGGCCGACACATTCCGTCTCAGGGGGATAGGGGTATAGAGTAATGATTCATGAAACAGAAAATCAACAGGAGGCGAAAAGTTTCTGTCCGGATAAGCTTGCGCGCGCATGCTTAGGATGATGCCGTCGATACTTTACGCGGTGTCAAAACTGTTGGTTTTCTCGAGGGACGGCCCATATTACTGTTTTTCACTGTTTTCAAAAACAACTTCAGTTATATCACCCCACCTTGACCGCCGCGACTGGGGTTCGAACCCGGAACGACGCTAACCGCTCGGCCACAGTGGATCCTCCCAACATGTGTAAGCTAAACAACACATGGATGTATGGATCAGACGTACTGGTGACTTGATATAACGTAACCATTGTTGAAAGCGACGTAAAACAAGCAGAATCACAATCGTCTATCAAGGCAGACGTAAATAGAATTCAAGAGGCGCGTATAATGGAATTACCAATCAATAGTATTGAACAAATTGTGGCGAAAGAAAAAAATGCTTATGATTAGCAATGTCCTCATTTGCCACAGTGTTTTCAATGGTCGTCTGCTGCAGATGCGATAACACGAGGCAATGGGTTAACCTTTTCAATTAAAACAAATGAATCATTGACGCTTCTGCAGCAAACGACTGCTGGAAAACATTTTAGGGAGGGGAGGAAAGAAGAATTTGCTCAACACTCGCCATATCCTTTTCTGCCCATGTTTTATTGTTGATAATTCATGTTTCCATTATATTTGTGACAACCCATGAATGTATGTTTATGGACCGGTTGCCTTAACCCTTTCCCTCATACGACAATTCTACAGCAGACGACTTTGAACATATTTTGTGAAAAAACAGAATATCTCTTTAATTGAATGGATAACCTATGACTAAATGTGGAAAACATTGTGGCAAAAAGAGAAATTGCACGTTTTGTGCAATTTCTTCTTTTGTCACTATGTTTTCAAATAGCCGTCTGCTGCAGAGGCGTCAGAAAGCGTCTATATGAGGGAAAGGGTTAACTACAAAATACTTTGTAATGACTTTTAAACATCCCCAACAAAACAATAACTGCTCGCCAAATAGTTAATTCTGCACGGAGAGAGTAAAGAAATTCATCACAGACCATTCACTTTAATTATTTTCAACTGTTTTGAATTTGGACGGGACTAAGTATTGCGTAATAGGAAAGAAAGTATGTGTATATATATATATATATATATATATATATATCTAATATGGACGCTGCGTGCGTTTCCTGCCGAAAACCTTCAAAATAAAAAAATCCCTTTTTACGAATAATTGCTATATGAGTTATCAAGAGGCTAACCCTTACCCATAAATAGACGCGTTTTGACGCACCTTTAGCAGAGGACTCTTGAAATCATCGAGGGCACGAGAAATGTCACATTATGATAATTTCTTCTTTTACCCCAATGTTTTCAACTTTTAAGTTTACATGATAGATGTATTCTATATTATTGCCGAGATGTTTTGGAAGTCGTCTGCTTCTAATTTGTTGTATATGAAACAGGGTTGAACTAATATGTGCATGCACGATAATAAAGGATCTTGTGTTATATCAAATATACGAGCCGTCCCGCCAGAAAACTAACATTACGGCCTCTGCGTAAAGTATCGACCCGGATCAGCCTAAGCATGCCACGCAGGCTAACCCGGACAGATACTTTTCACCTTCTGTGGATCTTCTGTTTCAGGAATCATTGCTCTATACCTCTATCCCCCTGAGACGGAATGCATCGGCTCGGATCAGTCTGCGCGGGCTGATCTGGGTAGATACATTGCGCAGAGGTCATAATGTTTGTTTCATCGCGGGGTCATATGCTATTTTAAATCGGTTACTGGAAGATTTAATAAATATCTTATATATCTGTAAAACTTGAGTTATATCATTAGCAAATATTTAAAATCGCTTACTGGAAGATCAAATAAAAACATTTTAATTTCTCTGAAGCCGGGTTGTTTTGTTTTTCAACTATTTATTTGTTCCACGAGTCAGACAAGGTTTAAAGGTATTGCAGGAACAAGATATATTGCCCACGAAAAGCAACTTCTCATTTCCCATGTTTCCCCCCGATATTTCTGCAAATAATATCCTTGTATGTCCGTTTTCAACATTCTTTTTTTGTTTTACTTTATTTATTTACCCTCGCCGTGCAGTATTAACGGTTCTGAAAGCAGTAATACGTAGTATTTCATTTATTAATATATATTACGGATTGTTTATTAAATGATCAAATATAATTTTTTTCATTATTTTATTATTTTAAATCAATAATTATTCATTAAATTAGTACAATGATCAATTATCACACCTATTAGGCTTGAGAACATCGGGGGCGTGTTCAACATTAATATTGACCAATCGCATTGTCTGTACATCGGATTAACGTTAGGAAAACAATAGAGCTCCATATCTCATTTGCATAATCGTTTCCAAATATGGTATGATCCAATCAATTTAAAGAACAGCCGTATCATTGAAGCTTATAATTAACTTGTTGTCACAAAGTTATTAAGAAACAAAAGAGAAATCACATATATAAGTCAGCGATATTTGTGTTTGAAATCAGAAAATATTCGATATCGATCATACGTTATATAATCTGAGTGTATATAATTATTGTTTTTTGTCGTGTGATATCGTATTACAGTTCAACACTTTCAATCTTTATACGTTATACGAAAAAGAAACCACAAGTTGATACTGTAGTTAAATTACACGTGTTGGACTTTAAGTGGTATTATATTGTGAACTTTATTGTGACAAGTGAACAATGGCTAGTTCTTCTCGAACTTCCAGTATGAGGAAAGGCATCTTCATGAAAGGTAGGTTTCTTACATACATTATATTCTGTGGTGAAATTGTCCTTTTCCAACATTGTCTTTAAAAGTAGTTTTCTCACTGAATAATCAAAAGATGGACAAATTCTTCGTTTGCGACATTGTTTTTAAAAGTATCTGCTACAAATGCGGCATCTTGTAAGCCTAGTAAATACATCTATAAGAACAAAATCATATTACTATTCAGATATAAGACTACTGATTGAAATCTAGTTGAAAACTGTGCTGTAAAATAGATATATTGCTCATTATGAGCGCAATGCCGTTTGTCGTCAGCTGCAGATTCGTTTTAATGAAAAGTTATACAATTTTTGAAAAGTCGAAAACATTGTTGCAAAAGTAGTAAATCCTAATCACGTTCACTAAATCCTTTCCAACACACAATAAATCTGCAGCATACGATTTTGAAAATATTTAGGCAAAAGCATTGTAAATATCTATAAATTCATGTATGATTATTGAATTAAGTTGAAAACTTTGTTGCAAAAGGAGAGTTTTATTAAAGTCGTCTGCATCAGTGGTGTCAGAAAGCCTCTGTATGTGGGAAAGGGTTAATACAAGTATATTGAATAAGGTAGAAAACATATTTGTAAATGGTGAAATTGGTTATGTTTATTGAACATTTCGCAGATAGTTCGTGCTGTTCGAAAGTCGTCAACTCCATAAATGTTGTCCCTGATATTACATGAATAACTTGAATACATTATGGGAAAAGGAGAAATTAAAAAAAAGTAATTTTGTCACAATTTTTAAAAATCCGTCTTTTCCAATATTCCTTTTTATTGCCATCACTACGTAGCATACCTTTCCAAAGTTCAACAGAGGGGAAATGGTTGGCTTGATATTTTGTAGATGGGGTAAGATCCTTATCCTCTTATAATTGAGATATCCACATGATATTTCGAGTAGGTTGATCGTGTACGCTTTTTATTTGCAAGTATTTCCTGTAATCAGACATGTTCATGTTTTTTCCGAAACTGAAAATATTTAGAATTGATTAATAAACTTTAACCCCTTCCATCATACGACAATTCCGCAGCAGACGACTTGGAATATATTTTGTCAAAAAATAGAAAATCTCTATAATTGAATGGATAACCAACCTATGACTAAAAGTGGAAACTAGTTTTGAGCAATTTCTTCTGTTGTCACTATGTTTTCAAAAAGCCGTCTGCTGCAGAGGCGTCAGAAAGCGTCTATATGAGGGAAACGGTTAATAAATTGGATTTGTGATTATACCCAAACAGTCCATTTAACAGGGCGAAATGGAAGCGAAAAAGTCGAAAATGAAATTTATATAGTATATTTTCATTAAGTCTTACTAGTACAGTATTTTTAAAAATACAACACAATTTATTAGTATATTTCTTCATAAAGTACCATGTTTCTATACAAATAAACTATCAAATATTCCTTTCCGACATGTTCACCCCCGGGGGTCGAAAGGTCGTTTAAATCGGGGGTCGAAAGGCCTGACTACCGCCGAGTCTACTGATTGTGATGATACATCATACCTGTTGAGCTTTTCTCATTTTGCCATAATTTATTCAACTCTATTCAATGATTTAACAACAGGGGCCGGTTGTTTAACTTAAAATTTAACCAGTTACCTTTATTTGAAATAGAATAAACCGTTTAAATCCCACATACTGCTCCTTTCTGAGGCCTCTGCAGCATACGTGTTTTGAAAACATAATGGCATATGGAGAATTTATTCTTGATGGTCAATTTCGCCTTTTGCCACAATGTTTTCAGCTATTTGATATAAATACTTTCATTTATAGTAACATACTTACTAAGCAAACTAATAACGTTTAAATGAGCGGCAACTAAGAAAGCCAACCGCAAGGCATTTGCGAGCAGTATATATTTCTTTATTTCCTCCATAAATTGAAGATTTACAAAAGCACATGTGTATACATGAAATTCACAATTCAATGGTAATGAGAATAATATTAACATTCATACACCCACATACACGCACGTACAACCACATATTCACAAATCAATCTCACACATGAACAGTAATTGTCAGAAATGAATATTATTTACATATAATATGTCCGATGGCTAATCCAACTACCAAAATAGTAATAGATAGAGATAAAAACGCACATTAGTCGCTGCATACTTAAAGCGAAAGCGAAAATATAGTGTTGTGTCAGATCAGACATTGTATCCGCGCAGTCTGATCTCGCTCTGCATTGCATATCACTGATAGAATGCTTTACCCTTTCAAAACATACACTCAATCTGCACCAGTCTTTAAAAACGTAACTTCAGGCAGAATGATGGAAAATATATATAGATGAAGGTAATGACGCTACGCACGATATTGGTACCTATTTACGTTTTGCCCATAGCAAGTATTTAAGCGCGTAATAGAAATCTTAATTTTTACATTTGTAATTTAAACATTGTGACAAAAGATAATTTCTCGTGCAGATCAATATCTCGTTTTGCCGCATTGTTTTCAAAGGTCTTCAGTTGCACATGCATCAAAATGTCTCTGCAAGGGAGAAATGGTTTTAATTAATAGGTATATGTTTTTAAAACTGTTGAAAAGTTGCGGTAATAATCAAGTTTTGGAGATGAATCAATTACTGCATGCCAATTTTGGATATAATTGTCTCGAGTTCTCTGCGTAATTAATATTATTGTTTCTGTAGATTTATTCTGTTCTAACCATAAGTTGCTCATACCTAATCCGTCTAAATACCGTTTTACTTTGGTCGACCACAACATATTATTGCCATTTGAAATAAAGCATATAGCATAACCCTTTCCCTCATATAGACGCTTTCTGACGCCTCTGCAGCAGACGGCTTTTTGAAAACATTGACAAAAGAAGAAATTGCACAAAACGTGCAATTTCTCCTTTTGCCACAATGTTTTCCACTTTTTGTCATAGGTTATCCATTCAATTATGGAGATTTTCTATTTTTTTACAAAATACGTTCTGCTGCAGAATTGTTGTATCAGGGAAAGGGTTAAGTAAAAGATGAAAGTGATGCTATTATAATGAGGTGAAAACATTGTAACAAAAGAGAAATTGCACGTGACGTTTTGCCGCATCGTTTTCAACGTAATGCATACCATTCGTCTGCAAGGATCTAAAGGTGCTGAATTCCAGAAACTAAATAGTATATTCAAAGTTATAAAACTCTTCAAAAGCTGTCTTGAAATATCAGAATCATAATTCCGGGATAAAATAAGAACAACAATTTCACTTACCAGTAACATAACATCTAAATATTGGTACCATAGATGGATAGAAATCCGAATAAGGTGATATTCTAAATTCACAAAATAAACCAATATAAGTTTAGTCTACCTGTACTTAGTAATACAAATTACACTTTCGAACATTATATATCACGTGTCATTGATTAAAACTATACTATACGTATTGCTTAACCCTTTCCCTCATACGGCAATTCTGCAGCAGAAGACTTTGAACGTATTTTGTTAAAACATAGAAAATCTCCATAATTGAATGACAAAAAGTTGAAAACTTTGTGGCAAAAGGAAAAATTGCACGTTTTGTGCAATTTCTTCTTTTGTCACTATGTTTTCAAAACGCCGTCTGCTGCAGAGGCGTCAGAAAGCGTATATATGAGGGAAAGGGTTAACAAATGTTTATTATGTATATGTTGCAACAACATGTAAAATGTTATTCAATAAATATCTTGATTGATTGGGGTTTAACGCCGTTTTTAACAATTTCTCAGTTATATCACGGCGGCCAGTTAACCTACTCATGCATTTCCTGGTTTTCTCACACCAGTATTCCACACAACAATCTTCCCAAGCAACTGGCTGCTTTTCCATATAGACTTAGCCCATTGGTGGAAGACGAATGACGCATGTTGCATTGACCTCTGTCAATCGTCGGAAAGAAAGTTGGCCGAGCCGGGATTCGAACTCACAACCCCTGGACTGACAGCCCGCGTCGCTACCGACTGAGCTACCGGGGCTCGGCTCAATAAAGAACTTGAACATAAACATCTTAATATTGGTTGTTTATCCTTCATTTTTACTGGGTTACTGACATATCCAGTAAGCCAAATCTTGTTCATTTTCATGACTTTCAATTGACATTTACTGCCAAAAAGGTTTTAAACTACGCTGCGAGATCCATTAGAATTCTTGATAACAACCATTCAATTCAACTCAATTATTTATTGGCATTTTCTGTAACAAATACAAACTAGAAATATATGGGTAACATTGCTGATATAATAACCGTCAGATTACACTAGTAAGAAGATATTGAAAGCATTAGTTTTTCCAAAAGCCCTTTTTGGGATTTAATGGATTCCGTTTTCACACACAACTATGATACTGTTAGAGCGTTCACACCACCTGTGTTTGAAACATATTCAGTGCATGCACTTGAGATACTGTACGATACAGGGTACATTGTTGATGTGTACATGTATATATTTTCTCTTTCGCCTTTAGTATGCAGCGGCTAGTAGGAGTTATTGTCTCTGTTAAACCGCTGCAATTACTATTTTGGTAGCTGGATTAGCCATGGACGTATTATATGTAAATCATATTCATTTCTGACAGTTAATTTCCATATGCGAGGTTGACGTGTGAAAATGTGATTGTATGTTCGTGTATGTGATTGTATGTGCGTGTATGTGATTATATGTGATTGTTTATGCTTGGCTGTGCGTGTATGTGATAGTATGTGCGTGTATGTGGGTGTATGAATGATAATAGTATTCTCATAACCACTTGATTGTGCATTTCATGATTGTGCTTTTGTAAAATCTTCAATTAGGGAGGAAATAAAGAAATATATACATTACAAATTACAATGATGAATGTTTCGATGCCACCATAAATATTCAACAGTGAATGATATTCAAAAGCTACCGATCCTTTAACTTCGAACTTGGAAATTAAAAATTACAATGATGAATTTATATCTAAATACTTATGACACCATCAAATATTCAACAAATGCACGATATTCAAGAGGTCACAGTCCTATAATGCAATAACATAACTTCAAATGCCTGTCACCACGTGTGAACTTTTCCCACACATGTATGTTTTCCTGAAGCACCGCTTTAGTCTTTCCCACATGAAGAAGCACAAGTAAGCCACTGTATTCGGGATAGGGTTAAATGGTTATAACAATGGCTGAATCATGCATTAAATACATTCGGTTCAATAAGACATGATATTAAGACATGTGTTCACATACCATTACTAGTTCGTGTTATTATATTATATAGAATGTTATTTCATGTATTTAGTATTCTGAAAATGGCTATCAGCAACACTAACCAACTTAATAGATATATACGTCATTACACAAATTAAAAACATTAGCTTTAAGCTACATTATGGCCTCTGCGTTATGTATCAACCCAGACCAGTCCGCGCAGACTGATCCGGGCCGACACTTTCCGTATTGATTCCTGAATCAGCTTACGCTGACCCGGGTCGATACTTTACGCAGCGTCCACAATGTTGGTTTTCTCGCGGGACGGATCTTTTAAAACGGTATTTTCACTCGATAAAGACCCAACATTGTCTTCTAGATTGACGTTAAATATTTAAAAAAATAGAACCCATGAAAATACAAAATACATCAGTTATGAGCAATTCAATACAATACAATACAAAGCAATTTATAACTAAACACAAACGAGCATGTTCAAACGTATTCATTTTACTAGAAGCAAAAGCATTTCATGGACAAGGTATACATATTCTTCTGTTAAACATTGTTATGAATGGAATGCACATCTGCACAATTTGTTTAAATAATAATTTATTTCAATTCGGTATTACATACTGTTACATACAAAGTTTATATTAAATATACAATGATTGGGCAGAAAGATTATTAACATTTCTATAACAGAACAGAACAGAAATTTTATTTTCAACTTAAGCATAAACAGCTCATGGTTGATATTCACAAATATACATACAGAAATGGTTAAGACAATGAAATAGTTGAGAAATAGTAATTAAATAAGTTTAAATTAAATAAGTTTAAAATCAAGTTTATATGCATATGTATAAATACACTTATATACACACGCATTTGTATATATATATTCATATACCCATACACATACTTACATATATATATATATATATATATATTAATTTCAATATGAAATTAATTATATCAAGAAAGAATCAGCGACTACTAATAAATTAGGCTTCTGTTTATTGCTTGTAATTTACTCTGTGTTATCATAACATTATGCATACATGACTTAAATGTATGGCCTTTTTTTCCTAGATTTATAAACTTATTTTCTTCAAAAAGGCAATATTGAGCTTTTTGCAAACAATACAGATTCAGGTAACGAGTTGTCTCACCTGAAATCTGCATTGCTTGTCTGTGAGTTATAACAATATTCCAAAAATCCTACTACATGAACATGGAAGAGTCTACTTTAAACAATTCGGCGCCGAAAGAGTTAAAATGAATAGTTCAAATTATTCAAATGCGTCTGAGTAAAGAGAATATTGTTTGTTAGCAAAATATGGTGTTTAGTACAATCTAAAAATAATTTGCCAGTGTATTCATCAACATAAATTATAAATGATTTTTTTGCATTTGTGTATGTAAATTATGTTAATGAATGTATGCTACGTCATTCAGTCATTTTCGTCACGTGTGTATACTCGTAAATGGCCAATGGTACTTATGTGCCGACTTGCCTGAATAAAATTGAGTTTGAGTCGAGTTCTCTACCAACACACCAATGTTCAAACCTTACAATACTGCCTACGTGCGGTAGTGGTAGAGCGACTGGTCGAGTGCGGGAGATCAAGGATTCGATACCCGAGCTGGACCTTCAAAATACTTTCTCTCCTTTCGGGTTGTAGGGTTAACTGTAAATATCTGCCTACATGAACCAACAATTAACCAACAATTAATGTAAACCTCTCTATTAAGCTAGGTGCCGACATGAACTCTGGTTAACTATTGATAAATAATGTAAATATCTGTTATACAGGTCAGGTGAAGCTTGGTGCCTACATGAAGTCTGATTTACCATTGATAAATAATGTAAATATCTCTGTTATACAGGTCAGGTGAAGCTTGGTGCCTACATGAACCATGGTTTACTCACCATCCACGTCGTACAAGCGCGCCAACTGTCGGCAACATGGAAGAGTCGCCCGGACACGTTCGTCATGTTGTCACTGATCCCAGAAGACAGCTTTACTACCCCGTCACGATGTCGTACGACCATCGCTAGAGACACCAACAAGCCAGTATACGACGAGAAGTTTTCTTTGTAAGTTTGAGCGACCACCTTTTTTTCAACCACCACTAGGTTTTGAATAAGTAAGCATTTAGCTTCCCAAATATATGAGCCATTCCTGACGATTTGGCATCATATTGACATTCTGATTGGCATCAGTTAAAGCTTCTACTGGGGCTACACTAAGTGACTTCCAGTGTTTTGTCTGAAGATGCATTACGGTCTATTTAAAAGACGGAACGTGTGGCGTATATACAGACTCACATCAGTTGTCACTGTACACCGACTCATAAAAACTCATTTATTATGCAGCCAGAACACTAATCATTTAAGTTGGGTCAACTTGCAATGGAAGACTCTGGTGCGATTGTGCGGGAGCTTGTTACCATTATTTAAATTTTATTTATACTTATTATGATGATTATTTTTACAGTGAAGTGAGTGAAGAAGACAGTCAGAAGCGCATCCTTGTATCCGTATGGCACAGAGACAGTCATTCAGGGTGAGTAACTCATTGACTTAAATCCAACAATTGGATTTCGTTAGCTCACGTTACAAACATTACACTGAATGCAATGCTGGTTTCAGTCAAAAGCGAAAACCAACAGTAGTGTTTTGCCTGGCCCAATAATGAATGAACAGTGAACGCTTCTGTAAGCAATCAGTGTCGTCCAAACTAACTTGGACATTCGTTCAATCTTATCTGGATTTGTACTGTCCTTCGCTTTGACAAATGTAACTTAAATGTGAACTTTATCAGATCGCATGTAATTGCTGTGATATATCTACGGTTGGTTTTTATGTAGACGACACATCATTATAGTATTCCCAATACCACAATTCTACTGTAAAAAAGGTTTTGCAAAGATTCAGGTAAAATAAAGTAAAACCTAAATTAACTATTGAAATGAGTAGAAAACATTTTGACAAAAGGAGTAATTTCTTTCAAAAGTCGTCTGCCAAAGAGGCTTCATAAAGCGTCTGCATTGACGAAAAGGTTTACATGTTCAACTCTTATTTCAGCCTCCACGAGTCCCTTGGCTGTACCTCATTCGGACTGCGTCATCTGAGATCCGGTGAACGAGAAGTGAACGGCTGGTACTACCTCCTCAACGATGACATCGGCCGCAAGAAGCACCTCCGCGTCGCCACCAGAGATAGAATGCCACTTCGTGTCCCCACAGCGCCCCCTGTCCACCGCGTCCCCTCCGTCAACTCGAGCGTCAGCGGCATGGAGAAGGTTCACATCACAGTCAGACGGTCTCCGTACGGCGCTTTTGGTTTCACGCTCGTCGACTCCTGTCCGGTGAAGGTCGGCCGTGTTGATGGTAGCTCCCACGCAGAGGCCTCCGGTCTACAGAAAGACGACATTATTGTCCGTGTTAACCACCAGAATATTTCAAGATCGACGTCCGTCAGTGTGGCAAAATGTATTAAGTAAGTATTATTTATTAATTACCGTCAGTGTGGCCAAATGTATTAAGTAAGTTGATATTTATTATTTACCGTCAGTGTGGCCAAATGTATTAAGTAAGTATTATTTATTAATTACCGTCAGTGTGGCCAAATGTATTAAGTAAGTTCAAATTACTAATTACGATATGATCTTGGCACCGGGAAAACCTTTCAAGGGCTGGATTTCCTAAAGTAGACTCAAATCGGACGACTCCATTCTACATGTAATAATAGTCTTGGAATATTTTTATAACTAAAAAGCAAAAAATGCTGACTCACCTGAATATGTGTTGTTCGCTTATACCTTGAAATAGTATTGCCATTGGGGCTGAAAGAGTTAACATAAAATTTGGACATGAGTGACATTTGATGTAAAAACGAAAGGGTGAATTGTACCATTCTATGCCTAATTCAGAATCAGTGCAAATTCGGTTAAAATTGCACATATTTACAGGTTGATCTGGATCTACTACTGTAGCAAATTGACTGGTTGATTTTGATAAAGAGATTTCCCCGTTTAATATACTTTAAGGAACTTAAATTGAGTTCTTACTCATCTCATAATTCAGCTCGAACACAAAAACTCTTTGCTGTACATGCGTCACTGTACGCATTAATATCAAGCATGCATTGATAAAACCTAAGACAAAAAGATAATTTGAAAATATAGCTGGTTTAACGAGTACACATTATCGTATCGTCGACACGTAACATGTAACAATTCCGATTTGTGTCTAAATCATCTTCCAAAACGGTTGTAGCTAAAAACCTTTTAGAAGATGTATTAACAACCATTTTGCGTAAATCTATCAATATTTAACAATAATCTTTCCTTTCACAGACAGAGTGGTAGTATGGTCAGCCTAGAGATTCATCGCCAACAGCAACCAGTTCCCATGGAAACTGTTCACACCATCCCAACAGCCCACGAGAGCGACGACTCCGGGAACAACTCCACCCAAGAGTACCACGTGTGTGACGACAGAGCTGCACTCATCGACTCGGCCATTGTAAGCTTCAATCCATTTAAGATCCTCCAAAAACTCAGATCTAGTAAATGTTTTTCAAGGTCACTGTCTCGTCCAATCAGAATATAGTATGTGTGTGCTGTTCCGACATGTGACCAATATATTTTTATTAACCTTTTCCCCTGATGCAGATATGATATGACGCCTTTGCGGAACACTAATCCTGAAATAATTGAAATGTCAATGTTTTGCTGTGATTAAATGTGCTATAGAAAGACAAGGACTTAGTAATGAATATTCATATATGTAAATATCAAAGTGCTATTCTTCATATGTAGTGTGCTGTTTTAAGATTATCCAGCGTTGGGAGTAAATGTAGGTATAAGCCTTTGTCAACGTAAAAGGTTTTGTAAAATAAAACTTATTAAACTTTGTCAAAATGAAACAAAACACGTTTGTAGTCATTTCTTCCGAAAAATTGGATGAAAAGGGAGTCTGCCTGTATAGTTCTACACACAAATAAAAACTTCATAATTATTATTTAAATAAAAATAATAAAAAATCACAAACATGTCTTAGATATGAAAATGAATAATTATATATATTAAAATAAATCTCTATCCATTTATAGAGTGTAGATACACGCAGGCAGGCTTCCCTTCACCGTCTCCTGTGCCTCGAAGAAAACTTTGTTGAGACCATGAATGCCGGGATCCAGCTGTATTCCCGCCCGTTACGTCACTGTATCCTCACGCCAAACCAACACGCTGATCTCTTCCAGAACATAGAAAAGGTAAATACATATAATTATTCTAAATATTGTCTTTACGCATCTGCAGTAAACACGAACTTCAAGTGTCTCACACATTTAGTCGCTTTCTGAGGCCTCTGCAATAAACACGAACGTCAAGTGTCTCACACATTTAGACGCTTTCTGAGGCCTCTGCAGTAAAGGACTTATGAAAAAATTCAATCTCTTTTGCTGTAATGTTTTCATCTTATTTCAATAGTTATACATTATTGACTTTCCCTATTTTGGTCTATATGTCTAGCAGTCTGTTGCTGATTTGTTGTATGTTGGAAAGGATTAATAAACGGTGGTTATTGATAAATCTGCGGACATAATTTTACTGTATATAACCGCATGGGCCACCACGCCTTACCATTTAGTTTCAATTGGTTTAAATACATGTCGATTATTTACAGGAAACACAAATGCTCTTTGTCGATACAAATAAGCCAAAGCGAATACTTTATCATATCAGCTGCATCTCCTAATGGTCATCCATTTTAACAATATAATCAACTTTCGTAATGATTTTTAGATTGTGTGTATCAGCCAGTACCAAGTTAGACAGATTGTGAACAACCTCCCCTCAAACGCGCCCTCTGACGACGAAGACACTGACGCCTCGTTTGTTGCCGACAGTGACCTCACCAGCGTCATAGGAATGATCTACAGATCCAAGGTAAATACATTGATTTAATTCACCCTTTGACTGTTTGTTCATAGTGAAAACACTATCTGCGTTCTATAGACCCAAGAATAAATACAATGAACTAACACCTTAAAAAAACATGCATGTACCTGTGTGAGTGTATTGTACGGATAAATACAAATTGTCTGCGTTCTATAGATCCAAGAATAAATACATTAAACGAAAACCTTAATAAAACATACCTGTACCTAATCTGTGTTAGTGTATTGTGCGGATAAATACAAATTGTCTGCGTTCTATAGATCCAAGAATAAATACATTAAACGATCACCTTAATAAAACATGCATGTACCCTGGGACAACTAATACGTATTCTAATCTGTATGAGTGCGTTGTGCGGATAAATACAAATTATGTGTGCTTTATAGATCCAAGAAAGTTGCACATATCAGTGTGAGTACGTTGTGCGGATAAATACAAATTATGTGTGCTTTATAGATCCAAGAAAGTTGCACATATCAGTGTGAGTACGTTGTGCGGATAAATACAAATTATGTGTGCTTTATAGATCCAAGAAAGTTGCACATATCAGTGTGAGTACGTTGTGCGGATAAATACAAATTATGTGTGCTTTATAGATCCAAGAAAGTTGCACATATCAGTGTGAGTACGTTGTGCGGATAAATACAAATTATGTGTGCTTTATAGATCCAAGAAAGTTGCACATATCAGTGTGAGTACGTTGTGCGGATAAATACAAATCATGTGTGCTTTATAGATCCAAGAATAAATACATGTACATAGATAGTATTCTTCAACATTGAACGCCTATTCATAGCGAAAAACATATCTGTGTGTGTTTATTGTTCGGATAAATACAAATTACCTGCATTCATTTACATAGTATGACCATTTTCATTTTATCGCCGTTTTCAACAATATTTCGGTTATCTTGTCGGACATTTCCGTTGGAAACTCCGATTTCTCACGAACAATGCCGATCGCTTTTGGAAAATTACGAGTTCATTATTCTTAACTAGTATACAGGATACCAGAATGATAAGTCATGTTTATTTTGACATTCTCCAATTGACATTAATACGCAATTTCTATATCTCATCAGATGTCAGTACAGTGCCAGGCCTACGAGATTTACGCCAGCGGTCTGTCCCACGCCTCGAAAGTTCTCGCCCGTCTTGAGATGAGTGAACAGTTTCGCCACTTTATGCTGAAAACTGCTGACAAGAACGACCTCCGCCTGTGTGAATTCATCAACCGTCCACTGCGACATATCCAGGAACTGACAAGCATCTTTCGAACAATCATTGACAGCACCTACCCTTCCTCACCAGAACACACGGCCTTCTCACAGATTGTACATGGTAAGAAAACGGTATTGTTTATTCTGCATACCATTTAGTCCGTTCCACATACAATCAAGTAGAATGGAATATCTCAATGTAAAAAGTCTATTAATATATAATTATGATAATTATATAAAATTTTCCGGAAACATTTTCCGTTTTGTTATCGAATACAGTGTTATTGTCGTCTTATGTATACTTGAGATAAATTCGCAAAACATCCGGGAAGAAGAACTAATGACAAATGAATGATAATAGCCATTATTGCTATAGTATATAAACCATACAGAGAGACTTTATAATAACAATGTCTTGTGTGGGATTTTCCCTAAAAATTCAAACGAAAAATATACCGTTATTATTATTATTATAGTATATGAACCATATAGAGAGATTATTTTGTAATAGCTTAACATGGTCTTGTGTGGTTTTAATTTTTCTGGAGTGAAAATTCAGACGCCTGTAGTACAAATGGTTGATTTTAACATTATCAATTGCGCCGATACGTCCCAGATAACCTTGTCACATATAGGCTTCTGTCCGTCCTAAATCAATTTAATTTCAAAACTACTTTAAATTCCAGGTTTTCAGAAAGTTGTTGACATTCTACAGTCTACAGAACCTCTTCATACCAGCGTAACTTCAGTGAACTTGTCCGCCAGCCAGTCCATCTGTATCCGACCTCGTACCGCCGGGCGCCGAGTACCAGTGATGGGGTCCCTTGTACTGAAGCATGCAGCCTCCGTAACGTCGAATTCCAGCGGGTTTGGAAGCGGGTCTTCGCGTCATTCAGATTCTCCGTCTGAGTGTGAGAGCGTGTTTGCTGATATGGAACTTTCTCGTTAAAAGCTAAATTAATAGAAGGGATACAAACGTGAACTCTTATATATGTGAAATTATAGGAGTGAAATGTGAATATATTAATTGAAAAGGGGTACATGCAAACTAAATCGATATTACATACAAACTAGAAATATGTACAGATGTGTAATGAATGATGTATCAGAGACGTAGATAAACGTAGACGTCCCTGGATGTATGAATGTATGATGAATTACTTATTGGCTGGATGATCTTGGTCTACATTGTTCAGAAATGCATTTGTGATCAAATTTGATAGGATTATATCAAGAATATTATTATGGAATTATGATAGAGAGTATATATGCAAGTGAAAACTTGCATTGTTAATATATTTAAAAAAGTGCTATTGTATAACTGTTAAGAATTTTTCGATTGTTGTTTAGTTTTTTCTTTATGAAAATATTTTACTCTATGTTTTCTGCAAAATGATCTAGTGCAAAAATTGAAAGAACAAGTACGGTAGACTCTACAGCATATGATAAACTCTATAGCATATGATAGGACTGCTCGGGGCAGGCTGATCTAGATTTTCATTCTTCGTAACAGACCAAAGGTTGGTGTTCATTTGTGGGGAAGGTCAAAGGACATCAATAGCTTTATCTTTAAAAGCTTAGGTCTTTCTTCCCTTCTTTTATTTTCCTTCCGTCTTATCACTATCTCTCGTTCTTACATCTTTCATACATCATCTTTTTCTTAACCATCTTACTTTCTTTCTTCATTCCTTCCATCTGACTATTTTTATTTTTTATATATTTTGTAAATATTGTTCTGTCTTACTTTCTTCTTCACTATCTTCCTTAGGGTCTTTCCTTCTCGGTTTGTTCTTATTTGCTATCTTTCCTTCTCGGTTTGTTCTTATTTGCTATCTTTCCTTCTCAGTTGTATCTTACTTGCTATCTTTCCTTCTCAGTTTTATCTTATTTCCTATCTTTTTCTTTCTTATTATTTTTTAATATCGTATCTTCTTCTCTCTCTCTCTTACATTCTTTCTTTTTCATCAATGATCCATTATTTTGTCAATTGTGAATACATAAAATGTAAATAAATTGTATATAAAAATATTTATAAAAAAAAATGTTCACATATATCTATATTGTTTGCTACCTTTCATTGAAATCTTGAAATCTTGAATAAACGTGTAAAAATGATAAAAAGTATTTTTATTTCTGTTTGTCAAATCCATTCATTTGACATTACAGGTCCTTGATTTAACAGTCTGTGATTTAAGATGCCTAGTTCGCCTTGCATCATTTATAACACTGCATCGCTTTCAACAGTGTCCTGGTTAAATGACCAGTATTCTTGAAATTATATTTCCTCATACCGATTGATCAGTTACAACGATCTTCAATTTCTCACATATACAATTGTCTTTGTTCAAAATGTTTTTCCTGTACTGGTATTCATTTAGAATGGGAAAAGAGAAAATCTTTGATACTGTTAAATATATCTATCCATCGGCATATGGACTCATGGATCCGAAGTAATAATGTCTTACCATGAAAACGCCTTGATATACGGAACAATTGTTGAAAGCGGGGTAAAGTAAGCAGAATCACAATCGTGTATCAAGGCAGACGTAATAGTATGTAAGAGGTGCGTACAATGACATAATGGTTTAATTACCATTTAGTAATATTGAAAACATTGAAGAAGGAAAAATGATTATGATTGCAGCAATTCCTCCATTTGATAGTGTTTTCGGTGGTTGTAGGACTTTTCGGCCTCGGATCTTTTGTCATTCAGATTAAGAACAGAACAGAACAGAACAGAACAATTCTTTATTTCTGTCATTCAGATTAAGATAACGGTCTTTGATCGTCTTTACCTTTTAGTTAATTGGTATAATTTCTTTATTTATGTTTGCAATCAAATCTTTAATGACAAAATAACTTTAACAAACTGTATAAAGATTTGTCAATGATCCCAAATAGCATCTACTTACATGTACATGTAATTGTTTTGTTTGCTATAAACTGTCATTTAGAGGGGGGGAAAAGTGTGGTAAAACAAATTTGTTTGCATTAAACTGTTAATTGGATAACAATGTAGTTTGAATTGAAAATGTGAGAAAATGTATTTATGATATTAATATAATGTTAATATACTAATAAGTTTCTTATATATAAATTAATGAAGTAAAAGCAGGGAAAATAGTGCTCCGGCCAAAACGTCAAGGACCAAAAGTGTTAGGACGAAAGTTACGTTGCCCAAAACGTCCGTCCACCATTTTCAATAGTCGTCTACTGCGTAGAAGCGTCCTGAGGCGTCTACACGAATCTTGGTTAATCTGTTCAATAGTCATCTGCTGCAGAAGCGTCCAGAGGGCGTCTACACGAGGCAATGAGTTAATCTTTTCAATAGGCATCTGCTGCAGAAGCGTCCAGAGGGCGTTTACACGAGGCAATGAGTTAATCTTTTCAATAGGCATCTGCTGCAGAAGCGTCCAGAGGGCGTCTTTACGAGGCAATGAGTTAATCTTTTCAATAGTAGTCTGCTGCAGAAGCGACCAGAGGGCGTCTACACAAGGCAATGAGTTAATCTTTTCAATAGTCGTCTCCTGCTGAAGCGTCCAGAGGGCGTCTACACGAGGTAATGAGTTAATCTTTTCAATAGTCGTCTGCTGCAGAAGCGTCCAGATGCGTCAACATGAGTCAAAGGGTTAATTTGTTCAATAGTCGTCTCCTGCAGAAGCGTGCAGAGGCGTCTACACGAGTCTTGGTTAATTTTTTCAATTGTCATCTGCTGCAGAAGCGTCCACAGGGCGTCTACACGAGGCAATGAGTTAATCTTTTCAATAGGCATCTGCTGCAGAAGCGTCCAGAGGGCGTCTACACGAGGCAATGAGTTAATCTTTTCAATAGGCATCTGCTGCAGAAGCGTCCAGAGGGCGTCTTTACGAGGCAATGAGTTAATCTTTTCAATAGTAGTCTGCTGCAGAAGCGTCCAGATGCGTCAACATGAGTCAAAGGGTTAATTTGTTCAATAGTCGTCTCCTGCATAAGCGTGCAGAGGCGTCTACACGAGTCTTGGTTAATCTTTTCAATTGTCATCTGCTGCAGAAGCGTCCAGAGGGCGTCTACACGAGGCAATGAGTTAATCTTTTCAATAGTCGTCTGCTGCAGAAGCGTCAAGAGGCGTCAACATGAGGCAATAAGATAATATTTTCAATAGTCGTCTGCTGCAGAAGCGTCCAGAGGGCGTCTACACGAGGCAATGGTTAATCTTTTCAATAGTCGTCTGCTGCAAAAGCTTCAAGAGGCGTCAACACGAGGCAATGAGTTAATCTTTTCAATAGTCGTCTGCTGCAGAAGCGTCAAAGGGCGTGTACACGAGGCAATGAGTTA